>ML781980.1:497524-548884 GCA_009831015.1 Picea engelmannii | reverse complement strand
GGTATCAGAGTAGGCCTTCACTATAATCCTTACAAGATTGAAGGTGATCCATGGACACACAAATAGAAGAAGTTTGTGTAGAATCATATAACAATTATCTTATAGATGAAGAGGAAGATTTGTTGAAGCTCAAAAATAAAATATTATATTTCTTTGAAGCATAAGATGTTTTTTTATCCTGATTTTGATATTGATGAATACATTAGGGAAGCCCTAGAAAAGTACCAAAGTCATACCATGGCACTAAATAAATACTCATGAAACAAGAAGAAGAGATCAAGAGACTAAATACTCAAGTAAATGAAAAAGAAGAAATGTGCCATAAGTTGGAATCATAAGTTGTTGATTTCATAAGGAAAGAAGAGAAGTTAAAAAGGTTCATGAACAACTCAACAATCTTGGATGAAATATTGTATTATGAAATATTACCAAATGATAAATCAGGTCTTGGATATAACAAGGAAGCTACACACCTTGAAGCTAGTACTTCTAAGAAGCATGAGGTAAGTACTTCATTCTAAAAAAGTGAAAGCAATGTTGCAAGTCAAACACCTACACAAAGCAAGGAAACCTTAAGAATAATAGAGAAAATAAGACATCAAGAATCCATATTTACATCCCAAACAAAATTTAGAAGAGAGATACCTTCAAGGTGGACACCAAAGCAAAGGTATGAAAATGTTTTTCATGGTCACTGCTTCTCATGTAATGAATATGGTCACAAAGCTTTGGATTGAAAATATTATGAAAGGAGAGATGTTGGAAGACACCATAACATCCTAAGATGTTGGAGAAGTAATCAAGTGGGAAATATTGCTGCTCATTGTCACACCATAAGATGTTACAGTTGTAGTGGGTTTGGCTAGAAATCTCGAGATTGATGGAATTCAAGAAGATAGTGAATGAGGAGTGCTTCATATAGCATGGAAAGAAGAGAACATGTAACTTGGAAGGAAGACAATGTTGAAATGATGGAAGCTCAAAGTACAAGTACAGATAAATCAAGACACTCTCAGAAATAGATGAAGAAGATTGAACAACCATACATGAATGAAGGAACAAAGAATCAAGAAAGTGTCACTCTTTCTGAAGCATACATGGGCTCCTATGGGATAATTTGAATACATATGCGAGGTGACATATATGTGAAAATGAAATTTTGTTTAGGATTCTATACCTCATGGTGTCATTGTTACTTCGGGAGGACATAGCTACAAGTTACCAAAGGTAGTTACGACTTATACAGTTTCCTTAATATTACCAAAGTAGTGATGGAAGTTAATCTCTCAAATTGGAAAATTTATCCCCTTCATGGTTTAGTTGGAAGGTGAATGGAAGGTCACTTCAATCACCACTACCTTATCATAGGGCCTCTCTACATAGCAGAAGTAGGTGGACAATATTGTAGAGGAATACAAATATATTTTTTCTTCACCTATGGGGGTGCCTCTCCACTCCCAAGTCAAACATTCAATTGAATTGATACCTAGTTCTCCTTTACCTAATGACACAATGCACATATTCTCTCTTTTATAGAATGAGGAAATAAAATGTTAAATTCATGACCTCATCCAAAAGGGTGTTTATTGTTTAGCTTCAAGAGGTATTCCCACTAAAGGCCAAGTTTCCAAGAATGTGGGAATTTTCGTTGGCACCATATTTTCCTTCGTTTCATCGAAATTGACCTATAAATGAGTCTAGGGCCTCATCAAAAATATGATGGGTCCTGTGGGATTATGTTGGGGTTCCACACCCACAAAACGAGATTAAATATTCTAATTTATTGTTGAATTGTGAAAGGGCTCTTTGACACACCCTTCTAGACTTATATAAATAAAGGTCAAGTAATTATGACATAATATCATTGTTCATGATGGAGATAACATAAGTGAGGTTCACTTGTGATAGGAGCTTGGAAATTTCAACAAGGAAATTCTGCAGTTGGGAGGTAAATCTGGCCTAGGTTTTGGAGCTGATTTTCTACTTTTATCTCAAGCCAAGGAAGGCATCTTTCCCAGCCAAAGGAGGTACACATGTGATAAAAGAGAAGAGAAGAAGTGCATGCGTGAGGAGAAAGGTACATGTTGCATGTGTGGAATAGGTCACACATGTGAGGCATCTGTACAACCACACATGTAAGGAAAATCAACTGTACAATTGTTGCATGTGTGAAGGAAATTTAGGTCGCACGTGTGAGGTACTGCAGACCACACATTTGAGGGTTCTTGGGAAGGTGTAGTAGTCCATACTGCTGATATCAGTAGGCCATACAGTGGCAATAATATATTTTTCCAAGAAGAGGTGATTTATGGGTATTTGTTGAGTTGTATTTTTGCTGATTTTTTTATTTTTGAGGAGGACAAGGTTGTCTTGAATTTTGGTCAAAGTGTGTTGAATAAGAGGGATAGTTTTTCCCTTAGATTTTATGAATTGGATAAAATTTATAGAACATAAATTTGACTTATTTGTGTTGATGATCCATCTATGATATTTTGTGTTTTCGTTGCATATAATTTTCAGTCACACTTTTTTGTGTTAAATTGTTCAGTGATAACAACTAGGGTTTGATTGTTAACTCACTAGGTAGAAAGTTTTAGATATAAATATTGGTCACATAGAGTGAATATGTAAAAATCAGCATGGTATCAGAGCTTGGAATCTAAAGAGAAGAGGATCATATCGAGACATACTTTTGTCTACAACATTGGAAGAGTGTTGTTATTGTTTTGGTCTTTGTTCTTGTTCAGGGTGGGTCAAGATGGTGAACACTTTGAATATTGAGGACATGTTGGAGGATGAAACCAACTTTAGGTCTTGGAATTCAAGGGTTCTCCTCTTGTTAGAAAAAAATTACCTCAAGGAGTGTGTTGAGTGTTTGGTTGTAGATCCTACTAATCCACAGGAGTTGACAACACACCAGAAGAAAGAAGTGAAGATATAGCGAGTGTTTCTAGAATATGTGAATGATCACTTTATCCCCCATATTGATGAGAATACAACTACCAAGAATATGTATGATTCCTTTGTGGGTCTCTACAAAAATAAGAATAAAGAGAGGATGCTACACTTGAAGCACCAAATTCATATTATTAGGATGACCAGTGAAGACACAGTGGTCAACTATCTTATGAAGATTACTTAGATCCAAGATCAACTTGTAGTTATTAGTGAGATAGTGTAGGATGTTGAGTTTGTGAATGTGGCCTTGAGAGGTATTCCTAGGTAATGGGAACCATTCATGCAGGGGATATGTGCATGACAGAAATTTCCCTCCTTTGATAGGATATGGAATAATTATATCCAGGAAAGGGACCTTGTTTGTGTCCAGGGAGGATATGGATGGTATGGTGAATAGTAGCAGTGATTATAAACATTCCCTTGCAGCTCGCAATAGGAGAGGAAGAAGAGGTTCTCCAAACATAGGAGGCCCTCTAGAAATAAGAGATTCTCCCAAGAGAGAAGCATCCCTAGATCCGAGATGGAAGAAATATTTTAGCAAGATCAGATGCTTTGAGTGTCATGAATTTTTCCACTATGCTTCATAGTGCCCACTCTAAAGGGGAAGATGAAGAAGGAAATAGGCATCAATGATAGAGGTTGATGAGATTGCAAATAGGTTTTAGAGAGAGATCTTTTTGGTCACTGAAATTTTAGGTACAATCTCTAGCAGGGAGACTTGGTTGGTGGATAGTAGAGCATCTTACCATATGAAAGTTGCATGAGAGTTGTTTGACACTCTCACAGAGACTAACTCAGACTTATGTGTGGAGCTTGGTATGGTGTTGCACATCAAAATTCATCACTTCGATAATGTCGTAAGTGTCACACTTTCATTGTCGCAAGTGTCACAAGTATCACACTTTTATTGTCGCAAGTGTTGCAAGTGTCGCAATCACTTTTCCTAAGTGTTTAATCTTGAATGAAACCATAAAACAATTGCTACAACCCGTAAAACATGTTAGAATAAGAAACCCCATCATCTGAAAATTAGAACAAGTTTTTACCTAAATAATTACTCATTGTTTTAACATTTTGGAAGATCAACACTCCCCACTCATATATAGGGAGCGCTAGTGCTCCTTTTCCATATTAAGGGGGTGCTAGAAATATATTTTGTCCACTATAAGGGAGTGTTGTGTTGGTTGAGGGAATCTTGGAGGGAATCCCAATTTCCTCTAAAGAAAAATATGGATGGGTTGGGTTAGCTTGGCTCGAATATGACATCGTGGCTACATCTAAGGAAGAAATCACAACTAATGGAGCCATATCCTCAACCAATTCCAAAAATACTCAAGGTGGTTAACCCTCTCAAGGATTATAAATAGAGACATTTCCATCGTGAAAAGGAGGAGAAATCAACAAAAAAATGTTATTTTTATTGTGGATGTTTTGAAAAAGGGTTGGACGAGCGGGACTTGGAGAGGTTTTTACAACACCATCTGAAGATTGTAAATTTTCCTTTCTAAGTTATCATTAATATACTTGGTCGATTTCCTTCAAGTGTGTGTTTACGTGTGCTTGTCTATGGTTGTCTTAATCTGCATAGGTGAATTGATTTTTTCTAATCCATTAGAGTAGGAGATAGTTGTTTGTCTTGTGTTATCCATTGCAGGTACTGATTTGCATCAGGAGTTCGATTGAGCTTGCATATTGGAGTGGCCAGGACAAATGTCATAAATGAGGTACATCACACTTTGTTAAGAACCAAAGACTGAATACAAAAGTACCACAATAGATATACAAGAACAATATGCAAAATCTCCTTTATTACCATCAAACCCTTGAGCTAGGGAAACACCATACAATGGATCCTATTATGGAAGGGATCCTCTCCTGTTCACTTGCCTCTTTGAGGGGGAAACCTCCTAATGAGCTTCAGCTCCAAATACAATATTTATCTTCATGTCCAATTACATTGCTTGAACCCCTTTATATAGTGCTACCATCAACTAAGAACATTCTAGAGAATGAATCTTCTAGAAGTAGAACCTTCTAAGAAGTCCTCTTACATTTATTATCTCTAATTACCCATTTATTATATCTAACCAGCATAGTGGGCCTTATTTAATAATATAGTGGACCTAGTCCACCTTACATTGAATGACCTCCACTATTATCACTATGGGCCCTCTGGCCCCCCCCTAGTACCTCTCTAGCTACCTTACACACTTCCTCTCCTTTATTTTTCTATGGAAAAAAATAATTTATAGGAATGGTAGTGTCCAAACGTAATTTTCTGCCTTGGTATAAGGGTCTATAATCCAACAGAAAATTCACTTGTTCTCAGGGGAATATTTCTGTAACAGAAATTGGTGACTCCACTAGTTTAAACTGAAAAATTATAAATTGAGAATCTCTCACCAAATTGTGTTCCAAATTGATGTTGTTGTTCATAATCAACATATCCATTGCACTATATTGGATGAGGGAGAATCAACCAGTGTCATGTCCTTAGCATGTTGGAAAGGCATTAAATCACCTAGTCTTAATCAATCTCCAACCATGTTAAAAGCATTTGATGGAAGATGTTTTAGACCTCATGGATAGTTAAAATTGAAAATGTGTTCAGATTGTAAAAAATAGATCTAGCTAAACAATGATACACACATTTGCAAAGAAAAAAGGAGAAAGAAGAAGGAGAGAAAGAATGAAAGAATTCCCATTAACCGTTGTGAATAATGAATAATTTACACATGATATACTATGTATAACTCAATGAGTGCACAGTGGAAGAGAAATAATGCATCATAGTGGTGGTATATAGTGATATGGATGCACACCAATAGTTACGAGAGTGAACTACCACCTAGTCTAGTCTCTTAGGAAGTTACGGGAGTGAACTACCACCTAGTTGAGTTAACTAGTCAACTAGTCTTCAGTTAACTGACTGAACAGAGAGTAGTGAGGAGCTAACTCAGGGAATAAAGGATAATGTGCCAGTCTAGTGATGATACCAAGGTAAGGTCGAATTATCATGGTGATGATCCCAATGTTTCATGGTGACAAAACCAATGCAACATCTAAACTCAACTCAACTAGTCAAACTGAAGTGTCAACTGAAAGAGAATATTCTCCAGGTGGAATATTCTCCCCTAAAACATAGGAGACTAGATAATTACTAATTATGACTAATAAACAAGGAAAAACCTTAGGAAAAATAAATCCTAGGTGTGTGTGAAGTAACTCCAACACCCCCCCCAATCATCACTATGGTGAAAATAAAGAATGGGTCCCGACAACGAGGCTATGTTAGGTACCCAAATAAAAAAGATGCATCGAAAATAAAGTGAGGAAAGAGGGAAAACCTCATGGGAATACCCCCCCTTCAAGGTACAATGTATGTAAAAAGAAGAACTACAATTGCTAGGCAACTGTGTCCTTCACTCCAAGACGACTTCGCAGAGAATGGAACTTATGCTCAATGAAGGTCTTGGTGAAGATGTTTGTCGTCTATTCTGCTGAAGGATAGAACTGTAAGTTGATGATCCCCTCATGTACTAAGTCTCGGATGTAGTGCATGTGGATCTCAATGTGCTTCATCCACTGCCTCTGAACTAGATCTTTGCAGAACTTCAAAGTGCTCTGGTTGTCACATCATATGATGATTTGTCGATGATACTGAATGCCCAACTTAGTGAGAAAATGTTGTATCCACATAGCCTGAATGGTTATGTTAAATACACCTTTGTACTCTTCCTCGGCTGAACATAGAGCTATGGCAACTTACTTCTTCCTCGACCAATAGATAGGCCCAGAACCAAGACTGAGTGAGTAACCAGATGTGGAATTGCAATCAGTGCTATCGCCAGCCCAGTCGAAATCAGTATCCCGATGAGATCTAATGTAGAGTCTATTGCATAATGAATCCTAAAGGTGATGGTTCCCTGTACGTATCGAAGGATATGCTTTACATATTTCTAATGTAGCTCATGAGGCTCCTGCATGAACCTGGAAACTGCACCAACCACATATGAGAGGTTTGTTCTGGAGTGTGTGAGATAAAACAAGCTCCCCACTAGTTGTATGTACAGTGTGTTTTATACCAGTGGTGTCTCCCCACCATCCTCAAGTTTGACTCCTGATAGGAAAGGAGTTGGAGAAGACTTGCAGTCTGTCATGTGAAATCTCTCAAGGAGATCTCGTGCATACTTGGCTTGAGACAGTTTAATGCCTGATGCATCCTAAATGATCTCGATTCCAGGGAAGAAGTGTAGAGGACCCATGTCCATCATCAAAAACCTGTCATCTAGAATCCTCTTGACTGCAGCAATTGTTGAATTCAAGCACCTGGTGATCAACAAATCATCGACATATAGAACTAAAAATAGAAGTGAATTAATCATCATGAGCATGTAGACATTTGGCTCTGATTTACAACGTACAAAATTTTCTGACAATAGGTAGGAATCCATCTTGGAATACCATGCCCTCGGAGCCTACTTGAGTCCATAAAGTGACTTCTTTAGTCGACATACCAAAGATGAGTCCTACATAAATCCCTGGGGCTGCTCCATGTAGATCTCCTCAGAGAGATCACCATGAAGAAATGCATTCTTCATGTCCATCTGATGGACTTGCAATCCCTTGGTTGTTGCAATGGCAGGTGCCAATTGTATGGAATCCATATTCACTACTGGAGTGAAGATCGCATCATAGTCAATACCATGAACCTACTGAAAGCTTTTCGCGACAAACCTAGACTGGAATCTGTTGATCTATCCATCCGCTACGCTCTTACCCGTATAGACCCATCTTCATTTGAGACGTTTCCTCCCAAAAGAAAGGGGAACCAGATACAAAGTCTGTTTCTCAAGGAGGGAGTTTTACTCCTCCTACATGGTGGATTCCCAAAAGGGATTTCCAGTAGCCTCTCCATAAGACTATGGATCTGAAGACTGAACCAAGAAAATATGCCTAAAAGGCAATGGTTCAGTAGCAGTGAGTGCAATAGGAGGCTCCTTGAAATAAGATGGAGTCCTCCTAGTATCAGCTGGATCACCAACAAGATCCCCCACATCCTAAAGAGTAGTCTGTGCCCACTTGGGCCTTTGCTCTGGCTCTGCAACTGCATTTGGATGCTCTAACTCTGCATTTGACTGTACTGACTCTGAATCTGAATCATCTGAGTCCTCTGAATCAAAACTCTCGTCTGAAGAAGAGTTGGAATTTGCATTCTCATTATCTCGGATAGGTGGAAGAGTGAAGGTGTCTGCATGTGGCTGTTATGGTGCATGCAAGACACTTTCCTCGAATTGGACACTACGCTCAATGATGAGACGGTCTGAGGAAAGATCAATAAGCCAATATCCCTTCACACCTTTGGGGCATCCAACAAAAATTCAATCAGTGCTCTATTGATCAAGTGCCTTCCTCTTTTCAGAGGGAATTTGGGCCCATACACGTGAACCAAAAATGTGAAAGTGGGTCACTTCTAGTTTGAGGCCACTCCAAGCTTCATAGGGGGTCTTATCCTTGACTAATCTATGGGGAGATCTATTTTTGATGTATGTTGCATAATTAAGTGCTTCGACCCATAGTCTCTGTGGTAGAGACTTTGCATGCAACATGAAAGATTCCATCTCCTTTAAAGATTTGTTTTTCCACTCAACAACTCTGTTTTGTTGCGGAGTATAGGGAATTGTGTGTTGCAAATGAATCCCTAGCTCATGGAAAATATTGTGTATCTCATGATTCACATACTCTCCACCGTTATCAGTTCAAAGGAATTTGATATTATTTATGGAATGTGTCTCAACCAAGGCTTTGAAGTATTTGAGGTGTTGAGAGACTTTCATCGACTTACTACACCGTGAAAACGTCATTTAGTCGGTGAAAGATAAAATTTTCTTTTTGGTATATTTTGAGATGATACATCATTTTTTCATTGGAAAATAAGATTTAAAGCCAATCTTGTATACTTTAAAACTGAAAGATTTATAAATAAATATTTACCTTATTATCATCTTATGATATGATATCAAAATAAATGCCAGACATTTTTTATTGCTAACATCTGGCTCCAACTAGGATGGAGACCTCCCTGTGAGGTTCCCAAGAACCCGACAGACCTTGTGCCTTTAGTATTGGGCATGGAGTCATTTAGCCTTTATGATTTATTATCTGAAAACCTGTAGCAAACCTGTAACCTACTTGTTTATTCATTAAATCAATCAACTGAAAATAATCAAGTTGCTCGTTTCCCTCAGAGATATCAATGCTAAATACAAACTGCTTAATCTCTATTTGAGAAGAAAGCATGATGAACTGTTGATCTAGACTTTTCATCTCATCATCTTTCTCTCTGTATCTATTGCAATCTTCCTGTGTCTGCAAATCAGAAAAATAAGGGTTGTCCTTAGTATCTATTGCAGATTCTAATATGGAATTTTGATCTTCACTGCAATTTTGATCAACATATTTATAGCTAGTATCAACCACAACATGCACACATTTCTGATCATCTATCTGCTGAAAAGTAGAACTAGATAAAATTCTAGTAGACAACAAGCCTTCACAAATTTCAAAATCTTCTTCCTTATCATAATTTGAAACAACAATATTCATAAGGAGAAAGAGGATCATTCTGATGCTCTGGCTGGAGATAAGACAATATTTGAAAATCCTGTTCCTCATGGTTACTACAAATTTCCTAAATTTGCAAATCCAGAAAATGTGGACTAATCTCACTTATTTCAACGAACATTGGATCAACAGAAAGCTGATCATCTCCATGTGTAGTTAACGAAACCAATTCTTCAGATTCATTAAAATCAGAAATAGAGCTAATAGGAAATCTTTCAGCTCTTCATTACTCTTTTATAATTCATGTTTATGAGGAAGCACATCACAACGAAGATCATTTGAAAGATGATGTAGATTGTGAGGAAAAGATTCTTCTCTATTTAGATCTTCAACTTTAGAATGCAATACAAAGATTATCAAATAAGAACTCATCTAAAAAGTACTTGTTTTCTAATTCCTTTCACGGAAGTGGTCCTCCTTGATTTCTTCCCATCATTCAATAATCATAGGTTGATCTGTACATAGTTAACACAGAGAACTTTTCTAAATGGAGAAGGTGTTGGTGCTGGTGAAAATGATCTTGTATCTGGATGTAATAATGATCTGATCATTCACCACTCTTAAAATTGTCCTATGTCTGCCACATAGGATATATGACCAAACCCATCATCATATTCCACTAATACATGGTGAAAACATGTAATCGTTCCTGTGCCTCCATTTAAATTGTCATCATGGTTACATGACATGTGTACAATATGTCTTTTTGGGTTCTTAAGGCGCTAGAGAAAAAACCCAAATCTGCACTTTCACCGGCTCACTAGTTTTTGGAAATGCCATTTAGCCCTTGAAACCTTGAACTTTCACCAGCTAACTTCAACTTCAAAACAAAGATTAGCCATTGAAAATATTTTCTTCGATTTTTTGAAAATATCTTTTGACAGACGATTTATTATAAGAAATAACAAAATATATTCTATACTTTGATACTTGAATTTCTAAAAACAAATTGTATGGAACTCTATTAATGACCCTGCCATCACTAAAAAATGAAACAAACTGACTGGTTCATTTTTGGACATAAAATCTGGCTTTTTTCACCTAATCCTCTGCTAAACTGAAAACTGTATGTAGTTTGTTGTAGCCTACCTGCTTATTTCAGAAATCAACAATTGAACGTGATCTAGCTACTCATATGAGGAGCTTATTCTCACACCTACTCCTACTTCTAATCAGTAGGGTCAAACTGATCAAGTAAAACTAAATCTCCAATGCAGCCAAGAAAGAAATTGATTTACTGGTAACCTCCTTGATCTGAATCCGAAAAAGAAAGGAAGCCATAGCATGCAGAAATATAGTTTGAAAAGATGGCAGAACCAACTGTCATATGAAAAAAATATCTTGACTTTTATGCTGCTCATAAACTCCAAGTAGTTAGCAATAGGGTCAATAAATCCCCAAAGAAATACCTCCTTTTGTTGATGTTCCAATTGAAAGATGAAATTCTTTTGGTTGTTGCCTTCACTAATGTCAAAGCTGAATGTGGACTGTTCTTCCTCTATCAAATGAAAATACCAGCTCAACTACTGATCTGAAACTTTCTGCTCCTCACCTCCCTTCTCATATCTGCTAAAAAGTGCCTTGGTCTGCAAATTAGAAAACTGAGGGTTTCCCTTAGAATCTGCTGCAGATCTAAAACTGTCACCTGCTAATGTGTCAATTTGATAATCATCTTTGGGGTTTTCAAAGGGGACAATTTCATCTTCATGACAACCTAAGTCAGTAGATGCATTTGATACAATGAGAAAAGCATCACTATGGTTATCATAATGTGGATCACCGATCTCTTGATCATGATGAGAAATATCTTCTGCTGCAGCAAAGTCTTCATAATTATCTGAATCTTTATTCAACACACTAAATACATGAAAACATTCTAGATAAATAAGATCATATGAAAACTTTGTTTTTCAAAACAAATGGAAGGCATCATGAAATTTTTCCAAAGAACTGATACTTGCATTTGGAAGAGACTGGCACCAATTAAGAGAAAATCCCTCTAATGATTTCCTGAAAAGATTAATTTGAACATCTTCATGTATAATTTCAAGTCGATTAATAAAGTCATGAAAATCCAGCAGGTGTTCCACTGGTACTTCCCATTCTTCTTCTCGAAATCTGGGAATACTTCTTTCCCATTCATCTTTACTAGGAACTGGATGAGGGTAACCAGAAATACATGAAAAATTGCAAAACACATACCTCTTGTTCATTTCATACCAGTGGAGTCGCCATTAGATTTATGAACAATAGAGTCACCACTGAATATTCCTTTTTGGAGTCGCCAGATAGATGATTACAACCGATTCGTGTCCAGACATTGTCTATCATCAAAGTTGGATCTTTTCGTGTCCCAAGGAAGCTGAGCTTCAATCTCCTCTCCCCGGCAATAGTGCCAATTTGTTATCACTCCAAGAAACTCTTTGTGGTTGTAAGTCAAATATGTTTGGTAACTTAAAGTAAACTTGTTTTTTTTTTTTTGTATGTGTGTATCAATGGGATAAATCAATTTCAGTATGGTATTTAGAAAATCAAAATGAGAATCAAATGAACCAGTGCTCTCAAGAACCAATAATCAGATGATAGCTTTTAAGTGGGTGAGAAAACAATGCCTACAAACCAAATACAAATGTAGGGTTTAATAAACAATGATAAGAAACGGTTGATAAAATTATGAGCTAACCAATGAGATGATAGTCATTCTGCAGCTAAAACAACTTGAATAAGAGTACAGAAGGAGGGATGCGAATATGACATCAATAGAAAGAGAAAACTGTGAATTGTATTATCATACAAAAAAGTCTGTTTACAATATAGTATTTTATGTATCCAAAATCGAACCCCCCTTGCCTCCTACATCTATGAGCTTAAATAATATTTACAAATTATTTTCAAGATCCTCAAAAGATGGATCTGATATCCTCTTTTCTTATCTCAAATTCGAAATTGTGAGGTGGCCGGAAAAGATAGAAATTTCTGGAAAAATGTTGCTCCAAGATTCACCTATATCCTACAAATCACAATATATCTTAGGAAAATGAGAGAGTTTATTTAATATCAGTCCATTCTTATGAAATACCTCCTTCAGTTTCTAAAAATAGTATTCCAACTCATCTGAATCTGTCCTTAAAGATACTGACTAAAACATGAAAACATAACATTTAATTTCTGGAAATATGGTGCTCAACGATTGACCTATATTTCACAAATCACAATAGATATTGGAAAACTAAGACAGGTTATTGAAGAGCCACCCGTTCTTATGAAAAAACTCTTTTGTTCTTGAAAAATACTCTTCTATATGATAAAAATCTATCTCCCAAGAAGGTCACTAAAACAAGAAAATCCAGATTTCCAAATCTAGTCATATTCCTACATTTTAGGATTTAATCTCTAGAATATTTCTATTGATCAAATGAAGTGCCACATGCACTCATGGATGATATTTGATAATATATATGATTAATCATCATCATCTGCTTCTTAATAAACTCAACCAAGTCAAATTTGACCTTTTGACCAAAATAATACATTTTGGAAAATTTCTGAAAATGATGCCTCATCTTGTGGGAAACTTTTGACTTCCTTTACTAGCTCTAAATGAAGATATGAAAGTACCATTGGAAATACTAGGATGTCTAGTTGTCAATCAACTATTTGAGCGTGTAAAACGAACTCTCCACGGCTCAAAAAATTGATTTTTCCCAAGGCAGTTTATTAGCTGAAAAACCTGCACTTTCACCAGCTCACTACATTTTGAAAATAGTCATTTAGTCGGTGAAAAGGGAGACTTTCACCGGCTTACTACACTGTGAAAAATTCATTTAGCCGGTGAAAGCTAAAATTTTGTTTTTGGTATATTTTGAGATGCCAGATCATTTTTTTATTGGAAAATAAGATTGAAAGCCAATCTTATATACTTTAGCACTTAAAGATTTATAAATAAATCTTTACCTTATTATCATCTTATGATATGATATCAAAATAAATGCAAGGAATTTTTTATCGCTAACAAATATTTCATATATCTTTCCATTCGATATTGTCAATGATCCCTAATCATTGATACTCGCTGAGGATACAATATCCAAAGGAAATTTGGGGAATATATCCCAAACCATCGATGTTAACATATCCACAAAAGAAGGTGTTGTGGAAAACATACAACTAGGTGTGAATTGTTCAACTAAAGAGATTGAAACTTACACCTCCTTGTTTAAATAATTTTGTGACATTTTCGCTTGGAGATATGAAGAGATGTCAGGGATTGACCCTTCGATATTTTTTCAAGAAATAAAAACTAATCCTGGAGAAAAAAAAATACGACATTTACTTTTCCTTGTTCATTGCAAGAAAATTGCGACAATCAAGGAAGAAGTAGAAACATTACTGAAATATGGTTTTATTTATCCCGTACCTCTGACCGAATGAGTTTCCAACATAGTCTCGGTTGCTAAGAAACAAGCGACAATTATCTTTTGTGTCGACTATAGGGATCTCAATAAGTCTTGTCCAAACGACAATTACCATTTGATGATATCAAACATGCTTTAACAAATACACCATTGTTGCACCCCCCAAACTATGAGAGAGATTACATCCTTTATTTGGCTACCTCTATTTCCACTATTTCCATGGTGTTAGTACAAGAGGATGATGACTACGCAGAACATGTGGTATACTATTTAAGTAAGATCCTTTCAGGTCCTGAACTTCGTTATTCACATGTTGAAAAGTTGTCTTTGGTGGTAGTCATTATTATCCAAAGGTTTTGACACTACCACGATCATTGAATACTCAAACCCCATGTACCAAATCTTGACTCATCAAGTACTTGGGGGAAAATATTCCAAATGGATCCAAGAATTTGATCTCTAGTTTTCCAAATCCAAAGCAAAGAAATCATTGCTTTTTTTCTGAATTAATTTGTGATCTTCCCCATATTGATGAGGACACTGAGCCTAGTGATTCCATTCTAGATGAGTCATTGTTCCTCATTAGTACATCTGTCCCATGGTATGGGAGCATTCTTCTATATCTCCAAACCCAATGCTTCCAGCCAGGTATTTCACGTGACGAACGACATTGCATTAGACACCATTCAAAGTACTAACTTATCATTGGTGACACTTTTTATAAACAAGGTATTGATATTGTTATATGATGTTTCTTAACCCATGAAGAGGTTGAGCGAGTTTTAAATGACTATCACCTTGGATCTTATGGAGGTCATCTTTCTGGGATGGCTACATCCCAAAAAATCTTACATGTCGGTTATTTTTGGCCTTCCATATTCAAATACTACATTGGGGCCGTTAAAAAATGCCCACCCTATCAAATATTTTAGAAGAAAGCACATAGCCGCTCAGATCCACTCCATCCAATTGTCTCCATCAGCCTCTTTTCCAAATTGGGTATTGATTTCATGAAATGTAAGCCTACCTCAGCTGAGGGGGCATGGTTATATTATTGTCATAGTCAATTATTTCAATAAATGGACTGAGGCTATGCCTACATTTATTAACGATGGTCGAAATTCAACACTTTTCATGTTGAATCACGTCATCGCTCACTTCGAAGTCCCACAAGCTACTGTAACCGATCATGGATCCCATTTCCAAAATGAAATGATGGGTGAATTGCGCACCAAGTTGGGTTTTCATCATGAAAAATCATCCCCTTACTATCCTCGGGACAATGGAGAAGTTGAATGTAATATACCATATACAAAAAGTATGCAGAACATAAATAAAATGCTAGAAATGGCAGAATAACAGTAATATAACCAGCATAATCTCCACAATAACACATAAATGATATAAGAACAATAGCAGAATTAACACTTTGATTCAGAAAGCAATGTTCACGGGCCTCTTCGAGGGGGCAACCTCCAGTCGAGAAGCACTCTGTTACAATAATCTCCAAGCTAGGGTTTTCATACCCTCGACCCTTATTTATACTAAATATGTCTATCAAGAGAAGCATCTAGAGGAAGATCCTTCTAGAAGTGGAAGCTTCTGTTAGGTCTTCTTACATCCGCCTTATTCTATTTTATTGAAAGGCCTTATTAATATTGAACTTTATTACATCTGAATATATTTCTCTACCTATGTGTGGGTTAGGACCCTAACATGTCCACCCCCTTAAAAATAGCCTTGTCCTCAAGGCTTGAGATGTGGAAATTGCTACAGAATGGTAGTTGGTTCCCAAGTGGCATCTGTTGGAGTTGTATCTTTCCACTGGACTAGCACTTCCTTGATGGTTCTCTGATGCAGGCAATGCTCACGCTGGTCCAAAACTACTTCTGGTTGTAGCCAAATGGATCCTTCTTCAGCTAGCTCAGGAAGGTTGGTTTGAATTTGGCATCTAGTTCCAATCACCTTCTTTAAGAATGAGACATGAAAAACAGAATGTAGCTTCGAATGACTGGGCCGAGCTAACTGATAGTAACTCTTCCCACACGCTTGAGAACTGTATAAGGACCATAAATTTGGGCACTAGATTTTGAAAATGCTCGACCTTGAGGGAAGTTTACTTGTATGGTTGCAGTCCAAGAAACACCTCATCCCCTTCTGCAAATTGACGTTCATAGTGACCTTGATTTGCTTGGTGCTTCATGTGATTCTGTGCCATGAACAAGTTCTCTTTGAGGGTACAAAGAATATCCTCTTGAACTGTAAGTGTTTGTTCAATCACCTGGACCTTCGAGGTACCCGATAAGTATGAGAGAACTGAAGGTGGCTTCTGTCTATATATTGCTTCAAAAGGAGTCATGCATGTAGCTGTATGGTAGGAAGTGTTGTACCACCATTCAACTAGGGGTAACCATTGAGCCCACTGATTTTTCTTTTCAGAGGAAAAACACCTCATATATGTTTCCAAACACTTGTTGACAACTTCCGTTTGACCATCAGTCTGGGGATGATAAGCTGTGCTGAGATGCAATTGGGTGCCCTATAGCTTGAACAGTTCTTGCCAAAAATTGCTTATGAAAGTTGGGTCACGATCAGAAACAATAGAATGTGGCACGCCATGAAGCTTGAAGACCTGGTCCATGAAAATTTGAGCCACTGTGGATGCAGTAAATGGGTGTTGAAGAGTGCAGAAATGAGCATACTTGGAAAGGCGATCCACAACCACCATTATGACTGATTTATTTCCCGATTTGGGTAACTCGGTAATAAAGTCCATAGAGATATCCTTCCAAATAGTAGGTGGAATCGGAAGCGGTTGTAGTGTGCCCAGAGATTTGACTGTTTCTCCCTTGTTGCATTGACACACATCACATTCAATGAAAAAATTACGCATGTCATGTTTCATACCAACCCAGAAAAAAGAACGTTTGACCTTGTCATAGGTTTTGGTGAACCTGGAGTGCCCCACTGTGGGTGTAGCATGAAGCTCAGAAAGTACCGTGGATTTAATCTTTGATTGTTTACTTAAATACAAATAGATTTTGTATCGAAGCTCATCCTAGAGCCAAGAGTACCCTGGGGGAGCTGGAGCATTGGTCTGTAATTGTTGAATCAGATGCGAACTTTTGGGATCTTGTAGCCATTCCTAGCGAACAACTTATAGCCAATCTGGTACAATGAAGGAAAGAGAAGAAAGGGATCCTTCTTCTTCATATTTTTGGGACAATGCATCCACCACCACATTGTCTTTTCCTTTCTTGTAAATGATCTCATAATCATATCCAAAGAATTTAGTCACCCATTTTTGTTGCTCCGGGGAGGAAATGTGTTGTTCCAGAAAGTACTTGAGGCTTTGATGGTCTGTCTTAATTTGGAAACATTTCCCCAAGAAATAAGGGCACCACAGATCAACGACATGCAGAATAGCCAACATTTCCTTTTCATAGATGGGTTTGTCCAGATTACTTTCAAATAGTTTCTTGTTGGTGAAGGCCAAAGGTCGACCCTCTTGCATAAGGACAACACCTATTCCTTTCCCTAATGCATCACATTCCAACACAAAGGTCTTTGTGAAATCAAGAATAGCCAAAACCGGAGTGGTGCACATGACCATCTTCAAGGTTTGGAAATCTTGAGCAGCAGCTAGAGTCCAAGTGAAGGAGTTCTTTTTGAGGAGAGCAGTGAGAGGTGCTGCAATCTTTCCATAATTCTTAACAAACTTTCTATAATACCCTATTAAGTCCAGAAATCCACGCAATATTTTGAGAGTATTTGGGTGTGACCAGTATTGCATAGCTTCAATCTTTTTCAGATCTACCCTGACGCCATCCGTTCCAACTAGATGACCCAAGTATTCTACTTCTGAGGCATCAAAAGCACATTTAGACAATTTCAAGAAAAGTTGGTGCTGAGAGAGTAGATGGAGAACTTGATCCACATGAGTAAGATGGTATGCCTAGGTTTTTCTATAGATGAGGATATCATCAAAGAAAACTAAGACAAAATGATGGAGAAAAGGATGAAAGACATGATTCATGAGGCTTTGGAAGGTGGAGGGGGAATTACACAAGCCAAAGGGCATGACCAAAAACTCATAGTGGCCCTCATGAGTTCAAAAGTTTGTATTCAGAATGTCTTCCTCTTTCATATGTATCTGGTGATAGCTCGGGCGAAGATCAAGTTTAGTAAAGAATTGGGTGCCACTCAATTCATCCAGGAGGTCATCAATGACAGGAATGGGAAATTTGTCTTTAATGGTCAGTTTGTTGAGGGCATGGAAGTTAGGACACATTCTCCAAGACCCTTCTTTCTTCAGGACCATGACTATAGGAGAAGAGTAAGGGCTCGTACTAGGGCAGATAACTCCTGCATTATGGAGTTCCTGGACCATTTTCTCAATTTCATTTTTTTGTGAAAAGGGGTGGCAATACAGATGGATATTGGGAGGAAGGCTTCTAGGTACAAGGGGAATGGAATGATCATGAACACCACAGGAAGGAGAGAGTCCATGGAGAGTGGAAAATACCATTTGATTTTTAGAAAGGAGGGCTTGGAGGTCTTGCGACACCGGGGGTATCTCTATTGCTTGTATGGTATGGAGTTGGGAAATGACACCAGAATGACCTTTTTTGAGCAACTTTTCCATGCGATGGGAACTAATGACCTCAGGTGAAACAACAATGATGCCTTGGAATTTATATTGGTGGCCTTCCTGGTCAAATTGCATGGTCAATTCCTTAAAATCCATGAGAATGGAACCCAACATCCTTAGCCAGTCTGCACCCAACAAAATGTCATAACCACCCATGTCGATAGAAAACATATGGGATTTTAGGTGGTAGTAACTGATTTGGAGACGCACATTTTCACAATGCCCTCCACATTTCATGGAACCACCATTGGCAATAATGATTTGGAAATTTTTGACGGCATGGATGTAGTAATGAGTTTCTTGGGCAATGCGGCGATGAATAAAATTATGGGTGCTTCAAATATCAACCAGAATGATGACCTTCCGATGCTTGATGTAATTGATTAACTTGAGGGTTTGGGGGATGGAGAAGTCAGTGAGAGCATTGAGGGAAATGATCGGTTCCACCTCGGGAGGGTCTGAGCGAGGGGTTATGTTAGTGATTTCAGGTGACTCAGGCACAAGGGGAGTTTCAACATCCTCTTCTGAAATATCCTAAAAAATGGCCATAAAAAGATTTTGTTCCTTACACTTGTGGCCCGGGAAATATTTGTCATCACAATTATAACAAAGGCCTTTGAGTTGGCATTCATCCATTTTAGCCCTGGTCAATTTTTGGATCTTTAATGGGGCGGAGGGAGTGGTTGAATTTACGGGTTTAGGGCGAGGGATAAAGGAGGGTTTATGGTTTTGAGAGGATAAAACCTGTTGTGCTTCTTTATCTTTTTTAGTATCCTCCACCCAAATCGAAGGTCAAGCCATGAGGACGTGAGCCCGAATCTCATCCTTGAGACCACTGATAAAACACTATTGAAAGAAAGCATCAGTCATGCCCTCTGTTCGAAAAGCCAAGCGCTCAAAGGTAGCTATGAAGTCTTCTATTGTTCCTGATTATTTCAACTTTGTCAAATGGTCCAAATGGTTGGTGTCAGTGTCAAAGCATTCATAAATCTTAGTCACAAATTGGGTCCAAGCAATATACCCTTGACGGGAAGTTTTTCTCCATTGCCACCATTGCCAATGTTCTTGATCTAGATGGAGAACACCATACTGGAGTTTGTCCAAGTCATCTGTAATGCTGTATAAAGAGAAATAATGTTCCATTTGGGTGACTCTACCAGTGGGATCTGAGCCATCAAATTTGGTCACATCCACCCACGGAAGGCGTAGGTCACGTTGAATGTGATGGTGATGAAAAGTATGGGCATGGGAGGAATGTTCAACTTTAGTCTTTGGAGGTGCGTCAGAGAAAGGGTCATCTGTAGGGATCTTCAGTTTGGTGCAGAGTGATGCAAAGACAGATTCAAGCTAGGTGGTCAGTTCTTGTTTGACTTCCTCCATTGAGGACTGCATGGTTGTATTTGTGGTTGTATTGATGGATGTATCGATGGAGGCAATAGTGGCACTAAGTTGTTTCACTTCTTTTTGGGTCTCAAGGAAACCAGATTGCAAGGTGTTGAAGCGAGCTTCCAGGTCTTGGCTACGGGTATGGGCCATGAGTATGAGTGAACTGAAAAGGGGTGGGCGGGGTCAAATTTTTTTCTGAAAAATGATATGGATGAATGTGATAAGGGAGAAGAGATGAATCCAATGGAATAGGTCTCAAATAATGGTGAAAAAAATTCCAGACTTTTTTTTGTTTTTTTTACACCTACGGAGTTATACTCTGGTCTGAGGAATATTGCAGAGATGAAATCCCCAAATGCTTAACCATAAAGAAATGTGCATTTACTTGGCAACCCAAACATAGTTGGGCAACAATAGATCTTTTATGTTTTAATTTGTTTATGTTTCTGTCCCCCAAGGGTTAGGTATTCAAGGGTTCTACAGACAAGGGTTTTCCCTGTGCTATAGCTCTCTGATATATGTGTGGGGTCCAACAGTAGTACTCGGACCAATATCTCAGGGCACTAACTAAGGAGGATAGACCATACCCTTAGCTGCACTACCCAACTACCCAGGTACTAGAGAGTATCTTCCTGAGTGTTGTTCTTGGTGGCACTATAGCAGTCAGGTGGTCGATCAGTTTATCTAAAGAGGGCTTCAGGAAATCTAGGTTGATCCGTACACAGGTGTTGTCTGATGCGCTACCACTCGAAGGGGTACCAATAGGGGTTAGAAGGGTGGCCAACAGATGTTTTCTTAAGAACCACTTGTATTTCCTACATGTATGAATACCTCAACCGTGGGTTTATGAGCGTAACAATAGATCTCTTTGGCTTAAAGACGCCCGAATACATCTCTACCCTGAAAAAGAAATTCCCACAATTTCTGCCAAGGAAAGTTCTCTGATACCACTTGTAATATACCAGATATAAAAAGTATGCAGAACAGAAATAAAATGCTAGAAATGGCAGAACAACAATAATATAACCAACATACTCTACACAATAACATAGAAATGACATAAAAACAACAATAGAATTAACACTTTGATTCAGAAAGCAATGTTCACGGGCCTCTTTGAGGGGGCAACCTCCAGTCGAGCAACGCTCTGTTACAATAATCTCCAAGCTAGGGTTTTCATACCCTCGAACCTTATTTATACTAAATATGTCTATCAAGAGAAGCATCTAGAGGAAGATCCTTATAGAAGTGGAAGCTTCTATTAGGTCATATTTGCATCTGCTTTATTCTATTTTATTGAAAGGCCTTATTAATATTGACCTTTATTACATCCAAATATATTTCTCTACCTATGTGCGGTTTAGGACCCTAACATTGAAGCCATAAAAAAGTCATAAAGACCATGCTTCAACACATGGTGGGGGTGAAAAAAACCTCTTTGCATTTGCAACTCTTCTCAGCACTCTGGGACTATCAGACCTCATTTAAAAATTCTACTAGATTCACACCCTTCAAGTTGGTATATGGGTTGGAAGCGGTGTTGCTGATTGAATGAGAGATTCCATTCCTGAAAATAAGTGTAGATCTCCTACCCTACAATTATGCCAAAGAAGAACAATTTTTATATATAATGAAGTTGGATGAAACAGGTCGTGATGTTGTTCTCATTAACAATACATATAAAAAATGCATGAAGAATCAATACGATAAGTCTGTTCAACCTTGCACTTTTGAAGAAGGAGATTTGGTCTTGGTATATGACCAATATCATGACAAAATGGTGTAGGTAAGTTAGAACCTATGTGGCATGGGCCATACATCGTGAAGTGTGTGCTACAAAGAGGTTCCTACGAGTTAGTGGATTACGATGGATTATCTCTCAGTGAGCCCCGAAATGGGCTTTACCTGAAAAAGTACTATGCATAGAATATATCGCATGTGTGATTTATACATTATTGTACCATATGTTTTTGGTTTGGTGTGTCATTACTTTTGTGTGCATGGGTTTTTCGCATTCTTTAGCTGCTTATACTTTGGTTTGTACTTGAATGCATAGATGTCAGCATGATTGCCTATCTATTTCATATTTTTGAATGATGCTAGTCGACATACCTAGAACCTAGCTTCTGCAGCTTGGATCATCTACCACTTTGGAGAGTTAGTGAGTTCAGGAGGAATGTTCCTCGGATATGCAACCAATAACATTGCAGAATATCATGTCGTAATTGGAATTTTAACCAAAGATTCTTATTTAGGTATATCTCAATTGATAATCAACCTTGATTCTCAACTCGTGGTACATCAACTTAACCATGTTTACACTATTCGTAATCCATTTTTTCTACATCTCTATCTAAGAGTTAATTGTCTCGAGAGATCTTTTGATTTCATAAAATATAGACATATATCGAGAGAACTTAATACGATTAAGGATTCTATAGAAAATTATATGTTGTATTGGCAAATTACACATAGATAAGCATTCAAAACATAAAGCATATAAATAAAAATATCACATCATTCAAAAACATAAGTAGCCATGGAAAAAATCATATATATATGTTTGCATATAAAGTAGAAAAAGTGTGTCAAAATACATCATCCCAAAAAAGTACATAAAAGGGAAAAAATGTGGGCCATTATGCCCATAACATCATCATAAAATACTACTATGACAATAGACTCTACTTGTCCTCCTGCACTACGTTGTTCTCATGATATTACATAACTTCTCTAGCCACACGTTATAGTAGGTGACTGAGGCCTTCTGACACTCTGATTATGTGCCTATGAAAGTGCAAAGTTACATCTCGTGTCCTTATAGAGGGAACAACCATGGTCAATCCACGAAGGTTCCTCTCTACCTCACAGAGTCATCCTACTTCGACAACAACCTTCACTGCTACTTGAGCGTCACCATGACGTCCAAATGTTGAGATCCCCACTAAACGTGACATACCTATGTCTGCATGATGAAAACAAATGATTTAGATAACTCATTATACAACAAAAAAAAAACATATATATTAAAAAACAAAAAACATTGTTTCAAGGTCATGATCTTTCATATTTTACTTGATGGATCCCACTATACCCCTTCGAGGAGCACTAAGTCCACACTTCCCATAAAATCAACCCTGACATAAGGGTAATTATCTATCACCATGATATTCCTTCTCCACCATGCGAAGAAGTCAGCAATAAAATGAAATGTTGAGGGCTCATTAACTAACCGAGGTGAGAGGCTTGTCCATCTCTCCATTTGGGGTTTGGATGCAGGGATCACTATCAATGAAACTTGTGGTTTCATCTATGGTACTTCCTCCAAAAATAATGACACTAGGAAAGATACATATCTGAATTTCTTCCGCCTAGCCATTCTACATTTAGAGATTTTCTCTTTGACATTTCTCAAAAACCCTACACACCAATTAAAGATCATGGGTCCAATACACTGAACAACAAACATTATCTATGATTTGGAAGCAATATGGGGACTAGTTCTTCCGGCCAGTTTAGTGATGGAAAAAATGATATATCGAATAGGAACATCCCTCACATCTTTAATAACAATTCTTTCCCCTACTAAGCTAGATCTCGACACACAATACTGAGCAACATATGCATCTGTTGGAAATGGTGTGGACCGGTGTCCAGATAAAATTATAGGTGCTACCCTCCTTGAGAACCCCTCAGGAAGTACACATCCTTGATATTGATCTCAAGCATATGAGATCACACTCGAAATGCTTGTTCATCATTGTCCCATAGTCCAATCAAATGCTCAAGCATAAGGACTTCCTTCCTCATGTTCTGTGGCTTGAAATATTTCAACAATTCACAGTTCTGAAGAGATGTCCTTGCTTGAGGGTCTTGCAAGGTGGACGTATCATCAAACTCATCCTCTCTCTATTTCCATTCAATCATTTTTTCCAATGAAAAATTGGAAACCAACAAGAAAACACATTAGCCAAAGTTTCAAAGAGGGAAATTTCTTTTTCATAGGAAAAAAACTATTTTTTTATTTTTATTTTTCCTCCCAACGCACCCCTAAAAACCAAATTTGAGAGCTAGTGCGTGATTAAATGGGACACCAGGGAACTGAAATATGAACTTGTGCCCCCTGTTATTACCTAGGGGAGTGTCAATCTAGTTTGACGCTATGGGGATTCCTAGAGGGCAAAAACTCATGAAATAAGAACTGAAATTGAAAAATAAAGCATGCAAAATGATGGGAGGGATCAAACTACTAACCTAGTTTTGACGAAACTAAAAATTATTGCATGTAGCTCCTGCAATTAGTGAGAACATAATCGCTCCAAAAGGAGGAAAAATCAAGAGAAAATGGAAAATTGCAAAGTGAAAGGTGAAAATGAATTGGTTTTTACCCTAATTGATGTTTTACCATTTGTAAATTAAAGTAATTTAAACCCTTTTCACATTTTGTTTTTTGTTATTTTGTCCATGGCATGTGGGACTAACCTGTGGCTAAGAAACCATGACGCAGGGTAAT
Source organism: Picea engelmannii (assembly GCA_009831015.1). Taxonomy (NCBI): domain Eukaryota; kingdom Viridiplantae; phylum Streptophyta; class Pinopsida; order Pinales; family Pinaceae; genus Picea; species Picea engelmannii. Next base: position 524,337 of record ML781980.1, on the reverse strand, counting down.
CTAAGATGTCAAAATCACCCGGGGATCGCACCTGACATGAGCCACACCAACCTTTAACATGGCTGGATTTTTTGTCCCCGCAGGTTTCGAACCGCTGACTTTAACATCATGGAGCACCTTAACAACACACTCTGTCATTGACTGTCCTACACCTCAGGGAATTAAACCCTTTTCACATTATTAATGTTTATTTTTTGAGTTTTTTCCAAATATCGTCGGTTTTTAAAGGAATTGTTGACATTTTTTCCAGAATGATTTGTTTATGTTGGTATATATGAAGAAAGTTTTTTTGATAACCTTATAACTCTATCGAGAAAGATTCATCGTACTTTGAGCTCGTTAAAATATGAAGAGTCATTTGTTGGGTAGTAGTTTACCCCTTTTTTCGGTCTCAGCAAGGTAACTGGGAAAAATGAACGCTCTAGTCAATATCAGCTAGAAGATTTCTTCATCGTATTATTTTATAGTTTTTCGGACCTCAGAGACTAAAATTATGAAAAAGGACAACCTTGGATTTTTATTTAAGTTATTTTCAAACTCCCTAAACATGAAAAACAACCGAGTTTTTCTTCTCTAGACTCACAAAACTACACATTGAAGGGCCTATCTGGGAAAGAACCCTTACTTCTTCTAGTTAGTTAAATAAAGGAAGAATAACTTACTGAATATGAGTTATATTGAGCATGTGTTACCCTCCTCGAGCTCGTTAAATGAAAAAAAAATACTCATCTATCTGGATGGGGGAAATATTGAAGGAAGTGGGTTGAGTTTCTTGAGATCCTTTAAGGCAGATCTTATGGTCTCCCTTGAACATGAAATTTGTTTTCACCTCACAATACACTTCGATAACCCATTTTATCTGCACTAAACCAATCCTACTAGTCTTTATACTACTTTGGCCCATCCAAAGAATGCCCCAACACTTGTTTCATTATGTTTTGGTCCACTCTGATTCTATGCTACCATGTCTTATGTCATGCCTTAGTGTTCAAGGGAAGTATTCACCTCAAATTCATACATCTACAATATTAATAGTTCCCATACCCATGGAAATCCATTTTTTATCTACTATCACTTTCCTATGACAAGTCTCATGTCGATTGATGGGGGATACATCAATGCCCTCCTTCAATGAGTCTTTTCCTTTCGAATTCAAAAAATTATCCGGGAAATAGACTTAGGAAAACATCAGTACCTTGGGACTTTCATGCCTCAATGGAATACCTCCTCACATTTGATAGTGGGTATACATCAATGACCCTTGACCGATTGATTCCACAAATGTTCGACTTCAGCTTATTATTCACATTCACTAGATTGTACTTAAAGTACCTTGAGAGTCATCGACATCAATGGTGATTTCTCTCGTGCTTGTTAACGGTATACCTCAATGATCAGTAATCAAGTGGTTTTTACCATGTTCAACATCAAATCATCTATTCACATGGACATAATCGTACTATTATAGGATCGAGATGAATATTCATCTGCATATACACTTTACCCAGGTTACGATGGGGATTATTCGACTGATATACATGTTTTAACATAGATCCACTTTGTATTGGTCTGTGGCTATCTTCTTATCACACTGTAGCTCCACTTTGTATTCTTTCATGGATACGATCAAGTCAGGTCACAGATGGATGGATCCACATTGTATCTTTGGTGGCCATCTCCTTAGTCTATATCATCATGGATATGTAGTGTATTTATTGGCGACAGTGCTTTGATTCACTTGTATTCCGATCATAGGTATGCCTTCCTCATGGATGGAACACATATTAACCTTGTTTGATGGTTTTTTGTAGCTTCTACCAGGTTCTCCAACTCCATACCCTTTCTTCAAAGAATCTACAAAGTGTTTCAATCATCAACATTCCTCTTCTGGCTTCAAACTTTGGGGGGAAATATATTACACATCAAAATTACTCACTTCAATAGTGCTGCACTTTCATTGTTGCAAGTGTCATAAGTGTTTCAAGTATCACACTTTTATTTTCACAAGTGTCGCATTCACTTTTCCTAAGAGTCGCATCTCGAACAAAACCACAAAAACACTTGCCACAACCCCTAAAACATGTTATAAGAAGACTCCCCATCATGTGATATTCGGAACAAGTTTTTTACCTCAGGAATTACTCATCTTTTTAACATTTTGGAAGATCAATGCTCCCTTACTCATATATAGGGAGCGCTAGCCCTCCTTGTCCACCTTAAGGGGGCACTACAATGATTTTTTGTCCACTTTAAGGGAGCATTGTGTTGGTTGAGGGAATCTTGGAGGAAATCCCATGGTTGGCCCTTGGCTATGAAAGTTAGCAAAGATCAAGGAAGAAAAGGCAAAATGTGAACTGCGCGGATGACACAGTGACTGTTATTGGGTCAAAGTGAGAAAAAGAATAGAAAAGATGGAGTGAAGTAAAAGGAAGCAAGCCGATGGACGAGGATATTTAGGATGACAGATCAACAAGGAAGAAGGATCATGGACAGCTCAACAAGTAGAAAAATCCACCGTTGGATGCTTTGAAGCACCGCTCAAGAAGGAAGGAAAGACAGGCTAGTGAAGCCCTGAAAACATGGGTCAGGTTGACCTAGGGTTTTAGACAACCAGGGTTTTGGTATCTAGGGTTTTGACACCTAAGTTTCGGCCTAAGGATGTCGGTGAGCTACTGTAATGTATAAATAGAGGTCTAAAGGACCTGGGATGGGTTGTTGTTACTATTGTTGGTGTTATGATTGTTGTGTGATTGAGTGAGTAATATTGAGTGACAAAGAAGTGTTGAGTACGAGAGCCTTCTGTATTATAAAATCTTCAGCTAGGTGCGGAGATCAACCCTGCAACTAGGTGTGCAGGGGGGAGAGATAGCGAGGAGAAGAGAGAAGATCTGCTAGCTGGGAGTGTGGAAAAGAACTGTATACTTCATCCTAATATATTATAAATCACAGTTCTGTGTACGTATCCCTAGAGAGAGGGTGAACCACGTATATCTTGTGTCGTATGTGTGATTGATGCTATGTTCTTTTCCCTTTTTATATACTACTATTGCATTACTATGTTAGATCTGTTAGATAGTTGTGTGCAGTAGATTTGAGATGATAAGTGATATATGCATGCTGTACTATTCTAGTATTAGATCCACTTGATATTCCCCTTGGTTGTAGACATCTTTGTACTACAACCCCCCCATAGCTTCTTCAGGTGAGACTGCATCTTCTTTGTAGTTGTTTCTGAAAGGGCTAGTAGTTAGGGCTTGTTGGTGTGCTCTTGGAGTTGAACCCTAGGTCTGCCCCTGTACCAACAAATGGTTCTGTTGTTGGGACAAGAATCTTCTTGAGGGAATGTTAAGGTGGTTTCCATCAAAGACATAAATTCAAAAGTGGATAGAGGATCAAGAAAGGGACTTCGTTGAAGCCCAGAACAAGAACCCTAATATTAGTACAGAGGATTGGTTAGGAAGATATATCGTTACTGATATACACGATATTTTCTTTGGAGGAATCCATCAGGAGCTATATGAGTGGTTAGATAGGTTAGAAGATACCCAGTTTGAGATCAGATCTAAACCTCTTGTGGTTTGGATGTCGAGGCTGATCAAGAAGGTCAAGAGAGTTGATAACGCCATGTCAAGAGCAATAGATCATTGGTTTTATAGTACCATTGGAGGGTATATCACCGAGTTTGTTGTTGACAAAGTAGAGTCATATAGCCAAGCTTAGACATATTTCTTCAAGGGATCCAGAGGAAAATGTTTACATTTTCTGAAGTTGAGGATCAATATGCTATTGTATGAGAATAAATTCTTGAAGATACATTAGATTGGTCGAATCTGGAAAAGATAATGTTCAAGAATTCAGATAGCGACAACAACATAGAGGTTGGACATACGCGCAGTGGGAGAGCATTCAGAGATGTTCATATTGTGAACTTGTTTAAGAAGAACTATGGGGACGAGGGTTTCTATAGTGGAGAATAGGAAGATATGATGGACGAAGATCATTCAGAACCCTCTGGGATAGAGGAAGAGAAGGTTGAAGAACCTCACCAGGAAGAGCTAGAAACTTTAGGAACTACACAGATTATTGAAGTAAGTACTATTATCCCTCCTGTTGATTTAGTAGCATTAAGAAATCAGAGTAATCCAAGCCACCAGAGCATTTAGATCACTGTCACCAGTAGCCCACCACATACTCAATCAGGAACCCTAGGAATATCTATGGCAGATGAGACGAGGCTCCCTATTTTTAGGGGAGATGGATCCGAAGATCCTGATTAGCACTAGTTTTGATGTGAAGCCGTATGGAATATTAATAATGTCACCGATGAAGCTATTAAAAGAACTCAGTTTAGTACTACCCTAAGGGATTGTGCACTAAGTTGGTACATGAATCTTGTCCAAGGACTTGCACAACCTAAGCTGCTAAATGAGATCAAGAATGTGTTGATTGTGGAGTTCAAGAAACCCAAGTCTGAGTCACAATGTATTACAGAGATGAAAGAGATCAAGCAGAAGGTAGCTGAACCTGTTTGGGAATTTGATCAGATATTCAAGACCTTAACAGGCCATTTGACTTTTCATATCCCAGATGAGAAAAACAAAGAATGGTTCATTGGTTCGCTCTTTCAACACATCAGAGTTCCTATGATACAAAAAAAGATTTCTTTGCATGCTGAGGTATCGGAGATCACCATGAAGTTAGAATCACCCCCTATGGGAGAATCCAGCTTAGGTATGAGTCAAATCTTGAGTCAGGTAACTAGTTTGTCTCTGCAGGTCGAAGATATGAAGAAAGACAAGGGAAAAGATAATAGATAATACATATGGTGTGTCATATGCAGATCAGAAGGCCATGACAAGCAACATTGTCCCCTATTTCATGAATACTTGGCCTCTAGAGCTCTGATCCCTTTGAAGAAAGTCACCCTACCCTGGTGCAAGGTATGTAGAAATACACATCGCCTTGGTGAGTGTTATTACATGCAAAAATATGTTCAGATACCCACAAATTTTTATTGCATATTTTGTAAGTCCATAGGGCAAGATGATAGGGATTGTAGGGCTTATGACCTCATGCATGAAAGTTCAAGAGACATATACAAAATTCAAGGCAAAGTACAACAATAAGGAAACACTACATAATATAACTCCCCTGGGGGAGGAAACTTCAATCCTTGGGGTGGATTCATAGGATGAAGAAGATGAGGAGGTATGGGTCGAGGCCAAGGACAGATCATTTTTTACAACTATGCACAACCATGACACATAGAAAGGGACTATCATAACCCTTGCGCTACTTGTAGCTACTGCAGTTCCTTCGAACACGTTATAGAGGATTGTCCTGTGCTGCTAGCTAAGCTTTAAGAAAGACGAGGACCTCAGTAGAACCCGCAAGTGAAACTAATATATGTTGAACCTCACGGAGAAGATCCTAGAGTCATTGTTATCACTAGAGGAGGTGTTTTTATAGGAGAAGATAGACTAACCCAAGGAAATACTACATAAGACTCAGGAATCAGGAAAACTACAGAGAAGACCCAAACCTTTGATGCAAAGAAAGAAAGACAAATATTTGAGGAGGAAAGAAAATATTTCAAAGCAGACCAAGGATCTTCATCAAAGACATGGACATAAGTAATAGAATATGGAATGCCTCTAGTATTCGATCAGTCTTCTTCACCAAAATAAGGACAAGACGTAAGCAAGCTCATGGAATTTTTATATACTTGTATTAAGTTGATTCAAGATGAGAGCATTGTACAAGAGCTACAAAATTTATTCAGACAATATGAGATAGGAAGGATAGATCCTTTACTGAATAAATTAGTACATCAACTATCCAAGAAGAGGAGGAAAAATAAGGAAATACACTTGAATGCTCAGATAGGAGAATATGATATAGACTATGTGGTCCTTGACCTAGGGTTAGAGGTCAATGTCATGACGAATCAAAGATGGGCACTAATGGGAAAACCGAATTTGATCTATTCCCCTATCAGAATTAGGATGGCTAATCAACAACCTGTAAGCGCCTTTGGAAGATTGGAACATGTCCCTGTGGACATCAATGGAGTACAAACGTTTGGAGATTTTTAGGTAATTGAGATAGTTGATGACAGTTGCCCTTACCCTGCACTATTAGTAATTGATTGGGCTTTCAATAATTCCACTGTGGTTGATTTAAATAAAAGACGTATGACGTTTGAAACTGATGGCCTTAGGGTCATTGAATCTTTAGATCTAGATGAAGGTCAGTGATACATGTAACCTATCAAAGAAGAAGACTGCACATATGAACTAGAAAACATATACAAATTAACATCCAGACAAAAGGATTACATTAATCCTACAGCCGATGGAAATCTAAGCCGACTAAGTGACAATGCATGTTCATCATATTCAGAAGAAGCATTGGGGAACTAGTAGAACAAAATGTATGAAGTATCTACAAGGAGATGTGTTATATTAACCAGAGAGGTTCAGTGGATCGGCACAACAATAAGTAACTTGCCAACCTTTGATGGTATGAATCCTTTAGAAACCTTCTTGTTGGACTTTGAAGAAAGTGTACCAATGCAACAAAGATTATTGGAAATGGATGAGGCCTTGAAATCAACACCAACAATATGGTGGGGGACACACAAAAAAAACATTACAGAATGGGTACAATGTTGTACCCTGATGACTGTGCGGTTCTCAGCACAAGTAGAAGGCTACGAAGTTCGGTACATAGGTTGAAGCTTCCCAAAGGACCATGTGAAATGTTTCTAGGAATCCTAGAGACACATTCCTCAAGAAAATTGGGTGCATAATTTCATTAACACACTAGACACAACCCCTATCAATTGGTACCTTCAAGCAGAGTTGCGCCTCATCACTGCAGATTGGGAAGGCATGACTTAGATATTTGTAACCACCTTCTTATTTTACAGTCAATATCCTTCAGTAGATCAAGCGTTACAGATTGTAATATAGGAAGTATTTGAGGAGGCCTCTAGCCCCCCTTTAGAAAAATAAGAGGACGAATGGATTGCACCCCTCCAGAAACTGCAAGGCTATTACAACATTAATGTGGTTGAAGATGATGATCCTAGGAAGATGAACATTTATGAAATGGAAGGCCAGAGAGATGTGGAAGGACCAAGAGTTGATATACAATTCATTGAACAATCAATCAATATTAATAAGGTCAACATTGGAACATAGCAGACACCGAAGCTTGCAAATGTTGGAGATTATTGGATGTTGCTACTATTGACAAGATAACAGAGTTACTGCATGAATATCAGGACTTTTTTCTGACCAATTTTACTGATATGAAGGGAATTAAAGGGCATATGGGAGAGATGAGAATCCCTTTGAAACTAGATGCAAGACCTGTCAAACAGAGACCATACAGATTGAACCCTAAATATAAGGAGAAAGTGAAGATTGAGCTCGATAGAATGCTGGAAGCAGGAATTATAGAACATGTCGAAGAATTAAAATGGATTATCCCTATGGTGGTGCAAGAAAGGAGAGATCAGGATCTGCGTAGATCTCAAGAAGTTGAATGATTCTTGTTTGCATGACCCCTTCCCTACACCATTCACTGGCAAAGTGTTAGATAATGTGGGAGGCTAGGAGGTATATTATTTTATAGATGGATTTTTAGGATACCATCAGATCCAGATTGCCAAGGAAGATCACCATAAGATCACATTTGCAACAAAATTAGGATCCTACCAATATACAGTGATTCCATTTGAATTGAAGAATTCCCCAACCATCTTTTCCAGGGTGGTGTTCGAAGCATTCAAGGAGTTTCTGCATAAATTTCTAGAAACATATTTTGATGATTGGAATGTTTTTAGTTTATTGAAAAATCCTATTGAATGTCTAAGGATAATGTTGGACAAATGCAGGTGGTGTCAAATTTCCTTGAATCTGAAGAAGAAGTGCATATTCTTCTCACCATTTGGAGTGATATTAGGTCATATTGTATGCAAGCGGAGATTGTTGGTAGACCCATCTAAAATTGCCATTATCTTTGATCTTCCACCTCCCACTTCAATCAAACAGCTGTGCATTGCGCTGGGACATACTGGATATTACAGGAAGTTCATTAAAGGATATGCCCAGATTACAACACCCATGGAGAATATTTTGAAGAAATATTTTCAATTTCACTAGACAGGGGAGTGCCAGCAGAGCATTGACACATTGAAATAGAAAATGGTTACTGCGCCTATTCTGGTTTTCCCAAATTGGAGCAAGGAGTTTCATGTGCATGTCAATGCATCTTCTATTTCCTTAGGAGCAGTGTTAGTAACACCTGGGGAAAGAGATATTGAACAATCGTTATATTTTTCTAGCAGGAAACTATCGACAACCTAGATTAATTACATCACCACTGAAAGAGAAGGGTTAGCCATGGTGTATGAGCTGCAAAAATTCTCCACTACTTGTTGGGAGGACACCTTAAAATGTTTATTGATCACTCCGTGCTGAAATACCTAGTCAACAAGCCAGTGTTGGGGGGGAGAATATGCATATGGCTTCTTCTATTTCAAGAATATGACTTTGAGATCATAGTTAATCTAGGAAGAATGAACAAAGGTCCTGACCACTTGTCAAGGTTGGAACATGGCGAAGAGATGACCAGTTTGGAGGATGCACTGTCGGATGCATAGTTATTGGCCATTAGAAATATTGATGACCACTTCACAGAGATAGTCCAGTTCTTGTCAACAGGAATGGCACCTAGTGAGTATACAATTCCCCAGAAGAAACAACTAGTAGTGTGCGCTGCAGACTTCTCACTTATAGATGGACAACTATACAAAATGGGACTTTATGAGATATTGAGAAGGTGTGTTATGGTGGTAGAGAGACCATTGATCCTCGTAGAATCTCATGAAGGCATTGCAGGAGGACATTACGCAGGAAAATCAACTGTGCAGAAGGTTCTTAGAGTTGGAATTTGGTGGCCTACCTTACACAAAGATGCTAAAGACTATTACAGAGCATGTGATGTATGCCAAAGAGTTGGGAAACTGTCCAGAAGAGATGAAATTTCCTTAGCACTGTAAATGACCCTACAAGCATTTGATAAATGGGCCATTGACTTCATGGGACCTATAAACCCACCAGGAAAGCAGACAAGAGCAAGTTATATCATTACTGCAACATAATATTTGACCAGATGGGCCGAAGCAAGAGCAGTTAAGGACTATAGTGCAACTACAGCTGCGCGCTTCATATTTGATGACATAATAACCAGGTTTGGATGCCCAAATGTCTTTATGAGTGATCAAGGAACACATTTCATCAATAAAAAAGTAGAATCCTTGATTGAGGATATTGCAGTCGACCATTAGAAGAGAACACCTTACCATCCACAAGAAAATGGGACAATTGAAGCATTCAACAAAATCTTGGAGACAACGCTAACGAAGATTTGGAGTTCTAATAGAGATGACTGGGATTTAAGAGTACCAGTAGTATTATGGGCCTATAGAACCACTTGCAAGAAGCTAACAATGCAGACCCACTTAAAATTGGTGTATGTCCTTGAAGTCATTGTCCCCATGGAATACTTGGTACCAAGCTTAAGAATTGTTGCCTTTACAGATATGGACGACACTGGCACTGTTTGAGAAAGGCTTCCACAACTGGTCGAACTAGAAAAAGATAGATTTATTGCAAGATTCCATCAGCAGGTACAAAAGGAAAGAGAGAAGGCCTACCATGACAGACACATTAATAACAAGGCATTTAAGAAAGGTGATCTAGTACTGGTATATGACAGTAAGTTCATCAAGCATCATGTGAAGTTCAGAACGCATTGGCTCAGGCCATATGAGGTTGCATATTTTACAGAAGGAAGAATTGTGCAGTTGAAAACTTTGAAAGGAGAATGGAAGGAAGTATTATTGAATGGGAGCCAATCGAAATTGTATTGTGACAACCAGCTACCTCACAAATCTTAGTAAAAGCATGAGGAAAAGGGTCTAGATACCAGGTGTAGTTGAAAATGGGTAATAGAAATAGAAAATACAGTCTATAAAAGGAAGGAGAGGAGGCATAGAGCATAAATAAAAGGCTTCACTACGCAGTCTGAAGTCTAAGTAAAATAAAGGTCAGATATGAAGTGCCTCAGGATGAGTCACAGGTGAGTGTTGGGGACCTTTTGGCCCTAGGTTATGAAAGTTAGCGAATATCAAGGAAGAAAAGGAAAAATGTGAACTGGGTGGAAGATACAGTGACTATTACTGGGTCGAAGTGAGAAAAAGAGAAGAAAAGACTGAGCGAAGCAAAAGGAAGCAAGAAAATGGATGAGGAGATTGAGGATGAAAGATCAACAAGGAGGATGGATCATGGACAACTCAGCAAGAGGAAAAATCCACCATTGGATGCTTTGAAGCATCGCATGAGAATGAAGGAAAGACAGGCTGGTGAAGCCCTGAAAACATAGGTCAAGTTGACCTAGGGTTTTAGAAACCTATGGTTTTAGACACCTAGGGTTTTGGTATCTAGGATTTTTCCACCTAGGTTTCGGACTAAGGATGTTGGTGAGCTATTGTAATGTATAAATAGAGGTCTAAAGGACCTAGGATGGGTTGTTGTTACTATTGTTGGTGTTATGATTGTTGTGTGATCGAGTGAGTAATATTCAGTGAGAGAGAAGTGTTGAGTACAAGATCCTTCTATATTGTAAGATCTTCAACAAGGTGTGAAGATCAACCCTACAGCTGGGTGCACAGGGGTGGAGAGATAGCAAGGAGAAGAGAGAATATTTGCTAGATGGGAGCGCAGAAAAGAACTATATGCTTCATCCTAGTATATTATAAAGCATAGTTTTGTGGACATGTCCCTAGAGAGAGGGTGAACCATGCATATCTTGTGTCGTATGTGTGATTGATGCTATGATATTTTCCCTTTTGATATACTGTTATTGCATTACTTGATTAGATATGATGGATAGTTGTGTGGAGTAGATCTGAGCTGATAAGTGATATATGCATGTTGTAATGTTCTAGTATTAGATCCACTTGATATTCCTCTTGGTTGTAGACATATCTGTCCTGCAACCCCCCCATAGATGCTTCGGGTGAGACTGCATCTTCTTCGTAGGTGTTGCCGAAAGGGCTAGCAGTTAGGGCTTGTTGGTGCGCTCTTCGAGCTGAACCATAGGTCTGACCCTGTACCAACACCCACTTTTGTCTAAAGACAACTATGGATGGGTTGGGTTAGTTTGGATCGAATTTGACACCATGTCTGAATCTAAGGAAAAAATCACAACTAATGGAGACATATTCTCAACCAATTCAAAATATAATCAAGGTGGTTGGGACTCTCAAAGATTATAAATAGAGGCATTTCCATGGTGAAAAGGAGGAGAAATCAGCAAAGCATTTTTATTTTGAGTGCGGATCTTTTGAGTAAGGGTTGGAGGAGGAGGACTTGGAGAGGTTGCTGCAACACCATTTGAATATTTTAAGTTTTCCTTTATAATTTCTCATTAATAAACTTGGCCTATTTCCTTCAAGTGTGTTTTTACATGTGCTTGTCTATGGTTGTCTTGATCTGCATAGATGAATTGATTTTGTCTAATCCATTAGAGTAGGAGATAGTCATTTGTCTCGTGTTGTCCATTGTAGGTACTGATTTGTGTCAGGAGTCGGATTGTGATTGTGGATTGGAGAGGCTAGGAAAAACATCATAAACAAGGTACATCACACTTCCTGTCCTTCTCTCTTTTTCTATGGAAAAAATGAATTTATAGGAATGGTAGTGTCCAAAAGTAATTTTCTGTCTTAGTATAGGGGTTTGTAATACAAGGGAAAATTCACCTATCTACAGGGGAATATTTCCATAACATATGGGAGCCAAGCATTCAGTATGAGGATCCTATATAGTATCGTTTTGATTAGCTACATGAGAGATATTGAGGGTGTTGAATGTTTTGTGGGTGACATAACTCAAGAGGAATGTACTCTCTGTCTCAGAGATTGAGAGGAAGGGATACCATGTATTGTTTTGAGACAAACAAGTACTTCTTTTTCCTAGATAGTCTATCTCCAGATCAATGGTGGTTCTTCGAGTTAGGGAGGGGAATCTATATAGGTTGAGGGGATATCCTATGGGTTCTATGGTCAGAAGGAGTAAAGAGACATAGGAGAGGGAGCAGGTGGCTCCACAAGTAGTGAGGTAGGTGGCCTAACTAGAAGTATTGTCTCAGAGGGAGCCATAGTTCATAGGGAGTCATCCCTTAGGATTCAAGAGGGAGGAGAAGCCTCCCAATACTATGCAGAGGATAGTGGATAGGGAGTATATGGTCCCAGAGGTTATGCAGAATCAAAGGGAGCCAATTTTCAGAAGGATCATGTAGTCTCAAAGTGAGACCAATCTCATGGTGAATCAATTGGCTCAGAGAGAGAGATGGTCATCCAAAGGGAGTTCCCCCTCAGGATTATATGAGAGAGAGACATCTTCCAAGACTTGAAAACATGTTTCGTGGGTTGAGGAGTTCAGATAGGAGATGTAGGAGTAGGAGGATTATGAGAGATGTGTACCTTCCATAGAGGATCTAGTTTTCTTTGCAGAAATTTCTACAATGACATAGGATGTAGCCAGTCAAGAGATAGGATTTTCTTCTGTCACAGAGGGAGTATCAATTGAGGTAGCTTGGACATCAGGATTTTCCATAGTGACATAGGCATTACCTAGTCAATATTGGAGTGTAGATGAGGTGTTAGATTCAAAGTTGTTATTAATATGTGCTATAATGGTGCATCCTGATGTTGGAGGATGGGATATATCCATCGTTAAGAGGGAGTGTTTATTTTGTAGATTCGGGAGGCATTCCCACTAGAGGCCAAGGTGCTAGACATGTGGGAAGGTTTTTTGGCACCATTGTTCCCTTTCTTTTCGTCACAATTAGCCTATAAATGAGGCTAGGAATTCATGGGAAAGATGATGGGTCTTGTGGGATTGTGATGGGGTTCCACACCCACACAATGAGATTAAAATATTCTAATTTAATGTTGAATTGTGAAAGGGCTCTTTGACACACCATTTTGGAATTATATAAATAAATTTCAGGTCATTTTGACATTAGATCAATGTGAATGATGGAGATAGCATAAGTGAGGCGCACTTGTGCTAGGAGCTTGGAAATTTCAGCAAGGAAATTCTACAATTGGGAGGCAAATCTAGCCTAGGGGTTGGAGGTGATTTTCTATTTCTATATCAAGCCATGAAAGGAATATTTCCCAGCCAAAGGAGGCACATGTGTGAGAAAATAGAAGAGAATTAGTGCATGCGTTAAGAGAAAGGTACATGTCGCATGTGTGGAAGAGGTTGCATGTGTCCAACATTCGTACAACCACGCTTACGAGGAAAATCAGTCATATAATAACTGCACATGTGAATGAAATTTAGGCCACACATACGAGGGTTCTTGGGTAGGTGTAGCAATCTGTACTACCGAAGTCAACATTCATACGACTAACATCAACTTTCCATATAGTGGCAACAACATATCTTTCCATGCAGAGGTGATTTCCGGGTATTTGTTGAGTTGTATTTTTGTTGATTTTTTTTTTTTGAGGACAAGGTTGACCTAAATTTTGGTCAAACTATGTTGATCAAGAGCGTAATTCTTTCCCTCAATTTTTTTGAATTGGATAAATTTTATAGAATTTTTTTTTGTCTTGTAGTGGTGATCCATCTCTCATCTTTTTTGTTTCCGCTGCATATAATTTTCAGTCATAATTTTCAATGTAAAATTGTTCAGTGATAATAGCTAGGTTTGACTATTAGCTCACTAGGTAGCAATTTTCATATTTGAGATTTGGTCACACATAGTACATATGCGAAAATTGACAAAGGGCCACATTCGAACAAAATCCTCACCTTGTGGGATCCCAATTGTATTGGTGTAGTGAAGCACACATGCTTAATAATTATTTTTTCTCAATGTAATAAGACAAAAATATTTGATTTATGTAAGAATGAATGAATAAGAATGATGACGAATTACAATGAGGGGCCCCGTATAAATATTACTAAGTCGGTTCTTTTTCATTAAAATTTGTGTCCCTTCATTAACCTGGCCTTTCATTATTTTAGTATTATCATTTATTTTATTATTATTTATTATATTTTAGGCCTTTATAGCTATAAAATTTCCTTCCCCTTTGAAGAATTATTTTTCCTAAAATAAATCCCATATGAATTCATCTTGATTTTGGATTTTGTTTTGAATGTTTGGGATATTTGTTCATGGTGGAAGTGTGGGATTTGTAAGTCCTTTGTGGTGATTACCAATGAAACTCACGAACAAATCCTATGCTCTTGTCATGTGATGGTGGCTCTTACTACATAAGAACCATGCAATCCTCCAAGGAAAACATCTTGCTTCCCCAAGCCATGACCATCCAATGAAAAACTACCCAACTCCATCATCCAAGTCACCAAAAAATCTTTTTGTGTCCACATGCTACCAATGATCTTGTATGGATGTCTAACGTCACCTTTCAACCTATTATATGGATCTATACCTGCCTAGAAACTCAGATACACAATTCACCAACTGGAAACCCATAGAAATACATTTTTTTTCTCTACCGCAAATTGTGTATACCCTGTACACAATTTTTCCTCTTCTACAACCCACGTATATAAACATTTTTTCCTCCTACAAATCGCATATGGTACGAAACAATTTTCTCACATGTGAGACCTTCTTCACTCCTCTCTTATACCAGATTTTCCACCTTGGAGACATCCCCTTTGCTGAGATCACCAATCCTCCTAGCACAAGTGAAAACTCACTTATGCTAGCTCCATCATGTGTCAACTCTCTCTACTTTATATACAATCCTTAATGGTCAACATAGAAACCCCTCCACAAGTCAACATCAAATTAAGCTTTCCTTGTGGGTTTGAAGCCCCAACGCAAGCCCACAAATATCATCATCAAACCCATGAAGACCCCACTCAAATTCAAGGGTTTTTTCACCAAACTGAAAGTGTGATGTGGTGCCTATGACAATTCCCACATTCACAACACCTAGGGTCATGTTAAGATACCTACCCTCAGCTACAAAAATCAACAATGTTTATTTGTGGAGTTGATGTACAAGAGGGGATTGGAGGTTAGTTAGAATTTATTGAATAATTTGGTTGTGGGATGGAAGTACTTAGAAAACTGAATTGCGTTGCAATATTTTTTATGTGTAGACGTGGAGAATCTATGGTGACTTGGATGATGGACTCGGGTAGTAGTTCATTGGATGGTCGTGACTTGGGGAAGCAGGATGCTTTCCTTAGAAGTTTGCATGGTTCTTATGTGTGGTGATTACCAGTGAAACTCATGAAAAAATATCGTACCCCTATCATATGTTGGTGGCTCTCACTATATAAGAACTATGCAATCCTCCAAGGCAAGCATCATCCTTCCCCAATTCATGACCATCCAATGAAATGCTACCCAATTCCATTATCCAAGTCACCAAAAACTCTATGTGTATATACATGCTACCATTGATCTTGTGTCCTTGTTTGAACAGTCCCAAGCTACGGTTGGAAACTCGGTCTAGTCCACTCTAGACCTTCACAACTCATCTCTGTAGTTCCCTCACCCTCCTGGGTCAAATACCTCATACATATTCATACCTTGACAATGTGAAACTATCTTTCCCAATGAAGATGTTATCTCATCAACCTATGATACACAAAAAACCATCTTGTCCATGCCAAATAATATGAGATGTAACCATCAAAAATCACTATGAAAAGTCACCGAAAGTCCATCCATAGGGTTGAAAATTTTACACACAACATACTATTATGATTCGAACTCTCCGTCAATCCACCCGAAATCCCGACCTGCCACAACACCAAGCTGCAATATCCGACAACTCCTTGTTTGGACATTCTACTCCATGTCTCAAACTAGAAAGCATCTAACTTGTTTCCACCTGCAACCATCAATGTAGATCCCTTTCAGAGATAAATCCTTAGATATCTCAGAGATGTCAATTATGACCTACCCGAAACAAGAATAAGAACAAGAACAATAACAAAAAAAAGTACAACATTCTTTCAGTGTTGTATCCAAAAAAGTGTCTCAAGATGATCCCCTTCTCTTCAAATCCCAAGCTCTGGTACCGTGTCAATTTTCACATGCAACTCTGTGTGCCTAATTTTAGATCTAAAAATTGCTTCCTAGTGATCTAAATATCATTAAACAAATTTACACTGAAATTATTGAATGAAAACATATGTAGCAAAAGAAACAAGATCAAAGATCAATCATCAATAAACAAGAGACACAATAATTATTTTTTGTAACTTTATCCAATCCTTCAAATCTGGGGACAAAATGAATCCTCTCAATATTCACAAAAAATGACGACAAAACTAGTCCTCTCAAAATCACCAAATCTGAGAATACCCTTATTATCAAATATAAAAATTAGAAAACCAAACCTTATCAATATCCCTAGGAATATCCTCTGCACATCAATTTGTTGTATACCACATGTACAACCTGCTAACATCACATGTTAGCCTATACAGATATGTACCTACTCAGAAACACAGATATGGCATTCATCAACTGGAAACCTACGGGCATATGTTATTTTCTCTACTGGAAATTATGTATACCCTATGCGCGATTTGTCCTTCTATAACCCACCTATATATGTGCTTTGTCCTCCTAAAAATCACGTATGGTATGAACAATTTTTCTCACAAGTGAAACCTTCTTCGCTTCTCTCTCTTGGGACCAATTCACCACCTTGTACACTTCCCCTTTGCTGAGATAACCAATCCTCCTTGCATAAGTGCAGACTAACTTATGCTAGCTCCATCATACCCCTACTCTCTCTACTTTATATACAATCCTTAGGGGTCAACATAGAAGTCCCTCCAAAAGTCAACATAAAATTAGGCTTTCCTTGTGGGTGTAAAGCCCCAACACAAGCCCGCAAAGCCCATCATCAAACCCTTGAAGCCCCCACTCAAATCCAATGGGGTTTTCAGCAAACCGAAAGTGTGATGTGGTTCCCATGATGATTCCCACATTCCCATCACCTAGGGTCATGTGAGAATACTTGCTCGAAGATATAAAAATCAATAATGTATAGTTGTGGAGTTGATGTAGTAGAGGGGCTTGGTGTTTGGTTAGAATTTCTTTAAGAAATTGTTTGTGGGATGGAAGCACTTAGAAAATTGACCCACGTTGCAAGATTTGTTATGAGGTATTTCAGTCTGTCATGTTTTTTATTGACCACGACACTAAACATTGTTTATTCTTTTGTAGGGAATTTTGATTTCGAGTGATCCATTCCTCTAATTTGTCATGTTTCTCTTTAAGTTATTTATACTTCCTAGCATTGTCCTTTTGTTTCTCTTCTAACTTTTCCACCTTTGAATTGATCTCCATCATATTTCTGATAACTGGCGGGGTATTTTTATGATCAATTTTAATTGATTTATGTTGTTTCTATATGGATTAAGATTTTTTTTCAAATCTTCAGGATTGTATGACCAAATATGATGAATTGGTTTGTATGGATTTCTAATTAGATAATTTTTTCTTTAATTTCATTGTATGGAGTATTAAAATATTACTAGGTTTGGTAAAAATTAAAAAGAAAATTACCTTGGCAAAATGAATTATTTTTACTAGTTCCAGTAAAAAAATTACTGTGTTGGTGATTTTCTTTTACCAGGTGTAGTAATTTTTTTTACCAAGTTTGGTATTTTTTTAGCAAGTGGCTCTCATACTAGAAAAAGAAAATATGCTTAATAATTAATTTTTCTCAATGCACTGAGACAAATATATTTGATGTCTGTAATAATGAATGAGTAAGAATGACTATGAATTACAATGAGGGGCCTTGCATAAATATTACTAAGCAAGTTCATTTTCATTAAAAGTTATGCCCCTTCATTAAACTAACCTTTCATTTTTTTTATTATTTTTATTGTATTTTTATTATATTATTATTTATTATATTTTAGGCCTTTATGTCTATAACATGCAAAAGAAGGACGAGACATGGAAACTCTATATTAATTATAGATCCCTAAAAAAAATCATTATCAAGAATCAATACTTGATCCCCCAAATTGATGATATTCTTGATCAAATTAAGGGTGCGAAGTTGTTTAGTAAAACTGATATGAATTCAGGATACCACTATGTCTCGATTGAGAAAATTGATTTATGAAAGACCACTTCCAAGTCTAAAGAATGCATTTTTGAGTTGCTTGGCATGCCTTTTGGATTGACTAATACTCTAGTAGCATTCATGAGGATGATGGATGATATGTTATAATTGTTCACAAACTCTTTTGTGGTTGTATATTTGGATGACAACCTCATATTCAACAGAACTTGGGAAGAACATTTGTAGCACATTCATCAGATCTTGAGCACCCTATGGAAACACAATTTATATGCCAATCTAGAGAAATTCTCATTTTGAATGCAAAGAATTCAGTATCTATGATGCATTATGGATGAACATGGGGTTCATGTGCACCTAGCCAAGATCCAATTCATTTGCGATTTGCCAACCTCGATAAATCTAAGAAGTTCCAAAGATTCTTGGGCCTTTCCAACTTCTACTGTAGGTTCATGTTGGGGTTCTCTCATATCTCTTGGCCCTTAAGACAAGTGACCAAGGGTGGAGATAAATCCATGTTTTCCTAGTCTAATTCATAAAAACAAATCATTCAATGATCTAAAACACTACCTCTGCTTGGCACTAGTCTTCACTTTGCCAGACCCACTAATGGGTAAACTATATACCTTAATTTCCCTCAATTAAATTATTGACCAGGGTAAGTATACTTAGAGTTGTGAAATAGTATGAGTCAAGATAGAGTAAGGATTAGCTACTTGTGAGGTTTTGGAAAGTGAATCTATGTAGTCAAAAGGGACTGGTGATTTATTTATAATTCTAAAAAGAGTATGAACAAGGTGAACTATGTTTAGATAGTGAGCTTTTCTTCAAATGTAACGAGTAATCTATAGCTGGGAATGGTAAATTCATTATTCTAAGTGAAAAAGTATTGAATAAAATAAAACTATATTCCTTTAAGAGCAATCTATAATTATGGACAGTGAACTCATAAAAACAAGCTATCTTTCAAAAGAAATTATTTACAATGAACTATGTTCTTAAAACATTTGTTCAAAGAATCACAATTACTTATATTCTACCACATCATTTACACTAGTCTGACTGACTGAAAGTAAAGATCATTGTGACGATATTCAAATGTAATGGTTATGTCTATGGTGGAAGATTATGTTACAATGTCATTTTAACACTACTGATAATTCAAGTGGGATCAATTCAATGCTAATTTCTACAGAGATATGCAGAGTATGCATAAGAAAGTCTATGGAAAATTTTTCCATTATGAAGATATCAATACATGTTCTTATAATTAATACATTCTATAAACATTGTGCAAAATATATTTGAAATCAGCTCTTATCGTATCACTCTGATGCTAGAGATATTCTACACAGAGTTAACAATTTATGCATACCTACATGAATTAATTGATAATCGTAGCTTAATGAAGCATAGGTGGTTGTTATAGACACTGCCTAAATAACCCATCTACAATGTAACCTACAGTTTATAAAACAAGAAAATAAAGCTTGTATATAATTGCACAGTTAGATGACTATGAGTATATACACATTAGTAAAAAACAACCTACATGAGATATGTTAGATGTTAGAGTATGGACAATTAGATATAGACAAATATGAGTAACATATAAGCCACATAAAAATACAAATTCAGCAAGTAACCTGCACACAAGAGTTATATGCACAAATCCAAAGACATGGTAAATAAACAAGACACATAGACCACTGGTGGGCCCCCTAGGTAGTCATGGTACTACTCCAGTTCAATAGACAATCACGATCAACACATTAGCTTATTTTAACAACATAAAACGATTTTACGAAGGTGAATTCGAAATGGTGATTATATCATTATGTGCTTTTGGTCTTAGAGAGAGTTCCAGTATTTATAGAGTTTTATACATAGTTGAGAGGTCGACCACTGAAAGGGTCAATGCTCTCCTACAACTGAAAATCATTAAAAATAGATAACATATAGTATCTTCTTAAAAACTCATCCATTCAAATTAGAAGTCAAAAACAATTGTTCAAATCAAATTAATGACCTCCATAGCTGGAGAGCTCGAACATGTACAAAACCCATGTTTCTTATTCACCGGGAAGAGCTAGCCGATATGCCAACCCACAAATGCACTGCGCTCCAAGGGACAGATCGCGGGCCAGATCGAGGGTCAGATCAAGGGCTAGATTGAGGGTTGGATCAAGGGTTGAATCATGTTTTCGACATGTTTCAAACAAACGAGAAATGTTAATATATTGCACTCACTCAATTAAAGATAAACCATCATAAAATAATAAAAAATAAGGACCACACATACCTTATGTTGATCCATAGAAAATTTATGGAAGAAACTTGATAATACCTTCAAGAAGAGCTATTAGAAGCATAAATTGTATAATCTCCATGTGAAAAAAGGGATTTGGAAAAAGGAAAAGAAGGGAAAAACACAAAGTCATCACCCACAAAAACCATTCGAGATTGAGATAGATGCCTCAAACTATGATATCAATGAAGTCCTCATTGAACATGGAAATTCAATGACCTATCATAATGAGACAATCTCTAATGTTGTTCACAAGAATCACACATATGAGAATGAGATGTACTCCATTATACAAGAATGCAAAAAATGGAAGCATTATATTCTAGGAAAGGAAATTATTATCCACAGTGATCACTCCCTTTCAATTCATGCAAACACAGAGAAAGTTATAAAATGACCACCATTAGAAGTGGTCCATGTACTTTCAATAACATCACTTGAGCATTAAGTACAAGAA
The DNA here is from genome assembly GCA_009831015.1 of Picea engelmannii. Taxonomy (NCBI): domain Eukaryota; kingdom Viridiplantae; phylum Streptophyta; class Pinopsida; order Pinales; family Pinaceae; genus Picea; species Picea engelmannii. The sequence continues at coordinate 503,385 of ML781980.1, read as the reverse complement.
GGGCATCACAAACCATGTTACAAACTACCTCAGTTGGCCCCTAGTTGTGGTGTTAACCACATTTCTTAACTCTTGTTGGGATGATCCCTCTGCGTTGCCCCAATTATATGGTATCAATATTGATTTTTCTACTACATACCAAACACTGGGTGCAGGTAAGAAAGTTCCAAACTTTCACCTCCAAAATGCACTTTTTTGCTATCTGGGCCATCTTTGTGTTCCTTCAATTGAGTGTGCAAATATAATTTGGGAATCACATTACAATCACGAGGTAGGTTACTTCGGTGTTGAGAAGATGGTAGTAATTATTTAGAATTATTTCTATTGGAAAAAACTTCAATAGGACATCAACAAGTATATTATATAGTTCATTGTTGTGCCATCACTAAACTTGCCATTAAGAAGAAGTGGTTGTACATTCCTATACCTACCCCAGAAAATCATTAGGAGTTAGTCTACATGGATTACATGTTATGTTTTCCCTCCACCAAGCATGGTAAAAATTGTGTCTTTGTGGTTTTCAATTGATTCTCTAAGATGATATGTTTGGCACCATGCAAGAAGAGTATCGTGACAAAATCCATTGCTAAACTCTTCTTAGATTTTGTTTGGGTTCATTTTGGGCTACCATGGACCATTATTTCAAATAGGAATAATAGGTTCCTCAATACTTTCCAGTCCATCTTGTGGTCTCTGATGGACACCATGATGAATAAATTGATTTCCTTCCACCCCCAAACATATGGGAAAATAGAAGTGGTCAACATGATGATTATGCATATCCTACACATGTAAAACTCCAAACATCGACATACATCAAATAATATCCTTCCATATGTTCAAAATAGCTACAACGTAGGACTCCATAGCTCTATTGGCCATAGGCCTTTTCATGTGTGCTTGGGGTTATACCCATTGGCCCCCATTGAAGTATTTATGCTCATTGCATATTTATAAGAAGATTCTTCCCATGCTCAGACCAAGGTAGATAGAGAAACCAAAAATTTTCAATGGATCCATCATATCCAAAAACAGGTTCATGATATCCTATAGAAATCCAATGCCAAGTACAAGCAATGACATGACCAACATTGGGTTCCACACAAATTTCAAGTTGGTGATAAGGTGTGGTTTCATTTGCAAAAAGAGGACCTCACAAGATCCTACAAGAAGATCATACCACTTAGATATGGGCCTTACACCATCATGAAGGTTATGGGTTATAATGATTTTTAATTGAGTATTCCCCCTTTCATTAGCTTGTAGCCAATATTTAATGTGGATCTACTTCGACCATATTTTCCACCTCTGTTGGACACCTAGGAGGTGTCTAAGAATTTGACCCCTACAAAAATTAACCCTGATTGTATTGATATCGATGTAATGGATTTTATCATGGACATCAATATGAAGTTCACATGGTAGAAAAACATACAAATCTATCGTGTTGTCAAAGCAACACAACTTCTTCACCAAGGAAAGTGGCTTACCAGGAGTTAGATTTAGCAGAACATTCCCCATATAATGGAGTAAATTAATGCAATGGGGACCATTTATTATAAAGGGGGAATGATTGATCCAAGTGGATATTGGTGGCCACCCACCTCTTCCATTGACTCAAAATTATTCCCCATAATGGTAGTTTTTCTACGGTTTTCATGTTCGAAACAACCTGTGCATTTTTTAGTCACTAAATAGTGTTTTTTGTCCCTATGATAGATTGGGGTTTCCATGGAATTGCCAATCCTTGATCGAAATTGTTCTCCTTATCGATATATTTCCAACAAACTATTGTGTGCCCCAAATAGAGTAAATTGTATGCGAAATTTGCAACCTTGGGAAGTTGGCATATCAACTGGACTCCTTGGGGCCCGCATTACTTTTTCCACTTCATCTCCTAGGGTTATGGTATTGGATATTTAGGGGGTTTTCCTTTTAGGTTTTAGTACTTTATGTTAAAATTCCATTCTATCCTCTTGTAACAGTTCTTCTTGTGAATGAGTGTAGCCAACACCTCTCTCTTCAAAGATAAGCTACCACCATTATAACTAGTTTGTATTACTTTGCATTTCACTATCTTTTCCCATTTCATTTATTAATAGAATTTGTTTCTCACTATATTAATGTGCTCTCTACAATATTTATGTATGTCTGTTTCCATTCATGTTCTTGATTTTTATTTTGTTCTCTATACAATCCAAATCAATAACATATAGTTGAAAAGTATCAATAAAATGGCATAACATCGAATAATTCAATATATTGGACTTCAACTTTAGAAAATAAAATGTATATGTAATATGATATATTAGTTAATAACAAATTGTCAAAAACCAATTCATTTTATTTCTATTCGTATTGTATTACATAAATTAAATTGTAGTGAAATTACTTCTTTAATCAATTAATAAATATAAATAATGTATAGTCAAAAGTTATTATTGAATTGGATAGCATCTAGAATGTAGCTTATATAAAAAGCAATAATTTTTCAAAAAATTATAGAAAACTAGTCCATTTAAGTTGGGATTGGAATTGTATAGACACTCTATTATAGTGAAATAGGTCTTTATTCAACTAACATAAAATAACTTGTGGCGACGGGTGATTTACGACCCAAGAGAAAACATGAAATTGTCATATGCTTGTAATATAGGCACCTCAACTAATAATCAAGCATATGATTACACACTCCTCTGGGGATTGAAATTAGCAAAGGAACTGTGTATCCCCGACCTCATGGCGACAGGAGACTCCAAACTGATAATCAAGGATGCAATATTTTTTTCCAATCCAAACAACATTCATTTTCAAGGCATTATCAGTAAGATCTAAATGGAATCCCAGTCATTTGAATCCATCAGATTATTTCATGTGATGAGAATAAACAATAAGGAGGTTGACAGTTTAGCCATTCAAGCATTGCAACTCTATGATGGAATTATATTAGTTAATGACATGCAAACTATTAGCGCTAGATATTTCTCTTGACTGCAAAAGAGAAATGCCTAGCACATATTGAAAGAAATTTGGTTTTAAGTTGGTGGATGAGGTAAGGTAAAGAAAGAATGTTGGGTAAAACTAGAATTAACACAAGTAATATTAAATATCAAGGCCATTGGGAATGGATTTGTTGTACCTTGACCAAGTTTTGGGAATTTCTTGGTCATGTTGACCTAGTTTGGGACTTCGACATCCCGTTGAAGGAGGAGTGCAAGACGAAGTGGAGATCACGGGATCCCGGGCCCTCTTTTGGGCCTCTTTTTGGGTTTTTGGGAATATGTAACGGGAAAGGGATGTCAGCCCATGGGTTTACCCATGTTTAGGCCTATTTTGTATATATAAATAGATGCCTATGCTAGGAAGAGAAAGAGATATGAATGAAAGGCTAAGTGCTAGATCTAAGTGATATGAATGTATGTTGAGTGCAAGTAGTTGTGATAGATTGTGAAAGGCTTAGTGTTGTAATGCGATGAAGAAGGATCTAGCGAGGTGCGCAGATCTTGTATCCTGTGAGGAGTAAGGGTTAGAGGCTCTGTGCTATAACAAATTGACTAAAGGCAATAAAGAAGAAGAGTTGGTGGACGTAGCTGCAGGAGGGGGGTGAACCACGTAAACACTATGTCATCTTGCTTGGTGCTTGCCTGAATGTGTTTATGTCTTTTTTTCTTAGTACTTTGAGATGATTAGATATATATGCTTATGCTCAGTGCTAATGATGTATAAAATTTTAGATCTAATGTGCATGAATATGCTCAGTTCTTGATCAGTTACATATGACCTATTTTACTTATGCTAAAGTGCTTGTATACGGTAGAGTACTGTGAATACTACGAGGCTCTATTTTCTCAGCGAAGTAGACAATGATTGCATGTTAAAAAACTGAAGGTGCTAATTTCTTTATTAAGTTGTACAATCACAGATCTGTGTCCCAGCTAAGGTTGCAGACACTTGAGTCCTGCAACCACCCCTGCCTCTACCTCGGGTGAGACTTCATCTACTTCGCAGGTGTTGCCGAAAGGGATGGTAGTTAGGGTTTTGTTGGTGCATTGTTGTAGCGTTGAACCCTAGGTCTACCCCTATGCCAACAAATGGTTCTATTGCCTGGACCTGAAACTGTGATTGCTGGGAAATGAGAAAGAGGAATCTTTGTGCAAAGATTCATCCTGAAATTGTAAAATCTCTATGCGTAGATTTGTTCGCTAGTGTGCAGTATTCTACTTGATCTGAAAAGATATGTGCTAAAGAGAGAAGGCCATATTTGAAATAAAGAAGCCCGATCTGAATAAAGGAGGTCAGATTTGAAGAAAAGAAGCGAGATCTGAAAGCTTTGTGCTCTAAGAAAGGTAAAAGTGGAAACTTTTTACTAAAAGAGGTAAGATCTGCAAGATTTGTGCTCTGGTAAAGGTAAGAATAGTTAAAAAGTCTTAGATCTAAAAGCTTTATGCTCTGTAAAAGTAAGATAAGTAGAAATTTTTGTTTCTAGCGTATGAATCTAGGTATGTTTGATAGATTTTATCCTAGCTTAAAAACTAGGGCACTAATAGATGAAAGAATATTTGTTATGTATAGATCTGATAAAAATCATGAAAGATATGTTATGCCTATGCATAGAAAATATGTTTGGACTAACAAATGGATGCAGGATCCTAGAAAGAATTTATTTCAAGTTATTTCATATGATCCTAGTGCGCAATACAGAAGAAGTTAGGGATCATTTAAAAGAAAGAGAGTATTAACCCTCTGTTATAGTTGCAGAAGACTAGGACATGTTGCTAAGGAATGCCCTGGAAGAAGACCTAATTGTCTTTGTTGTAAGGATATGGACCATGAAGTATTGGATTTCCCTAGAATGATCACTAAGCTTGAAGGAATGAATTTGAATTGAGAGAACCCTAAGGAAGATCCAGAAAAGGTAGAACCCCAGAAAGAATCCGAGAAAGTATTGATGCAAATAAAAGAAACCATGAATGAACACCGACATGTCATCTTATCAGAGATATTCAAAGAGAAGGATAGCATCGAAGCAAGAATAGGGGACTTCAACATTGAATGTGTTCTGGATGAGGAAACAAAGATGAATGTTATGCCAAAGAGAACCTGGGAAGATATAGGAAGGCCTTCTATGATCCCTTCACTAGGAGGAATAAGTTTATTCAGAAAAAAGCTAGTAAACCTATGTGGAAGGCTCGCTCAGATACCTATGACTGTCGATGGAACTTCGACAAAAGAAGACTTTGAGATTATTAAGTTTGTTTAAGATAACACCCCATTTACCATGCTAATAGGAAAACCTTGGATTGATAGAGATCAAGCCAGACAAAAGGAAGAAGAAGAAGTTTTGGAACAAAAGAAGCAAGAGTTAAAATACTTAATGACCAGAAGGATCACACACTTGATTAAGGAACGGGAGAGAAGATCGCAGATATTTAATACTATAATCCCAGATGTCAAATCTAAGAGAACACTAGAGGATCCTCAGAAGATTGAATTACTTATCCCAGACACAGAAGAAGTATTATCCAGGAACCCTAGGAAATAATTTCAATAATGCGAAGTAACTAAGGCCAAAGAAGAAAAGAATAAGAATGAGAAAATCATTACCGAGATGAAGCTCACTAGAAAGAAGGCTAGAAAAATAAGAAAGAAAAGGGATAATACTGAAAGGTTACAAGAGGTTTTAGAGGAGACCTCGCAGAAAGAAAATGCAAGATACCAGATATATAAAATATGCAGAACAGAAACGAAATGCTAGAAATGACAGAATAACAGTAAAATATCCAGCATAATCTTCACAATACACAGAAATGATATACGAAATAGCAACAGAAATAGCACTTTGAATCAGATAGCAATGTTCA
>ML781980.1:459906-491691 GCA_009831015.1 Picea engelmannii | reverse complement strand
GAAAGGTCTTATTAATATTGACCTTTATTACATCTGAATACATTGATCTACCTATGTGCGGGTTAGGACCTTAACAGAAAAATTGCAGAATTGGAGCTTCGCCGAGATATTAGAACAATGACACATGGCACTTCTCCATGATGAAGCAATATAGCCGTTGGGGCCGATATATCCATTCGAATTCTGCTCCAAACGGACAAAAAAGAAATAAAGGTTCATCATTCAACTATTGGACCATGCCATAACAGATCAAACAAAAGTTAATGGAGGCTCATACTTGTTGCAAGCCAACCATTGTTGAATTACCTATTTAGCTTGTCGTGCCATGCACTGAGAACACATTTGCCAAATCAAGAATTTGAGCCCACACTCTAAGCCAAGTTTATACAGTGATCATTTTTCTATCGTTCTCTATCTCATTATCGTTTCTGAGTTGTTCCCCGATCCCACAAATTGTTTATCCCAAGTGCATATGTCAGAAGCATTGAGCGTTGCAGAGAAAGTTGTTGAAGAGGTTCTGATTGAGTTGATGAAAGAGAAAGTCATGTCAGAGCGAGGATTGTCTATAGGTGTACAAGCATCGTCGACAAGAGGACTGCAGGCCTCTCCTTCCATTGCTAGAGTTGGTCCATCCCGACCAACCAATGAGAAGCACACTAAGCACAGAGATGATATCATGAATGCTAAGCTGACTCTGAGCATTCTTCCTGCTTATATACCACCTCTGAGCAGCGCCATCAATCCTGACAGTGTACCCTCTGAATTTGAGTATGCTTTGATCACTGCTTACCTTTCGAAAGAAGTGCGTGTAGTTCGTGCCGACCAGGATAAGCTCACCGCGTTGAAGTTTAGTGACTTTGACCTCGGTGACAAGAAGTTTTATAGTATGCTCTCCCCTCATAAATATCTGACATGAACCAAAGGAAAGAACTCCAAGATTATTTCTCAATCATGGACCCAGAACCTCGTGTAGTCAACCCTACTTAATGTAATGAAGATTCCTCACTTCGAGAGGAATCGAGAAGTGAATGCCTACATCAAGTTGTTGTCGTCCTTCTATCATGGAGGATAATTATGGTTGAACTGTCGCATCACAGTGGATCCGACTTTGATTAATCTGATCATAGGTCTTAGCATGCAGGGCCCCAACCCACTGGATTTCTACCCCGGAAAGACCACAGATCAAACACTCACCCAGAGAATAAAGGATACCTACGACGATGTAGAGAAGGGAACACAAGGCTACAAGGTAGCCTCTATCTAGAGTGACGTAGTGTGCCTTGCCTATTAGCTAATCGCAGGCAAGTTGGTTCGCAAGAACCGATCGACCCAAGTAACCGGATTTGTAGTCGACCTCGTAGGGAAGTGTGTGGAGGGCCTACATATGAATTGGGCCAAATACTTGGTGAACCAGCTAGAACTGGACTACAGGGAAGCACATGACCAAGGTTACAAGTTCCATTTTAGTTGGTTTCTCATATTAATCACTTTCATTGCATGGGAGATTCTGGAAGGTGCAACCTTCCCGGATGTCAAGCCCTTTGAACCACTGGCTGTGAATTTTAGTACGTTGTGCTATTCCAGTGACATGAACAAGAAGTGGTAATCAAATGTCGTCTTCCACACGTATTATAACTAGTTGTAGGTAGCCATACAGGCTACGCCTCGCATAACCTTGAACACACTTCACAGATTTAGGCCATTGATGAAATTCAGCGTGGACCACCACTTCATCTACATTACAGCATGCGTTGATGAGCATCACCAACAGCTATAGTCATACTACAAGTTAATAGAGGATGAATTAGAGGAGATTACCAAGGAATGTTCGGTGGACCTCCTTGTTCCAGTGGACCCCACATAGATGCTTGATGTTGACAGCCTAAAAACTGCGTCGGATACAGTCGAACCTAACAAGATAAAGAAGATCGAAGAGGTCTATGATTTAGACAACGCATCTGTAAAGACTGCGTCTATTTCAACCAAGAAAGGAGGTGATGGCATAGAAGTATAGTAGAAGAAAGGAGAGGTTACACCACCAAGAGACGAGGAGGATCCCTCAAAGAAAAGGAAGGTTTCCCCTCTGAAACCTTCTTCAAGGAAGAAAATGAAAGCAACTAGAACCAAATTCGAGACCACCCTCACCTCAGACAACTTCAAATTCATTATGGTTTCACTAAACGATGCTTCGCTGGAGATAGCAGAGAAGCAGGAAGCCAAGTAGGAGGAGGTGTTCAGTCGCATCAAGGCCGAGCTTCAAGAATTACAGCAGGCACTACAGTCCAGCCATGCAATATCCACTGTGCCCTTGACAGTTGGAACACTAGAACTAGGTGATGAGCCCGCTTAATTACACGGTATTGTCATTACAGTTGAAGCTTTCCTTCGACGAGCTCAAGAAGAAATAGTGAAATCCACCCAGACTATGGCACAAGCACAAGGAGATCTGATAGAATAGCACAACAATGCAGAATGAGAAAAACTTGCTCTCCAAGAAAAATGGGATGAAGAGAAAGAAGAGATATAGCAAAGCAAGGAACAATTGCTCACCGAGCAACTTGAAGTTAAGGAAAGGGTCAACAGAGCACTTTGCTCTATGACAATCGTTGAAGTACAGACCGAGGAACAAGTTCCATAGGAGGTGGCACAACTGGAAGAGGTAATCCAGAAGCTACAACAATGCATCACAGAACTAGAGCTCTACGTTGTACCTGAAACCCCTCAGGATATAAGAGACCAATGAGAAGCAATTTCTCACAGCGTAGTGGGAAGATTAAAGTCTCTTACCTTGGAGTGCAAGCAGCTAAGTAACCAAAGTGCCCAGATATATGAAAACCTTATAGAGAATCCAAAATTACAGGCGTTGGAGTTGCAGCTCCAGGAAGAAAAACAACATGCGGATATGCTACAGGCACAACTGAAGGCCCTGTCAGCCGTAGATAGAATGAAGAGGTCTCATGAACAATGCACAACTCAGTAGTAGGTTCATATGCTTCAAAGAAAAGTGATGGAAGTCACTCAATGACTTCAACCTATGCAAGACAAGGCATGTTTGTTGTTTATAGAGGTTGAGAGCCAAGGAGCAAAGCTAGACCAGGTCGTCCTCACAACAGAACAATGTTTATAAGGACCGATGAACGACGTAGTGATCCAAGAGTTCATTGAGAAAGAGGCCACAAAAAAGTAGCAAGTCGAAGCAGCCCGTGCCAAGATTGAGGTGTTCGAGGCAGAAATCCTCAGACCAGAGCGACTCAGGATGAGTCAAAGGTGAGTGTTGGGGGCCTGTTGGCCCTTGAACAACTTTTGGGAATTTCTTGGTCATGTTGACCTAGTTTGGGACTTTGACAGCCTATCAAAGGAGGAGAAAAGGACGAAGCGGAGACCATGGGATCTCGGGCCCCCTTTTGGGTTTTTGGGAATATATAATGGGAATGGGATGTCAGCTCATGGGTTTACCCATGTTTAGGCCTATTTTGTATATATAAATATATGCCTAGGCTAGGAAGAGAGAGAGAGAGAGAGAGAGATGAATTAAAGGTTAAGTGCTAGATCTAAGTGATATGAATGTATGTTGAGTGCAAGTAGTTGTGATAGATTGTGAAAGGCTTAGTGTTGTAATGCGAGGAAGAAGGATCTAGCGAGTTGTGCAGATATTTTGTCATGTGTAGAGTAAGGGTTAGAGGCTTTGTGTTGTAACATATTGACTAAAGGCAATAAAGAAGAAGAGTTGGTGGACATAGCCCCGGGAGGGGGGTGAACCACGTAAACACTGTGCCATCTTGCTTGGTGCTTGCCTGAATGTGTTTATGTCTTCTTTTCCTAGTACTTTAAGATGATTAGATAGATCTGCTTATGCTCAGTGCTAATGATGTATATAATGTTAGATCTAATGTACATGAATATGCTTAGTGCTTGATCAGTTACATCTGACCTATTTTACTTATGATAAAGTGCTTGTATATGGTAGAGTACTATGAATATTGCGAGGCTCTGTTTTCTCAGCGAAGTAGACAATGATTGCATGTTAAAGAACTGAAGCTGATAATTGCTTTAATAAGTAGTACAATCACAGATATGTGTCCCAACTAAGGTTGCAAACACTTGATTCTTGCAACCACCCCTGCCTCTACCTCGGGTGAGATTTCATCTACTTCACAGGTGTTGTCGAAAGGGTTGGTAGTTAGGGTTTTGTTGGTGCATTGTTGTAGCGTTGAACCCTGGGTCTGCCCCTGTGCTAACATGAGTCATTTGTTACATTTCATGGATTGGATTCAATTAAACTTGTTGCAAGACACATTTAAGGTATATGTGGGAGGTAGAAGAATTAAGGAAAAATATATGAAACACAAGGCAATCTAAGCTAGATCAACTCTATATAATCATATAGACTGGACATTTCATAAACAAAAAGGCTTTCTAAGAATGAATGAATGACACTTGAATGAACACTTGAAACATGGGAAGGTACAATGAAGCTTCGTTGGACAGGAATCCACAAATCATGAACAATTATTTATGCTCAAAACTAGAATTTCATTCAAATGAGAGGAAAAAGACTAGTGAAAAAAAATATATTTACAAATTGATAAGAGAGCTCTCATGAATATATGATAAGGAGATATCACAAAGACATGCGTGTAGGCTTAAAATGATACACACAGTTCTGTCAAGAATTCCAATCCATTCCCCTCTCTCCCCAAGGCATATCCCCCTCTTTTGTTATTCAATGCTTATTTTTATTATCCTTTATTGCTCGAATCGATTCCTCAACTCCTTCTAAATCATATTTAAGATCCTATAATTATGGATCGACTCGTGTCTAAAAAATACTACTAATAATTACATCAATATGATTATATTTTATGACCGAAGCATAAAATCTATTATCGTTATCAGATCCACCTTTGTAGGATATCTTTGACTAACATTAATATTGATGCTTGATACAACATTGGGTATATAATTGATCTTTACAAATAGAAGAAAATAAAACTGAAGGGTTTACTCAAGATTATTACCCTCAGACACCTTCTAGAAATCATATGCACAACTACATCCTCCACAGGGTTTGAACATAAACCTTTTGGGAAAGAAGTATTGAACAAGGGGAAACTCATGAGAATGAGAAGCAGATGAAAAATGGGAGGCTCAACATGCTTGGAAACTTGACTCTTTTGAGACCAATGATGTCTCACCATTGGATTTCTTGTGAAATTTTTTGTGAGTAAGAAACCAAGCACTGAGCTCTGCATGCCACATTCTATTGATATTGTATGAGAAGTAGATTCACCAAATGATGACCATTTTGAAACTCAATAGACAAGGGAAAACACAACTGCATGCATAATTACAACTCTTGGTACTTTCCATGGCACTTGGAATTTCTTTCTATACCTGTGAGTTCTCTTGACAGTAGAACTCGGACTTGGGCACTTAAATTGACACTTGAATGATGATTCTGTGATATGCTTATCACACTCATTCTTTGGGAGTCTTTGTTTTTCATTTGTCGAAATTATCCCACATGCAATAACATACATAAACTTTGGGCACTTTATATTCACTCTTGTTTTATTTATATACCGATGCATTGAGCACACTAAAAAGTTGGTTGTGAACTCTCCTTTATATGATGTTTTCTAGTGCATTGGGTGATGAGAATCGATCATGAATTGAAGTGTGTATTTGGAATAAGGAATTGATTTGGGTGTTGAGACCCAACATTTTGCTAAAATATAAAAAATATTACTTAAATATAGAATAATATCCTATGGTTCTTTTGGTTGGATTGTTGTGGTGGAAACAATAACAGTGGGTTCTACATCAATGACCCAACATTTTGCTAAAATATAAAAAATATTATTTAAATATAAATAATATCCTATGGCTCTTTTGGTTGGATTGTTGTGGTGGAAACAATAACAATGGGTTCTACATCAATGGTATGTTTCATTTTATTATTTTCCAAATTAGAGTCTAAGTCGTGGTTCATATTTGTTTCTTTGAGCTTAACCACCAATGATTGTTTTGAGTGACATTCATTGATGTTGTGTTTGGAAGTGACACCACTTCCCAATGTCCTTTGTATTCCCATTACCCTTCTTTTCCTGTGGCTTGGACTGGTTTTATTGAGGCTGACTGTTATGTGAGTTAGGGATTCCTTTACCATACTTTAGTTGTTGCATATTTGTAGACCCAAATTCCCGCTTGTTCTACTGCTTAAATTTTGGTTCGATTTTGATAACATAACGATAGAAACTCTCAATGATGAGATGTCCAGAAAATCCATTTCGGTTTGGATGTACCTATGTAGAAGGCAACAATATTTTAGAACCAGATGTCGCACAGAGTCTTTGATACCTATCTTGGTGCACAAGGTATGGAATTTATTTTTGAACTATGAGACTGTTTGGCCGCTCTCTTGATGTAGTGTGGTCCATATCATGTACTAGTCGTCATAGTTTCCAACAGGGTAATATTTCTCCTTGAACACATCCATAAAAAAATCCGAAGTGGGCTCAGAACCAAATATTCTAGACTCCTCCATGGAATTTTTCTCCCAGTAAGTTTCCCATCAATGTTTGACATGGGGGACAACCTTAAGGAGTGAGAAGGTGATATTTTCTCTATCGGAAAAATTGTGGACAGAGAAATAACCTTCTAGCAGATTTAACCACTTTTCCAAAGCATCCACATCGATATGATCTTAAAATATGGGAATATAAAAATTAACTTGTACCTTGAATGGGGAAACATCTCCAAAGAGATTGCTTGACAAAGACACTCCTGGTGTTGTCGATAATCGTTGAAGGATTTGAGAAAAATTCTCCAACATCTCGTTCCTCTATTGCACGAGGGTTTCCACAAGCAAAAACCTGATAGGATCTTTTGCTCCCATGTCTCTCTTTTGTTCCACCATGGGAGGTCGCTTGGGCTATCAAGAGTGGTTTTCCTTAAGAGAAACTAGCTCGAGACCCAACTCTCTATACCCTAACCTCGTTAGGTACATGCACTAAGAAACGACAAGGAGTATCATGCTCTGATACCAATGATCTAGATTACTTTGAGAAAAAAATGAAGGTGGAAATATAATAATTAAATACACATATATATTTCCAAAAACACAGAGATACACTAATATGCAATTTCTATTAATGAGAGAAATGTACAGAAACTATAAAAATACAGAGAGAATGAACACGCTAGAATGGTGGCATCTTATCTCTGAGAAGAGATGTGATGGATATTCTCATTCTCTAGAAGATAATGATTACAATGAGTCTCCAAATGTCTTTTTAACATAAATAAAATACAAAACCCTAAACCTCGAAGATGAAACGCCAAAAGGTTTGCGGGCTCTGATGGGGGTAGTTGATACGTCAAATTCTCAAGGTCGTAACTTTTTCATATGATCTCCATTTGAGTCGTAGAATAGATTGTTATAAAGGTCTCGCTGAGGAAAATACATTCTATTCATCCCAATTTAGTCATTGTTGAGCCTAAAAAATGTTGTTTAAGGCCTCAAAATGACCCCAAAAGTTCAGGACCTGAAAACTATAGAAAAACTGCCAAGGTGGAAACCCATGTTCTAAGCCAGTGCAATAGGTGGGTGGCCACCGATATCCATCTGGATCATGCTATTCACAACAAAACACTGGAACAACTAGTATACTGAAGGATCAGATATCTATATGATCATATCAAAGTATGGACAACATACCTCAGGGAGAAAAATCCTTGAATAAAGACAAAATAGTGTCTATAAAGTGTTACCACTTGTTTCTTATTTTTTCTTTTTTCCAACCGACTCCAATTTTTTCGTTATTGTACAGTTGTCACTAGGTAAAGGGAAACCAAACCGTTTTTGTAACAACTTCTTTAAGCACAAATACCAAGAGTTATGCATGAGTTACAAACTACTGTATACAAGCGAGAAGATGCCCATTTTGTAAGGGGATCTTCAAGCAATGTATAGCCCCAAGAACTGATTCAAGAACATGTACGTTGTTAATGAATATTGAAAAGCCCTCGGGGATAGTTTTTTGAAGAAGGAACACTTGTGTGTGAATTTGAATTTTCTTTGAATTATTTCAAGTAGAGATGTATGTTGCTCACATGGATTATAAGGATGTTTGTTTTCCTATGGATTAATATTATGCACTCTATGTTATTTTTTATTTTTAAGTATTCTCTCACATATCTTTAAGTCCTGAGATTGTTAATTTGTTAACATATGCATTGATATAATTTAGAATCTTCTGGTTATATATATATATGCACTTGTTTCTGGTTTTTCTTTTCTATTTCAACTACCTGTGTGGAAGTTTTGTGCAAAATTTGATCTTATTTAAAACTCACTGGTTACGTTAGTATACTCCTAGATAGGATAGGTCAGAATAGATTAGAGATAGATTATTTTTATTTAAATATATAGTTTTCATCTACATCTTTTCATTGCATATCCATTTATAATTCATCCTCATTGGTAAAATGGACCGCAACCGGCCAAAAACCCCCAAAACAACAATGGTATCCGGTCCAAATTTTGAATGGGTCTCCTAAACCAAACAATGCATAATCTAGTTGGGACCGTGTATCAGGGAGTGCCCCTTTCTATTTTCGAGTGAAGTCAGACCTGTCAATAGGATGATATCTAGGGCCAAAGGGAATGTCGCTATGGATTCTTATTTTCACACGGGGCTCGATAATTTCTTAGTTCTTTCTCTTTCAATTTCCATTGCCTAAATTGCTCATTCTCATGCACTAGAACTCAAGACTCAGTAGAAACAAAATGGCCACTCATTGATCTGGGAGAAGGGTGCATCAATTAGAACATCTTGAAATTGAATTGGATGACACTCACAAATCGGTCCTCACTCTCTAGATAAGATACAATTGATTTTTCTCCCATCTACTCACAACTCTAGAAGAATTTGTGAGGCAGAAACAAGAAATCTCTCAACTGAAAGACGAATGTCATAACCTTTGACAACAAATTGAAGACCTGAAGGCTCAACCTCAACATGTAACATCAACTCCAACACTATGTGAAAAATTTGATGCAACTTCCTCCCATGGCATGGCTCCCGTCCCTCTAGACTTAAATGCAATGGCTCTAGAAGCAGAAAATTGGTTTTTCGATGAACACACCAACTAAGCCTCTAAATTTAAATGTTTCATTTTTGTACACTTATCCTAGGGATATTCTATAAATTACATAAGGGGAATAATTCTAGCTTCTAAGAACATAGAATAGTAGTTTTGTTGAACTTAGCAGATACAAGAGTTACATTCTCAGACTCTGTTACAAGTTTAATTGCATTTTTTATCAGATTGTATTTCTCCAGCATCGTCGTATGTTGTTTTAAATAATAATATGATTCCCCATTTTTTTGTTAAAATAAAAACTAACATAAATGAAGTAAAATTAAAACATATAAATGAATTGAATATTATAAAGTAATTTGATCTCGTCAAAGTTTAATTAAAAAAACATATCATAAGTGGATCTAATGATGAAGAACATGCACATTTCCTTCTAGGAAGTCATAGGTTCAACTTCACATGGGTAGGGACATTCCACCCAATTAATTTAAATTATTCAAATAATATTTTTAATTCATATTTATTTTTAACTAAAAATATTATATGTTTTATAAATGAAATAATGTAAATGAAATGTAAAATTTATTAAATGTTTTTATCATCTAAGATTTAAATGAAATTAAATGCTTTACAATCTAAATAATCAAATTAAAGTGAATTCAATAAAAGTTTAATACTCTTGTAACTTCAATACAACCAAAGTAAAATAAAATTGAGAGAAGTTAAATACTCTTATAATAATATAATCCCACTAAGGTTATATAACAAATTAATACAAATTTAAATTAATTTTTCATTCCTAAATTCATATTGACACCTCGAAAGATCTTAATACAAATTTAAATTTATTTTTCATTCCTAAATCCATATTGACGCCTCAAAAGATCCAAAAATTCTCTTAGATGAAATTATATACATATTTAACATGTTTGTAGACTCTAATTTAGGATTGACACATGCACAAGTTCTTAAAACCTTTTTTCACAAATTTTACATACTTTAAGTATAAGTCAATATTTTTCTGTGTGTATATTTAGCTGTTTTTTAACGGTTTAATGATATTCATATTAAACCTTGATTTATCTATTGTTCATTCATAGGGATAAAATTTGTTAAGGTGTACTTTTTTTATAATTTCATTGCATATCAAGAATTAATTCCTTCATATTAATTGATAAAAAAAAATTACACAACAATTTGATCTTTCTGTGTTTTATAGATCCAAGTTTAAGATGAATCTATACTAGTTTAATATTTTAAATATTGTCACATACATATGTATGTATTTAGCTTTAAAAAACTTGGCTACTTTCAATACAATAAATTTTCTTTGATCCTTAGCCTTTCCTATTAACCATTCACGGGGAAAACTCACCGAAATTCCTTTGCAACCATAGCCTTTGGAGTACTTGTATTCAACTCCTTCGATCAGGTTGGAGGAGTTCGTATTAACTCCTCTAATGTGATTAGAGGAGTTACCAGAAACCTGATCGATAATATGGTGAAACACTTGTCAATAAGTTCGACGATGTGCATCTGAGCACTTGCCATCAACTCCTTCGATGCACTCAAAGAAGTTGACATTAACCTGGTCGATGGCACATCAGAGCCTTTCGAACCAACTCTCTGGATGACTTTTTGAGGCTTTCACATGAACTTTGTTGATCAATATTGAAGCAATTATTAACAACCCCTTAGATTTGCAGTAGGGGAGTTAACTTGAAAGCCTCTGATTCTACTTTCTGAGCACGTTTGAGTCTGTTCTCCCTTAAAAATTCACCATATTACTCATCATGCCTTCCATTACATTGACATCATCAAATAACGACTCTCCATCCATCATTAACACCAGTGATTCCTCAAGTATGAATTCTCAGAAACTTAAGAAAATTATTTCTAAATGCATACGATAGTTATAATATTTTCTCACAGTGTATCCATTTGTCACTATACAGGTACAAACATGTCTCCCAGATGGAGAAACACTCAAATGGGGTGAAGTATACCAAATTTTCAAGAAGCATAACTGCACCACTAATGCCAAATATTAGGATGAGTTGAGAGTCCTCAAAAACATCAGAAAATTAGGGATATTTAAGGTTGCATCATGGGCTATTGTTTTTCCATGCAACGATGCAATATCTAGGATCATGAAGCATATAGACATGGGAAAAAATCATGTTTGCAGTGCTAGAGGGGAGCCAATAATATATTTCCATCCTGGGGACTTATAAAAATATTATCATCTTGAGAAGGGAATGAAAAGGATGGACAATAATCTACTTGATGAATTCAAGCACACTCCTAAAGAATTGTGCCCCAAGTGGTACAAGATATAAAAGTAGTTCAAACACAGGACTAAAAGAGGATACCTTACGACCACCCTAAGGAATCCATACCAGTACATGGTATCCATGTTATGTGGGCCTCTACAAAGAACCCATAAATACAAGAACAAAATACCAGAAATTATGTGAACATTTCATGGATCCTTTATATGAGTTCATATTCTTCTCTCCTCCACCATGCATGATAGACAAGGAAATTGTGGTAATCAAGAGAGTTGGGGATTGGTTCCTCTTAGAACATGGTACTTACATAAGAATATATGTTTCCACGAAATCTCCTCACCTCCTCCCATGATTCGTGGCAGATAGAATGGTTCTCTAGGAAGTAGCATATCAAACGTTAATCCACAGAGTGGGAGGAGACTTGTATTAATCCAAGAAGGCTATATGTCCACCATTTATTCTCTACATCAACAACTACCTCTTCTCAAATACCAAGCAAGTGCAGGAAGAAGAAAATACCCTGCTCTCATACCACTTCGAAGAAGAAATATTTAGAAGACATGATCCGAAAAGGGTCGTAAAAGACTATTTCTAAAAGGCATGCCTTCTATGGGTTGTAAATGCATGCACTTTTCATGAAGTGATATTCAACAGAAGAGGCCAACCTATAGGAAGAATCACAGACAAAGGAAAGGAAAAAGAGGAAGAAAAAAGGAAAGAAGAATAAGAAACAGAGAGAGGTTGTCTCCCCTTTCTATTTCCATACATTCAATTTTATCAAAAGAAGAGGAAGCCTTGATAGACAAGAAAATGAGAGAAAATGAAAAGGTATCTAAGAAAAAGAATGATTCTTCCAAGAAGAAGCGAAATCTTAAAGTAGATAAGGCCAAGGCTGAAGCAGAAGCAAAGCCAACTGCCTAAAAGGAAGAAAAAAATAAAGCAATGACAGACAATGCAATGAGAGACGAAGCAGTGAGGATAGTCAAAGAAACAACCGATACATTAGTTGAAGAAGAGAGGAAAAATAAATATGTTGAAGCTAGAGAAACCACTCAACCAATGGACACTGACCTCCTTGAGACATCAACGAAAGGAAAACCCATTCAAACTTTGTTTATTTTTCAGGGGCTTGGACTCTGGATCCCGTTTCATCCAAGTGAGGTCCTTAATTTGAGGAGCTTCACCTATGATAGTAATACTAGTAAGATAGTGCAGGAATAGATAAAGAAAGTTCCTAACACTCAAGGTTTGTCGATCTCAATTATCACACAAGTCCCCATGACTGGAGATGTAAGGGATAATCCAATAACCACTACTTTATACAGAACTACATTCATGAATGTTAACGAGGACAACATTCAAAGACTATGCCAACAAAATGAAGAGAAAGAAGCAAAGATTAGAGAGGTAGAAGAAAGACTCCAGCAAGTGAAAATAGATGAAATCAGTATGAGAAATTTCAAAGCTAGTGCTGAGAATGTTAGGACATAATTAGAAGAGGATATTAATTACATGTATGCTCACTTAAACCTCTTCCAACAAGCATCCTCTATGATCATAGAACATAAAAATAAAATAAAAACAAAATTGACTCATTTCAACACAATCTGAGAGGGCATCAATGACATTGACATATGAATTGTGGAAAATCTTGATGCACTGACCGAGATGTATCGAACCTAAACATAAAAAAATAAGACAGATGTATATGCAATAGACTGTTTCCAACAATCAAGGCAAAGATAAGATAAGGAGGTCACTAAATTAATGGAAATATGCTCAAAGATACACAAAACTGCACAGTAATTGATTAAGGGTAGTTGACTACCTCAGCTAGATGAGCTAGATAAAAATATATTCACAGAAGAGCTGGTAGAAAAGGTGCACGATAGCACAAATCACAGAAAATAAATTGTCGAAGCAACCACCACAATTTCCATAGATCTAATAGAACAACATCATATACTGTTAGCACTCTGTAAATTTCCAAGAGTTTGACAAAAGAAGAAATCCACAAAATGTAACTTTATCCAACCGCTTTTGAAGCTGGGATCTAGCCCTTCCAACTTCAGAGAGGGATCTCTCTATATGATTTAGCTATGTCTCAAATTTCAAATATTAGGCCAGGTAAATAAATAAGTCAGTTTTTGTTGTTGTGTTTGTAGAGTTGGTTGAGACAGACTACACATCCATTGGGTTATGGGGTCTGTGTCTTGAGTAAAATATGAAATACAAACCAGAAACACAAAGGGAAAACTTTCACAGGGCGAGATAATATAATCACTGGATTCTTTAGTAGCTTAAATGATGAACAGAAGAAAAGATGAGAAAGATAATTTCAACAAAGAAGCAGTTAAGAATTTCTTTATTGAAAACACCAGAAGATAAAACACTAAAATCTTTCGAGTCATAAACAGGGTATACAAGATAAATCCTGCAACTTTCGTTACTTCTAAAGATTATATTCAGACAACAATATGATAACAAAGCGAGAATAACATTCAACTTAGAGAGAAAAACATCACCAGTGAATACACGCAAGAATCTTGTAAAAGTGCCTCCTTTTTATTAATGGAAGATCTCTTCAAAAATATTACAGTCTGATAGTGTCAGGGTGTGGAGGTCAACAACCCTCAATACTTCGAAAGGTGAAGTATTTATAACTCAAAATACAAGCGATCTTGTCATTAATGACCAGGACGTGCTAAATCTATTTTTAGCCTAACTAACTTAACAAATTTCCTAAATCTAAGAACTGCTTGATGATGTGGTGTAACTGCGCGCTGATTTTCGGGTGGGCCGTTGATGAAGCCTCTGCACGACCTCATCTGACTGGACAAATGATTGGACTGGGACAGCTCATCTACTAATCGATCAGATCACAGAGTTCCTCCCATCTAAGATGACTAGGCACGTTGACTTTGAGCAGCCTTCAATACACTTCATTAATTTCTGTGTACTTGGGGAATGTAGGCTTGCTGAGGAAGATGTATCGAATCTCGTGTTGGATAGTGATGTCCCACTGAAGGGCATCTAGGAATGCCTTGCCAGTGATGCTCCCTTGAATACCTGCAAACTTTGAACTGTCCTTAGCCACATCGGCCAATCTCTTCTTGTAGTTTGGGAGTGTCATCAATTTATCATTGATTACCTTCAGACCAGGAAGACCTTTCTTTTGGAGAGCCTCAATCTTGCTGAAGAATCTTTTTACCCCCAGGTCCATGGCCTGAACCTTTTCTTCCAGCTAAAGCATTAATCCTCTCTTGGTCAAAACTCTTTTGACCTCAAGGATGGTCTCTGTTCTATCTTCGATTTTCATCTCTTCTAGTTCTTCCCTGGTCTTAGAATTTAAGAACTTGATGATCTCGTTTGCCTGTGTTGGCACTTCTCCCAATTCTGATCTAATCTTCTCGATGGTCTGTTTGCTTCTCTGTACCAATTCATTCTACTCAAACATGATCTATACCATGGGCCATATCTCGTTCATGGACTTGGTGATCTCAGTCCATATACTTTCTTTAACCTCGGCCAAAGTTTTTCCTGCCACTGTTTGCTTCCGGAGCTATTGTAACTCCTGTTTGAGATGATCTGTCACCTGCTTTTCTTTGGAGAGGCTGGTCTGAAAGGAAGATTTGAGTTCTTTAAGGTTCTCAATCTCCTTTTTTAGCCTACTGATCTCTGTTTCCTGTAGGTTCATCTTTTCCATAGACTTAGCCAGGTCGGTTGTCTTCTCCAGGGATGTCAATGAAGTTGCTGATGGGACCTCTGTCACTGATGTTGTGCTCACTCCTAAAATTGGAATAGCACTCAATGGAATGACCTTCATTGGTTTCAGTTGCTCTTTCTCTTTTACTAGTTTTTCCATCTGATCCTCCATCTCCTTTAGCTGTGCGTTCTGCTCCATGAGTAGCTTAAGCATTTCATCTTTCTCTCCTTCTTTCTCTTCTATCTCCTTCACCTATGAATCCTCTGTGGGTGGGAGCTTCAGTTGTTTCCTCAAGGAAGCTATGTCAGCATTCTTCTTCTTTATCATTTCCTCGGCTTCTTTCATGTTTGCAGGATTGTAATCGATCTTGAGGACCAGCTCCTCCAAAGTCTTGATCCTATTGTCCTTGGCAAAGGATGATACCTTCTCCAACTTGAGTTGTGTTTGAACATTGTTCAGGGACAGTCACAGTTAGGATGCAGTAGTGGAAGCATGCGCCAGCATGTAAAAGACCATTTTCTCGATTTGCTTATGCAGATCCATCTGATCGGCCGGATGCACGTCCTTCGTCTGGAATTCAAAGGTGGCCCTCTTGTAGTCAGTGATCACTTTTGGATCTGCTACCTATGCCTAGAGGAATTCCATGTGAATTCTTCCCTTCTCGGTGTCAAATGCCGACAGCATCCTATGTTGCGTAGTCGACGTCTGCTTCCAAAATTGGGTGCAAGTACTGTTGGTCAGGGTTTGGTTCCTTTTCTTGATCAGCTCATACTTCTCAAAGATGCTCAGCTTCGGTCCCACCTTGCTTGGCTGGGTGGTCAATGGAGAATCTGTAGATTTTTCCGTCACTGCTGAGGTTATGGCCTTATGGAGGCTCGAACCGAAGGGTGGCCTATCAACCTTGGTCACTTTTGTAGACGAGGCTTCTTTTTCTCCGATCGGGCCAGGGACTGAAATAGTCTTAGGCCTCTTAGTGTGCAGCTAGAACTCTTTGGATGATACCTCTGTGACAGACGAAGATAAATCTTGCCGAGGCCTTTTCTCCTTCGGGACCTATGGCGTGGTTGTTTGAGATATAGTGGTCGGGGGATCCTGCTGTTGTATTTCGACCAATGTGTTGGGCTCCCAGGCTGTCTGATTTGCGAACTTCTCAACTTCAGTGCTTGGACTCATGAACATATGGGATGTTTTTGTTCTTCACCCTCATCTTTGAGATGATCCCACATGGATCGTAATGCCAGGGTAAGCTCATGAATAACTTCATTTCCCTCAGCATCCTGCCTGCTTCTTCCCCAGCACCACGATTGTTGTAGATGAAGGAGCCAATCTGCCCCTTGATTCTAAGCTGTTGTTTTTTCTTTAGTGACACAAAATGGATATCATCGGAATTTATAATCTGCCTTATATATTCCAACGCAAAAACTCTGACAGGAAGGTACTTGGGCAGCTTATACGGTGTCAACTCGCACCCGTATACTCTGATCTCGGTGTAGTCTTGATACAAATACCAATCCCCTGTCTTTGTGTTATCCGAGAGATGCAGGATCCTCTGAACCTCATCGTTTATCTGAGGTTCGAGCTTGCTGCCTAGCATACTTACCACAGGGTGGTAGAACTGATCAATGAACTCCTTAAAGCTGAACTCTGTGGAGTTGTGCTTGAGCAAGGAGGTCCATGTTGTCATTGCCTGGGGTCTACCATCTCCATCCATTTTCTGTGGAAAACATGAATTTGTCCGCTTGGAAGAAGACGAACAAGTACGCCAGTATGGAAGAGTATATGAACATGCCTTCGGTGGAAAAATTCATGAACTGTTTTTGAATATTGTCCACCAGAAAAGTGTTGAAATCAAACTAGGTGGTGGGATTTTTATCGGTAGAGAAGATGGATAGAAAACCAAGAATGGGTTCATCTACCCACTGATCATAATAGTATCCTAACAAGGCACAAAGGGATGAAATGATTTAGTTTCCCTTAGTTGAGAACATGGAGGAAGGATATGGGGGATTTGTGGAGGGGAATTGAGTGGATGGGGGAAGGAAAAGCTCGAATATTGGAGCTCTTTGGGGGAAGGTCATTTTCTGGTACATCTCTGTAAGAATTTCCAGGTTGAAGGGTGACACAGAGTCGGCTCGGGGGATTTGCATCATCTGGTCAATAGATTCGGGTGTGATGAGGAATAGGATCTCTCCGGAGGAGGAGACGACGACTCTCTGCTCGGGAATATAGCGGGCTTGGCACTTGAGGGCAAACTCTGGGAAGGGGTGAATCTAAGGGAAGAGGTAAAGGGGTAAATTGGACTCCCAGAGTCCGATTTCATCGCTCTAGTCCAAGAAGACTTCCCTCAGCCACGACTGAAGTTCTGCGAAATCAAAATCGCACTTGGTATATGCGATTAATCGATCTTTGTAGACCAGTGGGATCCATTAAAGGAAGACAGGAGGCAGGAGAAACAAATTCTCCTCTCCTTCTGCTTGTTTGGACTTTGGTGCCATTTTTGCAACAGTACCTGCAAGACAAATAACATTAGTGGGGGTGACTGACTGTGGATGAAGGCAACTGACTGTAATGGAGGTGTCAACAGTGTAAAAAACTCTCTGGTGCGATGAGTGGGAAATGGTGAGAAAGGGAGAATGAGGGTAATTTTGAGTAAACGGGTGTCTGTTGGGCGCGGGAGGCAGGTCAGTTGGATAAAAGATAGGTTATCCAGTAATAAATGGCCAAAAGATCATTTGGGATGTGAGATGGCAGGTGACGGTAACTGAGGGAAAATGGACGGGTGACGTGGCGACGATTGATTGGGCTAAAAGTCATGGTGATGGGGCTTGCTGCGAGCGATTGAGGGGAAAGGACTGACATAAGTTTATGGGACGTGACCTTTTTCAGAAAGGTGGATAGTGACGTCAAGATGTGATGAATGTATGTCAGACAGTAGGCGGTGATGGAACTCGAGACCATTCAATTGATGCCAGGTATAAAGAGGGGCCCGCTAGAGGGAAGATTCCATTTCGGACCCCCCCCCCTCCGTTAAAGATAGAACGGTCGGGGGGGGTCCATAATCCAATGTTGTCTGTAGATCTGCATGCTCGATCCTGAGCTGTCCAGATGCGTGTGGGTCTTATCATCCATTCCAGAGCCCCCCCCCCTCCCTCCATTAAAGATAGAACGGTCAGGGGGGTCCGAAAAGACCTGTCAACCGTCGATCTGAGCATGATCATCTGGACCCTTGATACATGATCGAAGCATAATTGGGGGTGCGGAAGACACATGCACTGGGGAGAACTTAGGATAAATGCATTTTATGGGTTTTCCCAATGTTTTCAAGTGGACACCACCATGGGGCTTGACCAACACCATTTTTAAACATCTAAAACAAGGTGCAATACTTACATCAAACTAGTTCTTATTGAAATGAAGCAACAAAGCAACTAGCCTATATTCTAACCTAGCTTCCTATGAAAATTAACCCAGATTAGACCGTTGAGTTAAGAAATTACTCTACCCTGGGGCTATCTGACCAAGATTAGATAGTCTGGCCATATTTATTCACTAATCTAACCTAGACACTTTGGCTAAGATTAAACTATTTAGCCAAATTCATTCAATACCCTATCAACATCAATTTAAAAAGAACTTGGGCATGCTTGAAAGGTATGGACCAAGTTACTATTATTGCATGGGGCTTTTATTGAATTCCTTTATGCCCTCTTTTCTTTTCTTTTTCTTTTTTCTTTTCTTTTCTTTTTCTCTTCTTTTCTTTTCTTTTTTTCTTTTCTTTTTTCTTTTCTTCTTCTTTTTCTTTTCTTTTTCAAATTATTTGCAGAATGAAAAAATCATTTGTCAACAAAAAATACTAGAGACAGATAATATCTCAGTCACCAGTTGATCCTATAACTTATAGGGTGATAACAGCAGCTCCACCTGGGTATGGTACTTGCCTTGTGAAGTGCCAAGAATCCTGGTTCCTGTCATTCTAAAAATTTCTTCCTCGTAGCCTTCGTTGATTGATTGGTTTTATTCTCAAAAATTGGAAGAATAGTGGTCAGCGGCTTAGGGCCTTCTCTTCGGGCTTCAACCAACTGACTAATGTTATTCACTTAGAAAGTGAAGGTTAAAAATAAAAATGGTATGTACAATGGAGAGAGAAAACTTGAGTCTCTACTGAGGTGGCACATAATGTTTCAGCATTCTGCCATTTACAGGTCCCCCTGACAGATCTGTCCCATCAACGTTGTTTAGCAAAAAAACGTTGTTTTCCTTGAATGCTTGGATCATGTATGGTCCTCTCCATAGACTGTCAAATTTTCCATGCTTTCCCTTGTCTTCATTTCTGGCGTCCCATCTCAGCACCAAATCTCCCAGCTCAAAATAATCTTCCTTGGTTCTTTTATCAAAAATCTTCTTGATGCTTTCTTGGATTACCTGGGTCTTGTTGAAAACATCCTCCCTGGACTGCTGCAAATGGATCATCTGGTTGATCCTTCTCTGTGAGTCATTTGGATCGGCTTGTACCTCTTGAAGCAACTTCATGACATGGACTCCTAAGGAAGTGGGGAAAACTTCTTCAGTGCCATAGACCAACTAGTATGGTGACATACCAATTGACCTCTTGGTGGTCAGTCTGTCAGCCCACAAGGCGAACACCAACTTGTTATGCCATGTTTTCTTGTTTTCCTGCAACGTTTTCTTGATGATGTTACCAAGGTTTTGTTTGAATATTCTGCCAACCCATTCCCCTGAGGGTAGTAAGATGTGGAATGTCCCAAAACAATGTGATACTGGTTGTAGAAATCTATGAGTTTCTTCGAACGAAAAGCAACTGCATTATCAGTTATAATCTTTCTAGGACATCCAAAGCGAGACAAGATATTATTTTCAAGGAATTTGATAATAACAGAGTCAGTGTCTTTCCTGCTTGGTACTGCTTCGATCCATTTGGTAAAATAATTGGTGGCAGTGAGAATCCACCTGTGCTGGCCTGAAGAAGTAGGGTGTCTTTCTCCAATGAAGTCAAATCCCCATTGCTGGAAACGGGCTTCAACTGAGATCGGTTTCAGGGGGAGAGGAAGGAGTTTCCTTTTGCCTTCAAACAACTGACATTGATGACATGCAGTCACTGTATGATGTACATCAACGAATAGGGTGGGCCAATAGAAACCATCCCTGGGGATTTTGTTGGCTGTGACCTTCCAATTCAGATGGCCACCACATTCTCCTGCATGAAATTCTTGTAACACTATGTCAGCTTCATCTTTCAATAAACAATTTAATAGAATACCTCCAGGGTCTTTCCAATACAAATTGCCTTCTAGACTACAGAATTTTAAGGCTTTCAACTTAAAAAATCTAGCTTTAGTCTTAGTCAAACCAGGGGGAGCTTGTAAATTTTGCAAAACGAATATAAGGTCTGCATACCATGGTGAGTTGAGAAATACCTCTCTCACGTTTGGAGTCACCATCTCTCCCTGTTCATCTACTATAGCTAAAACATTAATGTCAAGAGAATGGAAATTAGATTCAGCCATTAATTTAGCAAGGCCTTGACCTTTGATTAGTTTCGTAGGCTTAATCTCTATGTCGTATTCTAAAATGACAACAATCCATTTTCCCCTTCTTCCATCTAGATTGTCCTGGGTCAAAATGTCTTTTACTACCGCATTCGAAACATATGCAATGGTGTGGGAATGGAGAATGTAGACCCTAAAATCTTTTATAGCTTTTACCTAGGCAAAAGCTTGTTTCTCCATTATCTTGTAATTCAGAGCAGCGTCTCTTAAGGATTTACTAAAGAAAGCTATGGGTTGTTCATACCCTTCGTTGTTCGTTTGTAGTAACATAGTTGCTATAGTATGTTTGGAAGCGAAGGAAAAAAGATAGAAATCCTTGGTAAAATTAGGACTGATTAAGACAGGGGCCTCTGTGAGTGCTCGTTTGACTTGTTCTAAAGACTGTCTGGACTCAGAGTCCCATTTTATTTTCACATCCTTTTTTAGCATATTTGTAATGTTTCTGAGGATCTCTGCTAGATTAGGAATGAATCTTCATAGAAAGTTTATTCTCTCGATAAAAGACTGTAATTCTTTGAGGTTTCTTGGGTGTTCTAATTTTTGTATGCCCTCGATTCTATTGGGGTCAATTTTGATTCCGTCCTTGGAGATGATGTGCCCTAGCAATTTTCCTTCCTCTAGTCCGAAAAGGATTTTCTTAGGATTTAAAGAAATCCCAAACCTTCTACATTTCTCGAAGACTCGTCTGAGGTGTCGTAGGTGGTCGTCATCGGATCGGGAAAACATAGTTACATCATCCAAATAGACGACAATAAACTTACCTGATTCTTCCACAAAGGCGATATCCATCGCTCTCTGGAAAGTGGCTTGAGCGTTCATCAAACCAAAAGGCATTTTCACATACATGAATGTGCCCCATGGTGTGGTGAAAGCGGTTTTGTCTTGGTCATCCGAATGAAATGGGACCTAATTATAACCCGAGAAATCGTCTAGCAATGAGATTCGACTGGATCCGACCACCCTTTGTAGGATGTGGTCCATTTTGGGCAAGGGGTAATTATCCTTTAGGGAGACCTTATTCAGATTTTGGAAGTCTATGCAAATTCTGATTTCCCCAAATTTATTACGTGTAGGGACCAAATTAGAGACCCATTTGGAAAAACGCAGCGGGACTATGATTTTGGCATCGTACATTTTTTTGATTTCTTTTTCTACCAGAGGAAGTAACTTGGGATTTATCCTCCTAAGTTTCTTTCTGAATGGTTTTTGGTCTTCTTTTATTGGAATCCTGTGTTGTATGATGATGGTATTATAAGCTTTCAAATCCTCATAACCCCAGGCAAAGACATCTGAATATTCTTTGAACAACTCAATGTATTTGAGTTTTTTCTCAGGGGGTAATGATTTGGACAATTTGACCATCCTGGGTTTTTCCTCCATCCCGATATTACAATCTTCTACTTCTTGTCCACTGGCTTCAATCTTCGGTTTTTTGGCTATGGAGTTAAAATCAAACAAATCCTCTAAAGGAACTAGACCCCTAGGCAAAACATTACTTTTCAAATGTAAAATATCAGCATCCATTTCGTCATCGCCTAATTCTCCTGAATCTACGCTATTTACACTATCAATTTCAAAATCAGATCTATTTACATTTTCATCTTCGTTCTCTAAATCTATATTTGTACATTCAAAATCATTTTTACACTGCAAAAAGTCTTCGATTTGATCATCATTATCGAACACTTGCCAGTACCTGATATTGTCGGGAATGGTTGGTCTGCATTTCACCTCAATAGTGTATGGGCAAGTCGAGCAGAAAGGAATCTTACATGTGGCTGCTGACGTAGCCAATCCGTCCTCCAGAATGTTTTGTCCCCTCGGCATTACCTGCAAGTCAACTTCAGTGAAACATCTAAGGGCATCAAGAACAACATTCCTATAAGCTCTAAGACGTGGGTGTTTCGAAGCATACTCAATTTTGATTTGCTTGATTATCAACTCAGAGTCACCTCTTACCATAATCTGTTTAGCACCAACTCTTTTCAAAAGCTTCAGACCGAGCATCAAGGCTTCATACTCGGAAATTTAATTTGTAAGAATGGTTTTCTGAATACCTGTTTCTATGATTATGTAGCCAGACTCCTGCTCCAGCTCCTTCTTTGCTTACTGCTCCGTCAAAATCCATGCTCCATAAATTTTCCGGTAGCTCTTCAGTTATCACGTTTTTCTTCCTTGCTACCTCAATGGTTTCTTGGCCTTCATCCTGATTAGATGTATCTTCTGCCACCTGAGTATCTTTTTCTCCTGTGTCACCATCATTGTACAAGATAGAAGAATCCAAGTCGGAATGCACAGAGTAAAGAGGATAGTTGTGCGTTTTTTCTTGGCTACTGACCATGTATTTCATCAATGTTTCCTTGTACAGCCTTCTTTGTTGCCCGAAAACTGGGATAGTGGCATAAGACATATCTAGCTGTAGGGTACCTCTCAACTTAGCCCCCCAAAACCGGGATAGCAACATTCCATACTTCAGAGGGATGTCTGCAACTACCACATCCATTACCATGCTCTTCGCAGGAATATGAACCAAGGTGATGCATAGGTCCTTGATCAAACCAATACATCTAACTTTACTGGAGTCAAATGAGTGTAAATCCTTGTAAGGTCTGGTGACCTCCAGTCCCAATTTCTCCATCACTGCTTTAGGCACCAGATTGTGGGAAGTGCCCGAATCCAGCATAGCGTTATGCAAGATCAGGTCATGTATGTTTAAACTGATGTAAAAAGGAGCGACATCCCCATTATCGTCTCGACCATCTACTTCAGGTCCAAACAAAAGTTCAGGTTGATCATCTGTAAGGTTCACAATATCAGAATGGTTTGTTGATCCAATGGTTAAGGCCTTCGTGCCTATGTCAGGTTTGATGGTCAGTGCTTTAATCACCTGTGAACGATAAACGTCTTTGTTCATCAACTCAGAAAGTGGAATGGGAATTTTTACTTTGGCTAATTCCCCTTCAAGGCTAAAAGGTGTAGGGGCTCTGCCTTGGCTCATCAATTATGGTTTGTCCACCACACTCTTCTAGCCAGAAGTACTTGGTGGATTAATAGGTGAAACCTCGGGCTGTGACGATCTTTTCAGAATAGTAAGGTTTTTCTTCGTGGGAACTTCAGCAATGCCTTTTTTAGGAATCTTCTCGGCAGATGGCTCAGAGGCCTTCTTGGTTTCGGTCACCTTCTTCATTTCAATCATCTTTTTTGGGGAACTCCCTTCCGTCTTTTGAATCCGCAGATTATACTGCTGGTGTACCTCCAAAATGGCATTTTCGAATGCCTGTTGTTCTGCCTCTTCAGCTTCTTCACTTACTTTTGTTTGATTGAGAAGAAAAAGTTCTTGTTCTTCTTGGGTGAGGAAAATGGCTTCGTTATCGTGAATGCCCATGAGCTTTATGTGAGTATCCTCTAGTTCCTCAATCACTTCCTCCCCTTCATCAGCATAATTTTCTTGTAGGGGAGGTCTGATCGGCTGATCCAGACCTCTCTCCTCTCTTTGATCCCTAGGATCTCTCTGTCTGATTTGAGGAGGGTTTCTTCTGAAGTTAGGATTCCGAACCTGAGGAGTAGGTGGGTTGTCTCTTGGAGGATTTATGTTTGACACAGTAAGTCTTTCCATCATTCTTTCCATTTCTCTGGCCAAAGAATCCAATTTGGAATCTGAGGTTGATGTGGAAGGTTCCTCTTTAATTGTGACTCTCCTTTCTGACCTATGACGTGCCCTTTTTGCCAACAAATCGGCTTCCACACTTATTTCACTTTTTTGCATATCTTCCAGGGTGGTATAATTTCTTTCCCTTAGTTGGTATGACATGTCAGCATCAAAACCATCAGGGAATTTTATCAATGCCAAACCCCGTGGAGGTTTGATTTTGGCTGGGATTGTGTTGTACAGGTTATTGAAACATATGCAGTAATCTTGTACTGTCTCACCTTGATTTCTTCTAATATTTTCGTATTCTGACAATATTTGGAGAGGGTTTTTCTTTACCTCCCATCTGTCTAGAAAACTCCTTTGGAATGTGGTAAGGTCAAGGAATGAGGTGGCACACAAACCTTTGTACCATTTTTTCACGTCACCTGTCAAACTTTGGGCAAACAATCTCATTTGAACGTCAGCCTCATATACTTCATGCAGATCATAATAATCATTCATTTTATCAACATGTTTTTGGGTGTTTAAAGGTCCTGTTGCATCGAACTGTGGAAGTATCATTTGATAGTCTTGGGGCATGGCATGAAGAGGCACAACCAACACCAAGGGAGCATATCTAGTTGCCATGATGGGTGGAGGAGGTGGGATAACAAACTGGATGATCGACGAGGTTGTGACTGAAGACGAGGACAAGGAGGGATTGGATAGCACTAAGGGAGTGGTTTGCAGTTTAGCAGTGGGAGACAGAACCTCAGGGGTTCGGGGCTTCAAAACGGTTGGGTCGAAAATGATTCCAGTCACGAAACTATCGGACTGTTTTCTGACCAGGCTTTGTTGGGAAAAGGTGTCAAAGTCAAGGTTTTGAAAGGTAATGGGTTCCCCTAAAAAGGAAAGGGACTTATGCAAGGGAGTATGACTCACTGATCCTTCAGCTATGGTCTTTTTCCTGAGCAACTGTTCTAGGTTATCTGTCACTATCGCAGGTTCTGGGTCTGGATGAGATCGAGTAAAAAAATTCTTGGGAGCCAGATTTCTTTTTTACTTTCATATATATTTTTTTTAATTTTATGAGTCCAAAAATAATATGTACAAAGTTAATCAACCTCTAAACATTACTTTTTTCTCAAATTTGCAATCTTTCAGGAACAGACTTTCTTTTAGGGAAAGAAAACATGAAGTTATAAATTTATATGTTCTTCCCCAGTGGAGTGGCCACTATGTTAGAACTCTGTAAATTTCCAAGAGGTTGACAACAAAAGAAATCCACAAAATGTATCTTTATCCAACCGCTCTTGAAGCTGGGATCTAGCCCTTCCAACTTCAGAGAGGGATCTCTCTATATGATTTAGCTATGTTTCAAATTTCAAATATTAGGCTAGGTAAATAAATAAGTCGGTGTTTGTTGTTGTGTTTGTAGAGTTGGTTGAGATAGTCTACACATCCATTGGGCTATGGGGTTTGTGTCTTGAGTAAAATATGAAATACAAACCAGAAACACAAAGGGAAAAATTCACAGGGCGAGATAATATAATCACTAGATTCTTTAGTAGCTTAAATGATGAATAGCAGAAAAGATGAGAAAGATAATTTCAACAAAGAAGCAGTTAAGAATTTCTTTATTGAAAACACCAGAAGATAAAACACTAAAATCTTTCGAGTCAGAAACAGGGTATACGAGATAAATCCTACAAATTTCGTTACTTCTAAAGATTAGATTCAGAGAAAAATATGATAACAAAGCGAGAATAACATTCAACTTAGAGAGAAAAAAATCACCATTGAATACACGCAAGAATCCTGTAAAAGTGCCTCCTTTTTATTAATGGAAGATCTCTTCAAAAATATTACTGTCTGATAGCGTCAAGGTGTGGAGATCAACAACCCTCAATACTTCGAAAGGTGAAGTATTTATAACTCAAAATACAAACGATCCTATCATTAATGACCAGGACGTGCTAAATCTATTTTTAGCCTAACTAACTTAACAAATTTCCTAAATCTAGGAACTGCTTGATGATGTGGTGTAACTGCGCGCTGATTTCTGGGTGGGCCATTGATGAAGCCTCTACACGACCTCATCTGATTGGACAAATGACTGGATTGGGACAACTCATCTGCTAATCGATCAGATCACAGATTTCCTCCCATCTAAGATAACTGGGCACGTTGACTTTGAGCAGCGTTCGATACACTTCGGCCATTTTTGTGTACTTGGTGAATGTAGGCTTCGTGAGGAAGATGTATCGAATCTCGTGTTGGATACTGATGTCCCACTGAAGGGCATCTAGGAATGCCTTCCCAGTGATGCTCCCTTGAATTCCTGCAAACTTTGAACTGTCCTTAGCCACATCGGCCAATCTCTTCTTGTAGTCTGGGAGTGTCATCAATTTATCATTGATTACCTTCAGACCGGGAAGACCTTTCTTCTGGAGAGCCTCAATCTTGCTGAAGAATCTTTGTACCCCCAGGTCCATGGAATGAACCTTTTCTTCTAGTTGAAGCATTAATCCTCTCTTGGTCAAAACTCTTTTGACCTCAAGGATGGTCTTTGTTTTGTCTTCGACTTTCATCCCTTCCAGTTCTTCCTTGGTCTTAGAATTTAAGAACTTGATGATCTCGTTCGCCTGTGTTGGCATTTCTCCCAATTATGATCTGATCTTCTTGATGGCCTATTTGCTTCTCTGTACCAATTCATTCTTCTCAAACATGATCTATACCATGGGCCATATCTCATTCATGGACTTGGTGATATCAGTCCATATACTTTCTTTAACCTCGACCAAAGTTTTTCCTGCCACTGTTTGCTTCCGGAGCTGCTGTAACTCCTATTTGAGTTGATCTGTCAGATATTTTTGGTTTTTGGATCAGCTCTCAAAGATAAGATCCTGCATGCATGTCATAACTCACCAGTAGTGGGGCATCGGGGCATCAGTAAGACATACAGGCAAGTGAGAGAAAGGTTTGCATGGAAAGGCCTCAAGGAAGATGTGATGAAGCATGTCAAAGAATGCACTACATGTCAAGAAAACAAGGATGAGCACACGCACCCTGCAGGATTGTTGCAGCCCTTACCTATTCCAGAGCACAAGTGGGAAAGTATATCCATGGATTTCATCATCGGGTTGCCCAGAGCACAGGGGAAAGATTGAATTTTCGTGGTGGTAGATAGGTTGACGAGGTTTGCACACTTTTTTTCCATAGCCACGGACTTCAGTGCAGCACAGGTGGCCGAATTATTTTTCAGAGAGGTGTTCAGACTACACGGCCTACCCAAAACCATCATCAGTGACAGGGACAACAGATTCATGAGTACATTTTAGCAGGAGTTGTTCATATTAGTGGGTACGACATTGACTCCTAGTACTATCTATCACCCTCGGACGGATGGTCAGACTGAGATAGTCAACAAATGGGTGGAAGGTTACCTCAGAAACTACGTAGCAGGACGACAAAAAGCATGGGTCAGATGGTTACATTTGGGAGAATATTGCTACAACACCACCCAACATATGTCCATTGGCATGTCACCCTTCATAGCTTTATATAGCTATGATCCTTTATCATTTGTGGAGATTTCATTTGGTGACAGAAGGGCTCCGATGGTACATGATTGGATACAACAGAGCCAAGACATTCTCAGGGAATTGAAGGATCATTTACAGAGGGTGAAAAACCAGCAAAAGGTCCAAGCAGATAAGCACAGAGTTGATCGTACCTTTGAGGTTGGTGATTTAGTCTATTTGAGGTTGCAACCATACAGGCAGGCGTCCATTAAAAAAACCGGAGTGGAGAAACTGCAACCACGTTTCTTTGGACCTTACAGAGTCAGCAGGAGGATAGGGGAAGTAGCTTATGAGCTGGAGCTTCCACAGGGTAGCAAAATTCACAACGTCTTCCATGTCTCGTGCCTTAAGAAATCCCTCGATCAACATGTCAGGCCTATTGAGGAATTACCTCCCATGGATGAGGAGGGACAACTTGTTTTGATTCTAGAGGAGGTGTTAGAAGTTAGAGAGAAGAGGCTCTGAAACCGAAGCATCAAGAAATATCTGATCAGGTGGAAGGATTTACCCATTGAGGATGCCACTTGGGAGTAGGAGCACATGGTTAGAGAAGCAGGTTTGAAATTGCTTGAGGACAAGAAATTTCAAGCAGGGGAGACTGTAATGTCCCCCACCTCTTAGAGAGGTGATGAGGAGACTCGGTGGCCTGGGCACCCCCACTAGGTCATAGTCTCACACTGAGGGGGGAAAAGTCAAGAAGTTAAAAGTTATATTTTTAAGTTGACTTAAAAAAGGAAAAGGATAAAGGAGTAAAAGATAACTCAACAGAAAAATAGAAGATTAACATTGGGAGTTAACCTAACTCAACAGAGAATTAGAAGGAAAAGTATAAGTAAGAGGCTGGGGTGCACCTATTATTCATTCTGGTTTTGAATTAGCATTTGCTATTGCTATTGATCATTTAGTTTGGGGGTTTTGCTGTACAAACCCTTGGGAGAAACTCAGTGGTGAAATATCCACTCACCTTGTTCCACAACTTGGTCTCGGGGATGAAAGACTCCTCCACACCATTCTAGTATCAGAGCTAGTTTATCGAGGGAGGTTTGATCCAGCTTATGCTGAGGGCCTAGGGCCATTCCGACAGTTGGTTTTTGTTTGCAGGGGCAGGACCATCATTTTGAGGGATTTTATGGAGGGTTATCATCATTCTACATTTGTCTGCAGATTGGGACGTCTTGGAGCCATAGGGGACGTCCTGTAATTCAGTAAAACTCAGATCTAGGGAGAGTTTCTTGAGATCTGAGTCCGAAACTTCTCCCACGGGATTCTCATAGCCCGATCTATATTCTTAGAGAGTTTCAGAACATTTGGAGGCCTGCTTCATCAGGGCCGAACCAACTAAGGTTTCATTCATCCAGTGGGGCACCCCATTCAGTGGGAAATTCAAATCTACGGAGATTGAGAGGGAGCTTGGAGATTCAGGCACCTGGGTTATTCTTACCATCACCCGATATATATTCTTACAGAGTTTCAGAGAATTTGGAGGCCATCTTCATCAAGGCCGAACCAACTAGTGTTTTAGTCATCCAGTGGGGCACCCCATTCAGTGGGAAATTCAGATCTACGGAGATTGAGAGGGATCTTGGAGATTCAGGCACCTGGGTTATTCTTACCATCACCCAATCTATCAATTGGCATATTTATTAGGGTGATTGGACACTTTTGGGCAGCAGGGCTGAGTTATTGAGGGTTCCAGCCTTCTATTGGAGCGTGGCATTCTTCGGCTGGAGAGTTTGGCATTCAAATATGCTTGTAGTGATCTTCATTTCTTATTCATCCTTTGGAGGAATTATTTTGTATTAGTGGGAGCATTTTGTAGCAGCTCATATCTATTGCTTGTACGACCATCTGAGGTTTATGCCAGATCGACCATCTATTGTATTGATCTTACATTGCTCATAATAAAAAGGTCAGATCTTTGCTCGTGCTTCTACATATTGAATATATTGTGATCTCCATGTGTTGATGAATCTTGTATGCACTTAATAACTCAATAAATTAGTAGTAGTTAGTGATTCCAAGAAAGAATTTGGCTTGGGATCATTACAATGGTATCAGAGCCTTGATCCTCCAAATCTGTGGAGAGATCGGTGCATGCAGAAGTACAGGGGAATTGGTATGGGTCGAAGGAAGATAAACAACAGTGAAATAGAGGTAGAAATAGAAGGGTCAGGATACAACCATGAGCCTCATGGCTTGGCTCTCTTAGTAACTAAATTTGATAAGTTCCAAAAAAACATGAACCGCACATAAAGCACATTGGTCCAACAGTTGGATGAGTATCAGGAAACCAACAGAAGGGGACAGGCCGAAATATCTGAAACCTTAAAGAAAGTTGATGAGAATCTACAGAAGATGAATGAGAACCAAACTAGGATAATTGACCTTCTGATGCAAGTAACCCATCAAGGCAAAGATCCTGATACGTATGGGAATAAGGAGGCTGGAGAGTCCAGGGGTACCCATGAGGAAGACAGATATAACCCAGAGAAAGCACCAGGATCCGAAGGAAGTCTTGGAGGTGGCACATTCCATGGGCAGATGGGTAGCGGGACCAATCATAGGCCACACGTGCCAGTGTTCATAGATGAACCACTAGGCCAACACTCAGGTAGCAGAGCTAACCCCAGACCATACATGCCCACATTTATAGATGAGCAAGAGCAACATGAACAGGTTGAAGATTTTGTGGCACAATTAGCCAGGAGCACCAGGGAATACTATAGCTTGGATATGAAAGTTCAAAGACAGACATCCCTAGACCAGTATTGTCAACTCCAGTTTAGAAACCAGCCTAGGACGAACCACATGGGCAGCTTTGAGTTTGAGTGAAGGGAAGGGAAGATAGAGATTCCATACTTTGATGGTACGACTAAGATGACAGCACAAGCATGGGTGCAGAAGATGGATACTTACCTGCAGGTTAACCCCATGAGAGAGATGAAGGCCATCAAGTTTGCCACTATGTACTTGGATGGTAAGGCCCACGACTGGTGGTACCATGGGCTCACCACACTCGGCCACAACCAGATTGTATCCTATACATAATTTACTCAGAGGCTCATTGATAGATTTGATCTAGGAGATCTTGAGTTACACTTCCGAGAGCTCACCCAACTCAAGAAAACAGGTACGACTGAGGCATACATTGATGAGTTCCAGAGGTTGGAAGTGATGGTGCAAGATATGTCTCCAACCAGGCTCATGATGCTCTTTACAGAAGGATTGATGGAACCCTTGAAGGGTTGGGTTAAGGCCTTCAAGCCTACCAGCCTACAGGAAGCCATTTGGAAGACGAGGGATTTGGGTCCAGCTACTAAACCAAAATTCATACCCAGACCACCTCTTAACAGTGGTGGAAGATATCAAAGGCCTCCAATAAACCAGGGAGGATGTGACCCTAAGGGTTATGACAAGGGTCGTGGCAGAATAGATGACAACACCAGGAGGGAACTGAGAAGGAAGAAAATCTTCTTCACATGCAAGGAGCCATGGAATCCCTCACACAAGTGCATGGGACGAGGACAGGTATATTACATTGAGGTCACTTCAGATGATGAAGAAGAGGATGAGTATGGTCAGATACAAAACATGGAGGCCGAAATGTTAGAGGGAACAGAAGAGGAGGTTCCAGAACTAGACGGTGCGGCTGGAGATAAGGCTACATTGGCATCTATCAGCGGGGTAACCAAGTTCAACACCTTCAGGATGAGAGGGGTCTTACAAGGACAGAGAGTGTCAATTCTGATTGATGGAGGAGCTTCCCACAATTTCATTGATGCAACATTATTGAAGAGGAGGCACATACCTACAGTAGAGTTTGAAGGATTCAAAGTGGAGGTAGCAGGTGGTAGTACTATGCCTTGTAACAGATACATACCAGGTATGAAACTCACCTTGG
>ML781980.1:415970-454360 GCA_009831015.1 Picea engelmannii | reverse complement strand
TCACTAATCTAACCTAGACACTTTGGCTAAGATTAAACTGTTTAGCCAAATTCATTCACTACCCTATCAACATCAATTTAAAAAGAACTTGGGCATGCTTGAAAGGTATGGACCAAGTTACTATTATTGCATGGGGCTTTTATTGAATTCCTTTATGCCCTCTTTTCTTTTCTTTTTCTCTTCTTTTCTTTTCTTTTTTCTTTTCTTTTTCTTTTTCTTTTCTTTTTCAAATTATTTGCTGAATGAAAAAATCATTTGTCAACAAAAAATTCTAGAGACAGATAATATCCTAGTCACCAGTTGATCCTATAACTTATAGGGTGATAACATATACAACCTGTAAAATTTCACACTATGATACATGCATTCATACCAACATTGTTAAAAGACATGAGCACCCTTGAAGATAACATTTCCATGATCCATATTATTTTTAGAATGAAATGAATGAGGAAATATAATAATTAAATACACAGACATATTTCCAGAAACATAGAGATATAGTAATATGCAATTTCTATTAATGAGAGAAATGTACAGAAACTGTAAAAATACAGAGCAAATGAAGTCACTAGAATGGTGGCAGCTTATCTCTGAGAAGAGATGTAATGGTTATGCTCATTCACTAGAAGACAACGATTACAATGAGGCTGCAAATTCCTTTTTAACATAAAGAAAATCCAAAACACTAACCATAAAAGATGAAATGCCAAAAGGTTTTGGGGACCCGATGGGGGTAGTTGATATGTCAACTTCCCGAGGGCATAATTTTTGCATACGATCTTCTTTTGGGGCGCACGATATCTCATTGGAGACATCTAGATGAGGAAAACAAATTATATTTTTCCTAGAATCTTCCTTCAACTACATGGTAGGCATTGTCGAGCCCAAAAAACATCGTTTAAGGCCTCAAAATGGCCCCAAAAGTTCAGGACTTGAAAAACCATAGAAACAATTCCAAGGTGGAAACCCATATTTTGAGCTAGTGGAATAGGTGGGTGGCCACCAATGTCCATCTGGATCAATCCTTCCCCCTTAGGAAGTAATGGTCCCCATTGCATCAATTTCTCATGGAAGATGGGGAACCTTTTGTTGAATTTGAACCTTGGTGAGCTACTTGCCTTGCTGCAAAAGTTATCTTGCTTAGCTTGTTGAAAGTTGTTATGAATGTGTTGCCAGAAGGGTTGGATCTGTTCAACCAACCTAGCTGCATGATCTTCTTTAGTGTGGGAGGACTCTTTTGGTGAATATGCAACATGAGGAGTATGAATGGTTCTTTTATAACTTTTCTTGATTGGATAGTGTGGAAGCACCCCCATATGTCAAGCAACAATACTTTTGTTCCCTTATACAATTTGTTTATGATATATAGAAAGGTCTTGGGATGAGGCTATAGTGGTTGCAGTGTCCTTATGTTCACCTTCTGAACAGATCGTGAAGAGGATAAAATTTGAGGTATGAGAGATTACTTTGTGACACTATTTTGTTGGGACGGTAGTTGGAACTACCTTTGGTATCCTGTAGATTTGACCCCCCAGAATAACAATGATGCTATGGGGTCGAGACTCATAAACAATAGGGCACTTCCACATATATGGCTGGCCTAATAGAATATCATAGAATTCCAATGGGGAAACATCACACAATACCTCATCCTTGAAGGGATTTATGTCGTAGGACATCCGACACTTATGGTTGACACAAACATCTCAACCCTGGTGAAGCCACCCAATGTTGTATGGTTGTAGGTGTGGTGTTGTTATAAAATCTAACTTCTTGATGACCTCTGTTGAGATTAGGTTCTTCTGGATTCTGCTATCAACAATAAAATGCAACAGGGTCCCCTTCACCGACATCTGTGAATGGAGTAGGCACTCCCCCTCCTTAGGATCCTCTGGTTCTTTCAGTTGTATTGTTTTGGTTGTGACAGTAGCGGTGGGTTTTGCATCAATGATATGTTTCGTTTTATTATTTTTCGAATTGGAGTCCAATTCGGGGCTCGACTCTGTTTGTTTGACCTCGACCACCAATGACTGTTTTGAGAGACATTCATCAGTGTTGTGCCAAGGGATTTTGTGGAAGTTTCAACACTTCCCAATGTCCTTCTTTGTCTTCTTGTTACCCTTGTTTTCCAATGGCTTGTATTGGTTGTCTTGAGGTTGATTTTTATATGATTTAGGGATGCCTTAATAGGGATACCTTTACCATACTTTGGTTGTTGCGGATTTGTAGACCCATATTCTCGCTTATTTTGTTGCTTAAATTTCTACTCGATTTTGATAGCATATAGATAAGTGACTCCTAGTGATGAGATGTATATAAATTCTATTTTGGTTTGGATGTACCTATGTAGAGCCCCATGGTATTTTAGAATTAGATGCCATTATGAGTCTTTGATACCCAACTTGGTGCGCAAGGCATGGAAGGTATTTTTGAACTCTGACATTGTTTGGCCCCTCTCTTGATGCAACGTGGTCCATCTCATGTACTGGTCATCATGGTTTCAAACAGTGTAATATTTATCCTTGACCACATCCATAAAAAAATCCCAAGTGGGCTCAACCCTCAATATTCTAGACTCCTTTCTGAAATGTTTCTCCCATTATGTTTCCCACCAATGTTTAACATGGGGGACAATATTAAGGAGCCTAGAGGTGATCTTTTCTCTATCAAAAACAACGTGGACAAAGAAATAACCTTCTAGCAGATTTAACCACTTCTCCAAAGCATTTACATCAATATGACCTTAAAATACGAGAATATCAAAATTAACTTGTACCTTGAATGGGGAAATGTCTCCAAAGCGATTTATTGACCAAGATGTGCCTTCTATTGTTGGTAATCATTGAAGGATATGGTAAAAATTATCCAACGTCTTGTTCCTCTGTTGTGCAAGGGCTTCCACGTGAAATAGCTTGATAGGATCTTTTGCTCCCTCATCTCTCTTTTCTTCTTCCATGGGAGTCCACTTGGGCTGGTGAGAGCAGTTGTCCCCAAGAGAAACTAACTCGAGACCCAACTCTCTATACCCTGACCTCGTTGGGGACATGCACTAAGAAACGACAAGGAGTAGCCTACTCTGATACCATTGATCCATATTATTTTGAGAACGAAAGGAAGACAAAAATATAATAAGTAAATAGACATATATATTTCCAGAAATACGGAGATACAATAATATGAAAATTCTATTAATGAGAGAAATGTACAGAAACTGTAAAAATACAAAATGAATGAACTCATTTGAATGGTGGCAACTTATCTCTGA
The DNA here is from genome assembly GCA_009831015.1 of Picea engelmannii. Classification (NCBI taxonomy): domain Eukaryota; kingdom Viridiplantae; phylum Streptophyta; class Pinopsida; order Pinales; family Pinaceae; genus Picea; species Picea engelmannii. The sequence goes on along the minus strand of ML781980.1, from coordinate 451,092 downwards.
GAAGAGATGTGATGGATACACTCATTTGCCAAAATATGATGATTACAATGAGGCTCCGAGTTCCTTTTTAACATAAATAAAATCCAAAACCCTAACCCCGGAAGATGAAATGCCAAAAGGTTTGTGGGCCCCAATGGGGTAGTTGATACGTCAACTTCCCAAGGGCGTAACTTTTTCATACGATCTCCATTTGAGGCACACAATAGCTCATTGGAAAGTTCTATCCGAGGAGAACACATTTCATTCGACCTAGCATGTGCGTTTGGCCACATGCTAAGAGTTGTTGAGCCCAAAAAATGTCGTTTAAGGCCTCAAAATGGCCTCAGAAGTTCAAGACCGGAAAAACCGTAGAAACACTGCCAAGATGGAAAACCATGTTTTGAGCCAGTAGAATAAGTGGGTGGCCAAGGATCAGATCTCAAAGAACTAGTCTACCCAAGGATCAAATCTCTGTATCATCATCTAGAAGTATCGAAAACATATCTCATGGAGAAAAATCCTTGAATAAAGATGAAATAGTGTCTATAAAGTGTTACCACTTGTTTCTTATTTTTTCTTTTTCCCAACGGACTGTAATTTTGTCTTTATTGTACACCTGTCACTAGGAAAAGGGAAACCGAATGATTTTTATAAAAACTTCTTTAAAGGAGAATACCAACAATTATGCATGAGTTACATACTACTGTATAAAAGAGAGAATATGCCCATTTTGTAAGGGGCTCTTCAAGTGACGTATAGGTCCAAGAACTAATTCAAGAACATATACATTGCTAATGAATATAAAGAATCCCTCAGGGCCATTTTTCTGAAGAAGGAACACTTGTGTTAGAAGTTGTCTTTGCTATGAATTATTTCGAGTGGAGATGTATGTCGTTTACATGGAATGTAAGGATGCTTGTTTTCCTATGGATTAATACTATGCACTCTATGTTATTATGCAGCTTTAAATATTCTCTCGCATATCTTTAAGTCTTGAGATTGTTGAGTTGTTAACATGTGCATTGATATAATTAAACTCTTTTGGTTATATATATATATATATATATATATATACATGCACTTGTTTCTGGTTCTGCTCTTGTATTTCAGCTACTCGTGTGGACGTTTTGTGCAGAATTCGGTCTTATTTATAGCTCATTGGTTACATTAGTATGCTCCTATCTAGGATAGGTTAGGATAGATTAGTTTTCTTTCAATACATAATTTTCATCTACATCTTTTCATTGCATATCCATTTATCATCCATCCTCAAAGGTAAATCACATCATAACCGTCCAAAAACTCCAAAAATAACAATGGTAGTCGAGCCAAATTTCGAATGGGTCTCCTAAATCAAACAGTGCATAGTCTAGTTGGGACCGTGTACTGGGGAGTACCCCTTGTTGTTGTCGATCGAATTCAGACCCGTCAACGGGACGATATCCAGGACCAAAGGAAATGTCGTTATGACTTCTTATTTTCGCAAGGGGCTCAACAATATCTTAGTGCTTTCTCTTTCAATTTTCATTGCCTCAATTGCCCATTCCCATGCACTAGAACTCAAGACTCAGTAGACAAAAATAGTTGCTCATCGATCTAGGAGAAGGGCACATCAATTTGAACAACTTGAAATTGAATTGGATGACACTCACAACTTAGTCCTCACTCTCTAGATAAGATACAATTGATTCTCCTCTCATCTACTTAGAGCTCTAGAAGGATTTTTTAGGAAGAAACATGAAATCGCTCAACTGAAAGATGAATTTCATGTCCTTCGACTTTAAATTGAAGACCTGGAGGCCTAATCTTAGCACGTAGCAGCAACTCCAACACCACCTGAACATTTTGACGCAACTTCCTCCCGTGTCATGGCTCCAGTCCCTCTAGAATTAAATGCAATGGCTCCAGAAGTAGAGAAATGGCATTTCGATGGCCACACCAACTAAGCCTCTCAATTTAAATGTTTCATTTTTGTAACTTATCCTAGGGGTATTCTATAAATTATATAAGGGGAATAATTTTGGTTTCTTGGAACATAGACTAGTAATTTTGTTGAACTTAACAGATACAACAGTTACATTCTCATACTCTGTTACAAGTTTAATTGCATTTTTTATCAGATTGTATTTCTTTGGTGTCTTAGTATGTTATTTTAAATAATAATATGCTTCCCCCTTTTTCCGTTAAAAAAAAGCTTAACATAAATGAAGTAAAATCAAAACATATAAATGAATTGAATATTATGAAGTCATTTTATTTGGTCAAAGTTTTATTAAAAAAACATATCTTGACTGTGTCTAATGGTGAAGAACATGCATCTATTTCCTTCTAGGAGGTCATAGGTTCAAATTCAGAGGGGTAGGGACTATGTGTGTCTATTTGGATTGTTTTTTAATGACTAAATGATATTCATCTTAAACCCTCATACTATCGTGCCCCCATAGGGATAAAAAATTTTAAGGTGTAATTTTTTTATCATTTCATTTCATATCAAGTATCAATTCCTTCATATTAAATGATAAAAAACATTACACCTTAAAAATTGATCTTTTTATGCTTCATAGATCCAAGTTTAAGATGAATCTAAACTAGTTTAATATTGTAAATATTGTCATATACATGTATACATATTTAGCTTTAAAACACTTACTAGTACTAACTATAATAGCTCACCAAAAACCTACATGGCAGGTGGGATTACCAATAAACAATAATAACACCAATCAATTAAATTAACCCTAAACACTAAAAGACCAACTCTTTATACAGATGGGCCTTCAAAATATAGCTTTGTTATCATTCACTACCTTTTTTTTCCCAGCTAGTGTAAGCCTAGGCTAGGGCTAACACCAATGTTGAATGGAAGGACGATCTGCCCATGAGTGGGATGCTGTCACTAGAATTGTGCAAGACTGAGTGGAGCCTGGATGCCCAAGGGACATTTTAGTTCCCCACAAATAGCTCCGACAGTCCCAATGTTGAATGGAAGAACGATCTATCCATGAGTGGGATGCTGTCACCAGAATTGTGCGAGACTAGTAGAGCCTGGATGCCCATGAGACAGAGTAATTCCCCCACAAATAGCTCCGACCGCCCCAATGTTGAATGGAAGAACGGTCTGCCCATAAGTGGGATGTTGTCACCAGAATTGTGCAACTCTATAGAACCTGAATGCCCATGGGACAGTTTAATTCCAATTCCCCACAAATAGTTCTGACCCTTGACACTCATTAGCCACCGGTTATTGACAAATAGCTCTGACCCTGGACACTCATTAGCCACCGGTTATTGATAAATGCCAAAATGCCAATTAATACCAAACAAAGCAACATCACCCAATATTGCACATCACGTAAAAATGTAGCCATCTATCTCACGGGCTTACGCTGAGCAGGAGGCTGATCGTAACAGAGATTGACAGGCAATTTCTCACAGCCTTATGACAGCCATGGAGTTAGACGAAACTGCAATACAGCACGGCCTCCACGTTATTGAATGGAAGTCCGTGACTGTGACGTATATCATGTGAGACTAGAGCATCTGTCCTTCATGAAAAAACAACACAGCATAAAGTAGATTTTTGTTTTGTATATGACAAATAGCTCTCTCGTTAGTAACAGTGCTCCAACTTGATATATATAATGTCGGTAAAAATTTCTTAACATATCTGCCGACCATATAATGGAATCGTTTCAAAATCCGAGGCGCAATTACGGCCAACATACCTCCAGCTGGTTACCTGGTTGCAGTGATTTTAGTATATTCACTGTACATGAACAGGAGATTCTGCATTGGAAAAAATGGGGCCGGTGAAAATAACGTAGCATGCTTGATTAAAGTCTACAGCCCATCCGTGTACCGTTTGAACATGTTGGGTTTTTCAAGATATGAACCCAGCCGAGTACCATTTGAACATGTTGGGTCTTTCAAGATACTAACCAAGCGTTGTACTATAGCAACCTGTGCACCACTGAATGTATGAGGGTTTGTAGTTGCATGCCACGTTTTTGTCCTTGCCTTAAAATTTGGGACAAAGACTAGGCACCAAAAGAAAAGCTATCATGAATTTGTGTTGATTCTTTGGAATGGAATCATTCAAATTTGATGGAACTAAACTTGCAACTTTTATAGTTCAAACCAGCTTTGATGTACAATTTTTATGATTCTAACAGTACACAATCTTCACAAATTCATATGCCATTTCCTTCTTTCGACTGCTTAGTCTTTGTCACAATTTAGTGGCTCTTTGGAATTAAGGTTTCTTTTTGACCATATCAAATTTGAACCGGGTCCAAACCAGTTTTGAAAGAGTAATTTAAAAAACACCATTTAAAAAAAGTAAAATTTTGAAATCACTTGTCATTTATGAATCATTAATAATCATTAATGAAGGACAAACAAATATCATAAAATGTCAAAAGAAGGGTTAGATTTTCCATAACCATCATGTCCTCACTTCCAATGCTTGATCAGTCACCCTCATACTATGTACCCTTCTTATCTATTCCATGATAGGATGTACCCTTCACGGTGTACCCTTCCACAACATTAAATCCATCAGATAAATATCCTAGTACCACATTGGTGGTGTATGGACTATTTTATGTGTCACATAAAAAAATCTTCCCAAAGAAGCTTAGACACCTTGTCTTTGTGAACCCCCACTTAATTCACATATTATAAGCATCACATTTAGTTTACATACTTATACTTTTGAATCTCACTCTCGCCATAATTCCATTTTCTTTGTTATAGCTGTCTCCAATAGTCACATTAATGCCATTTCATAAGTTATATTTGCCTTCATTCTTGGCTCTATAGAAAAACAAAACAATTAGTCATAGGTTATGGATGTAAATTGTATTGACATTGGGAGCTTATTAGTGAGATTAATTGCAAACGAGTTGATGAATGCCAATTTTGAAGAGAAAACAATCAAAATTGAGCAAACCCACTGATGTTGGGTCATCTTTCATTTCTCATGTTCACATATTTCATCTCACTAATAGTATCAAACATGTTGATTCAAAGTTATTTTATTGCATTCTTAATGCTATGAGTTTACCTATTAAAATTCATAACATGGTTATAGCTTTGGTATCTATTGTGATTATTATTTTAGCACATTGTCGAGCCTCTCAACCCCTTAGTATGTAATTCATGCTAATAATTGAATGTAAATCTCTCAACAATCTACCAATCTTGTACAAGTTTGGTCAAGCTCATCATAAAGATAATGCATTGTTTCTTTGCTTCACATAAAACTATTAATGATTATATTTGGGATTAAATATTTTATTAAGCTTGGTGAAAATTATGTTCTTGATTTAGTTTAGATATGAACTTGCACAAAACTAACCTTTTGAACATCATAAAACCTAAAATTGGGATTACAATAATTAGAGTCGTGATTTTATTCATTCCATTTATACAATAATCAAATCTTCACTTCTATGTTCTCCAAATTATCATCCCCCTTTTCTCCATTCTTTGCATCTTTATCTATCACACTCTTTCACTTCCTTCTTGTTTCTAGCAATATCTGCATTAGTGTGATGATACGCTGCAAATATTTTTAGAATTCCCCATAGTTTTTTCCCCAAACCTTATCCCAAGCCCAAAATCAATGAGACATATCCTTTTTAGCAATAATGCTTGGAACAACATTTTTGAAGATGGGTGGGATTATTAAGGAAGCCAAGGAGAAGGTAACATAATTTTTATTATCATCAAACTTATGAATTAGGGATTATTTTCTCACATCCCACTCTTTCATGAATTTTCACATGATTTGAGAGATAAAGTGAAAATTCAATATCTTCAATAAAAATAACATACTTCGTGGTCTTGGCGAATAATTTCCTTTAGTTTCATGTTTCTATGGATCTTGGGCAGCTCCAAATCATAAACATCTTGACCTAAATAATAAACAATAGATGCAATCATGCTAGAGTGTCATGTTCCTAGAGACCTATAATGCTAATAGGGTCTCTTCATTGCTTTTACAGTATTTCGATAGAATTATGACCCTTCAAGAAAGGCCTCAAGATCTACTACAATTTCTTATTTTCCAGTGAGATCTAGACTGATATTGACTCCCATGGTTAAGCAAGATTGGGGTATGCTCAAAATATAAATATAAGATGCAGTTCTCATGCATCATCATGATACATAGATCATGTTCTCTTATATGGGTGTTGACAAAAATGTTTGATTTAGTGATTGTATCTAACGTTTTATATTGTCATTTTTAACACTTTGAAATCCCCCCAAAGAAAATATGGTTGTTAATTTCTCTAATACCATTTGTTAAGTGCCTCAAATATGAATATAAAATCTCATACAATATATCCAAGTATAAGAAAAGAATGATCCACTCTTTATTAATATCAAACCCTTAAGGTGGGACAACACCTTACAATTGATCCTTTTATAGAAGGAATATTGTTAAGCGCTCTCATTGATCCAGGTGGATATTTGTGGCCACCCACCTATTCCAACTGGCTCCTAGTGTCCATTTTTTGTTCAACATGTTCTTTTGTACTGCATTGTAATTGTGGGTTCTAAACTTCTAGGGTTGTCTGAAGCCCCACACATCCGCTAGGTGGATATGGGTGGCCTCTCGCCTAATCCAACTGGCTTATTTTGTATGTTTTCATGTCAACACATCTTGATGTACTTCCAGGGCCGTTTTGGGGCCCTAAAAATTGTTTTTTTGTCTCACCATAGTCAAACTGTAGACAAAGCCAGAGTTTGACGGCAGAATGTGTAGTTCTCTAAAAGACCTTTCCAACGGGCTATCACGCACCTAAAACAGAGGTTGTATGAAAAAGTCATGACCCTTGGAGGTTGATGTACCAAATTATACCAACTTACCCATAGGGCCCACATGACTTTTGGCGTTTCACCTTCTAGGGTTAGGGCTTTGGATGTCTATGGTTTTGGCAATCATGAGTAATATCAAAAATGCCTCTGGAGCATCATTGTAAACCATTCTGCTCGGACAGATGCACATAGCAACCACATCTCTTCTCAGAGATAGCTACCACCATTCGTGGAAGTGTTTCAGTTTTGCAGTTTTACAGTTTCATCCAATTTCATTATTTAATAGAAGATATTGTTCACTAGATATTTGTGTTATTATTCATATCTTTGTTTTTATCGTATTCAGTCTGTTAATTGGTTTGTTCCACTCCTAAATCTGGATCAGTGGTATCAGAGCGGTCTGCTCTTCATTTATTTTTCTTCGCGCATGTTCCCGACAAGATCTGGGTACAAGAAGTTGGGACTCGAACCATTCAAGCCATTACAAGATCGGTCGTGCTGGGCCTGAAAACACCCCATGGGGAATGAAAAGAAAGATGATGGAGCAGGAGAGGTCATCAAGCAGATGGACCAGTCGATGACACTCCACCCACATCCCTACACAATTGGCTGGCTTCGCCAAGGAAGAGATATCCATGTCATTCAACACTATCGTTTTCCCTACGACATCAAGCCTTTCAAGATGAGGTACTGTGTGTTATTGCTCCCCTTGAAGTTTGTGATGTTATTTTAGGACAACCATATTTGTGGAAGCGTCATGTTGTGTATGAGTCTCGACCCCGTAGTGTTATTATTACTTTAGGTAGACAATTGGATAGGATCCCAGAGGTAGCGCTACCTACTGCTATTTATTTAATCTCTGCTGAGCAATGCAGTAAGGTCATTTCACAGAGTGGGAAGTTCTTCTTCTTTGTGATCTGTTCTCACAGTAAGCAGAAGGTCGCCTCCACATCTGTGGCCTCTACACAATGCCTCTCTTTGCAGCAGAAGCAAGTGGACGGTATTGTGGAAGAATACAAAGACTTCTTCTCATCACCTACAGGGGTACCAACACACTTCCAAGTCAAGCATCCAATTGATCTGACCCCCGACACACCTTTACCTAGTTGACCAGTCTATCAATGCTTTCTTATGGAGAATGACGAAATCAGGCGTCAGATCCGAGAGCTTCTTCAAAAGGGAAAAATCAGACCCAAATCCTCCGCTTGAGGAAGCCTGATTTTATTGGTGCAGAAGAAGGACAAGACTTGGTGACTCTGCATTGATTACAAAGCCTTAAACAAAATCATAGTTAGGAACTACTACCCCATTCCTAGGATTGATGACCTTCTTTACAACCTCAAGGGGGAAAAGTTCTTCAACAAGATTGACCTGAAGTCTAGCTACCACCAGGTTCCCACCAAACCAACTAATGTATGGAAGACAACCTTCAAGTCTAAATAAGGTCTCTACGAATGGCTAGTCATGCCCTTTGGCTTAATAAATGCACCAACCACTTTCATGAGGTTAATGGATGATGTATTGAGACCCTTCACCAAATCCTTTATGGTACTATATTTTGATGACATCCTCATCTTCAACAGAATGTGGGAGGAGCGCATGCAACATATTCAACAGGTTTTGAGCACTCTGCGGTAGCATAAAATTTATGCCAACTTGGAAAAATGTTCTTTTGGCATGAACATGGTCCAATGCTTGGGATACATTGTTTATGAGAATGGGGTACATGTTAATCCAGCTAATATCCAAGTCATTTGTGACTGGCCAAACTCGACCACACTGACCATGCTTCAGATCTTTTTGGGACTAGCCAACTTCTATTGATGATTCGTGTTGGAATTCTCCCATATTGCATGGGCCCTCACCTAGGTGACCAAGGGTGGTGGTAGGGCCAATTTCGTGTGGGGGAAAGAGAAACAAAGAGCATTCGATGATATGAAGCATCACTTGTGCTCAACTCCAATACTCTCCTTTCCCAATCTGCAAAAACCATTCGAGATTGAGACTGATGCATATGACTATGTTGTGGGTGCAATTCTCACTCAACATGGGCATTCTTGGCACAAGGGCAGACCCAGGGTTCAGTTCTAACAGTGCACCAACAAGCCCTAACTAATGGCCCTTTTGGAAACACCTGCAAAGCAGATGCAATCTCACCTGAAGTAGCAATAGGGGGTTGCAGGACACAGGTGTCTACAACTAGAGGAAATGTAAAGTGGTTCCAAGGCAACAACACATATCAATCTATTTATTCTTTATCTTCCTTAAACCTACTGCACAAATTATATCTCATATCTAACACAATGATTTAATAACAGTATAATAGAAAGCAAAAGAACACAACATCAATCACACCGAACAACAAGATATATGTGGTTCACCCTCTCCCTAGTGCTACGTACACAGAACTACGTTTCTTGATATATTATGTGAAAACATACGGTTCTATTTGTTCTCTTAGCTTGCAGATTTCTCTCTCTTTATCTCTTCTTTATCTTCCCTCCCTGTGCACCTAGCCACAGGGTTTATCTTTGCACCTAGCTGAAGATCTTACAATGTAGAATTCTCTCTCACACAACACTTCTCTCTCGCACAATACACAATAGTATCAACGACAATGATCATCCACAATAATGACGACAAAATTAACAACAACGAACAACAACCCATCCTAGGTCCTCTAGACCTTTATTTATACATTACAATGATACATGTCTAGGTGTCAAAACCCTAGATACCAAAACCCTAGGTCAACTTGACCTGTACATCCTGGGCTTCGCCAGCTTGTCGTTCCTTCTTTCTCGTGAGGTGCTCCAAAGCACTCGTTGACATCTTCTTTTACTTGCTGAGTTGTCCACAATGCATCTTCCTTATTGATCTGTCATCCTTGTTCTCCTCATTCAATGGATATATTTCCCCTTACTTTGCTCCTTCTATTATGCTTCTTTGACCACTTCGACCAAATCTCAGTCAATGTGCCTTCCACACAGTTTGTACTTCATCTTTTCTTTTCCTTTTTCTTTGCTTTCTTTCTTAATCCATACCCAAGGGCCAACATGCCCCCAACACTCACCTGTGACTCGTCCCGAGTCACTGGAGGTTTGAATCTTCTGTTTCTCTTCGTCTTCATACTGCGCGGAGTAGCCTGCTCTCTCTGTTATGTTCCTCCCTTCCTTGTGCAGACTATTCTTTCGGTGACTGGTGCCCAGTTTCAACTACACTTGGTACCTAGAACCTTCTTCTTGTGCTTTTACTGAGAGCTACGGGGAAGCTGGTTGTCATAGTACAATTTCAACCGGCTCCCATTTACCAAACCTTCCTTCCATTCTCCCTTCAAAGTCTTCAAATGCATAGCTCCTCCTTCTGTAACATAGGCAACCTCATATGGCCCAAGCCAATGTGTCCTGAACTTCCCTGGATGCTTTATGAACTTGTTGTCGTATACCAATACCATATCTCCTTGCTTAAAGGCTTTCTTCTTGATATGTCTGTCATGGTAGGCCTTTTCTCATTCCTTCTATACCTACTGGTGAAATTATGCAATAAATATGTCTTCTTCTAGTTCTATCAACTGTGGAAGCCTATTTTGAATAGTGCTAGTGTCATCCATATCTGTAAATGCTGCAATTCTTAAGCTAGGAACTAAGTATTCCATAGGTACGACTACTTCTAGAACATAAACCAACTTAATGGGAGTCTGCATTGTCAGTTTCTTGCAAGTGGTTCTATAGGCCCATAATACTATTGGTACTCTCAAATCCCAATCATCCTTGTTTACACTGCAAATCTTCGTCAACGTTGTCTCCAAGATCTTATTGAAATCTTTGACCGTCCCATTCGCCTATGGGTGGTAAGGTGTTCTCTTATGATGATGAACTTCAAATTCCTGAGTCAAGTCTTCAATAGTATTATTAATAAAGTGTGTACCTTGATCGCTCATCAGGGTCTTCAGGCATCCAAATCTAGTTATGATATCATCCAATATGAATTACGCAGCTGTAGTTGCACTACAGTCCTTGAATTCTCTTGCTTCTGCCCATCTGGTCAAATATTTTGTTGCAGTGATGATGTATCTTGCTACTGTGTGCTTCCCTAGTGGGTTGATAGGTCCCACGAAATCAATTTCCAATTTATAAAAGGCTTGTAAAGTTAGTTGAGGTGCTAAATGCATCTCATCTCTTCTGGAAGGCTTCCCAACTCTTTGGCATACATCGCAGGTTCTGTAGTATTCCTTAACATCTTTGTGTAAAGTGGGCCACCAGAGGCCAACTCTAAGAACCTTCTGCATTGTTGCTTTCCCTGCATAGTGTCCTCCTGCGATGCTCTCATGTGCCTCTTCCAGAATCAGTGGTCGCTCTACCTCCATAACACATCTCCTTAAAATCTCATCATGTCCCATCTTGTATAGATGCCCAATTATAAGTGAAAAATCTGTAGCGTGAACTATCAACTATTTCTTCTAAATGATTGTATATTCGCGAGGTGCCATTCTTGTGGATAGGAATTGGACTATCTCAGAGAATTGATCATCAACCTTTATGATGGCCAGCAACTGTGCATCAGGTAGTGTATCCTCCAAGCTAGTAGGTTCCTCTCCATGTCCTAACCTAGACAAGTGGTTAGGTCCCGTGTTCATTCTTCCTGGATTGACCATAATCTCAAAATCATATTCTTGGAATAATAGTAGCCATATGCATATTATTTCCCCCAACAATGGATTGATGACTAAGTATTTCAATGCAGAGTGATCAGGGAACATCTTAAAGTGTCCTCCCAAAAAGTAGTGGCGAAATTTCGGCAGCACATACACCATAGCTAATCCTTCTCTTTTAGTGGTAGTGTAATTTATCTCAGTTGTAGAGATCTTCCTACTAGAAAAGGATAATGGGTGGTCAATATATCCCGCTCCTAGCTATGATAACACTAATCCTAATGAAATGGACGAGGCATCGACATGCACATGAAATTCCTTACTCCAATCTAGGAAAACCAGAATAGGCTCAGTGACCATTTTCTCTTTTAGTGTGTCAAAGCTCTATTGACATTCTTCTATCCATTGAAACTGACAATCTTTCTTCAAAACATTCTCCATAGGTGTTGTAATATGTGCATATCCCTTAATGAAATTTTTGTAGTATCCAGTATGTCCCAACACAGTGCGCCACTGTCTTACTGAAGTAGGAGGGGTTAGATCAACAATGATGGCAATCTTGGAGGGATCTACCAGCAACCCTTGCTTACACACATATGGCCTAGTAGCACTCCAAAGGGTTAAAATAAGATGCACTTCTTCAGGTTCAGGGAAATCTAACATTGTATACACTTATCCAACATTAGTCTTAAACATTCAATATGATTTTTCAATAAGCTAAAAGAAGTCCAATCATCAAAATATGCTTCCAAATATTTATGTAAAAATTCCTTGAACATTTTGAACACCACCCTAGAAAATATGGTTGGGGCATTCTTCAGTCCAAAAGGCATCACGGTGTACTAGTAGGATCCCCATTCTGTTGCAAATGTGGTCCTATGGTGATCTTCCTTAGCAATCTTGATCCGGTGATAACCTGAAATTACATCTGCGAAGGAGTAAACTTCATGTCCTCCCACATTATCCGACACTTCATTAGTAAACGGTGTAGGGAATGGATCATGTAAACATGCATCATTTAGTTTCCTCAAGTCTACACAGATTATGATCTCTCTTGTCTTCTTATCTTGGACTACCATAGGGCTAATCCATTCTGATTCTTCAACAGGTTCTTTGATTCCTGCTTCCAACATTCTGTCTAATTCAATCTTGACTTTCTAATTATATTTGGGATTTAGTCTGTAAGGTCTCTTCTTGACTGGCCTTGCATCTGGTTTCAAGGGGATATTCATCTCTCCCATGGGCCCTTTAATTCCCTTCATATCAGTAAACTTGGTTGGAAACAAGTCCTGATACTCATGCAGTAGTTCTGTGATCTTGTCAATAGTGGCATCGTCCCAATAATCTCCAACGTTTGCTAATTTAGGTTCTTGCTCCATTCCAATGTTAACTTTCCAGATTTTGATTGGCTATCCAATAAAAGGGATTTCAACTCTTGGTCCTTATATGTCTCTCTATCCTTTTGTCTCTGCGATGTTCACAATCCTAGGATCATCGTCTTCATCAACATTGATATGTTAACAGCCCTGCAATTTCTGAAGCGGTGCAATCCATTCATCTTCTTCTTGCTCCAAAGGGAGGTTAGGTGCCTCCTCAAAGACTTTATGTCTTACAACTGGTAAATCTTGATCTACTGATGGGTAGTGACTTCCAAATAAAAATGTAGCTACAAAGTTCCGAGTCATACCATACCAATCCGAAGTGTTGAGGCACAATTTTGCTTGAAGATACCAACTAATAGGCATTGTATCCAAAGTGTTAATGAACTTGTGCACCCACTGCTCTTGAGGAATGCTTCTCCAGGCCTCCCCACAACTTCTCACATGGTCCTTCGGACAACTTTGACCTGTGTATCTAACTTTACACCCTTCGTCTTGTTCTGAAAAGTGCACTGTCATCAAAGTGTAACATTGCACCCAGCTTGTGATGTACATCTTGTGTGTTACCCACCATCTCGCTGGAATTTATTTTAAAGCCTCATCCAGTGCCAACAATCACTTCTGTACTGGTACAATTTCTTCAAATTCCAACAAGAAAGTTTCTAAGTGATTTAAACTGTCAAAGGTGGGAAGATTACTTACTTCTATTCCAATCCAGCGAACTTCCCTAGTCAATCTAGCACACCTCCACATAGAAAATTCATACATCTTGTTCTTCCAGTTTTCTAATGATTCTTCTGAATTTGATGAGCATGTGTTGTCACTTCACCAACTTAAGATCCCATCTGTTGTAGGATTAATGTAATCCTGTTGTCTTGTTGTCAATTTGTAACTATTTTCTAGATCATATGCACGATCTTCTTCTCTTATGGGCTCTGTGTATCTGTGACCTTCATAAGGATCTAGAGGTCCAATAACCCTAAGGCCATCACCTTCAAATGTCATTCTTCTTTTCTTTAGGTCAACAACAATAGAATTATTGAAATCCCAATCAATTCCTAACATCGCAGGATAAGGACAACTATCATCAACTATCTCAATCACCTCGAAATCTACAAATGTTCTTACCCCGTCGATGTCCACAGGGACATGCTCCAGTCTCCCAAAGGGTCTTACTGCTTGTTGATTATCCATCCTAAGCCTAATAGGGGAATACATTAGCTTAGGTTTTCCCATCAGTGCCCAAGTTTGCTTAATCATAACATTGAATTTTGACCCTAAGTCGAGAACCACATAATCCATGCCATAGTCTCCAATCTGTGCATTCAGGTGTAGTTCCTTATTTGTCCTTCTCTTTCTAGATACTTGATGTACTACTTTGTTCAACAGAGGAGCTATCCTACCTATCTCATACTATCTAATCAAGTTTTGTAGTTATTTTACAACTCTTTCATCCTTAATCAGATTAATGCAAGTACATAAGAATTCCATAATCTTGCTTACCTCTTTTCCTTCTCCAAATGATGCAGACTAATCAAATGCCAAATGCATTCCTCATTCTTTCACTTCTGGTTGTATCTTTGATGAAGAAGCCTGATCTCTTCCAAATTATTTTCTTGCCTCTTCAAATGTTTGTTTTTCTTCCCTCGGATCGAACAACTGTGTCTTCTCTACAAATATTTTGACCCCTGATTCCTCTGTAGTCTTTTCTGGATTCACCCTGTCTTCTCCTATAACAACACCTCCTCTCATGATAACAATGACTCTGGGATCCTCTCCACAAGGTTCTGATGAGATTAGTTATACTTGCTGGTTTCCTCCTCGTCTCTCCTGAAGTTTGGCTAATAGCACAGGACAATCTTCAATAACATGTTCAAATGAGTTGCAGTAGCTACAAGTGGTACAAGGGTTCTGACAGTCTCTTGCCAATTGACCTAGCTGTGCACAGTTAGAACAAATGATCTGACTTTGACCTCGATCCATGTCTCCTCCTCATCCTCTTCCTTTGAATTTTCCACAAGGGTTGAAGTTTCCTCTTTCTGAGGAGTTAAACTACGTAGTATTTCCTTCCTATTGTAATTCACCTTGAATTTGATTAGTGTCTCTTGATTTTTCATTCAATAGGTCATAAGCCCTACAATATTTCTCATCATGCCCCACAGATTTACAGAATGTGCAGTAGAGGTTTGTAGGTGTTTGGACATATTTTTGCATTCAATATCATTCACCATGGTGATGTATATTTCTACATACCTCACACCAGGGTAGAGTAACCTACTTCAAAGGGATCAGAGCCCCAGAGGCCAAGTACTCATGAAATAGGGGACAATGTTCCTTATTGTGGCCTTCTGATTTTCATCTGATACACCAGATGTCCTCTCTTTTATCTTTTCCCTTGTCTTTCTTCATATCTTTGACCTGCAGAGATAAGCTAGTTAGCTGAATCAAAATTTGTCTCATACCTGTGTTGGATTCTCCCATAGGGGATGATTCTAGTTTCATGGCGATCTCCAATGCTTCAGCCTGCGAAGAGATATTCGGTTGCATCAGAGGGAAACGGATGTGTGGCAAGAGGGCAACAATGAACCATTCTTTATTATGTTCGCCTGGAATATAAAAAATCAAGTGGCATGTCAAGGTCTTAAACCTCTTATCAAACTCCCACATAGGTTCAACTACTCTCTTCTTTATTTCTTTCAGCTCTGTAATGCACCACGACTCCAACTTGGATTTCTTGAATTTGGTAATCAACGCAGTCTTAATGATGTTCAGCGGTTTTGTCTGTGCAACTCCCTAGAAAAATTTCATGTACTAGATCAGTGCGTGATCTCTTAGGGTAGTACTAAACTGAGCTCTCTTAACAGTTTCATCAGTGACATTCTTAATACTCCACATAGCTTCACATAAGAACCAATGTTGATCTGAATCTTCAGATCCATCTCCCTTAAAGGTGGGTAACCTCATCTCATTTGCCATAGGTCTTCCTAGATTTCTCGAATGAGTATGCACTGAACCACTTGTACTAGTGATCTGAGTTCTCTGATAACTTAGGTTACTCTGGTTACTTAATGCTGCTAAAACAACAGGAGGAGTGATAATAATTACTTCGACAGCAGGCCCAATCCGTAAAGTTGCTGATTCTTCTCGGTGAGGTTCTTCAGTCTGCTCTTCCTCTTCCCTAGCAGACTATGAATCTTCCTCATTCAACAACTCTTCTTCTTCTCCACTGTATAACCCTCCGTCCTATGCTAGTGGCTCGTGACCCTAGTAAAAAAGGTTCACCAGAGGAACTTCTCTAAATGATCTCCCACTACATGTGTGTCCAACCTCTATGTTTCTATCATTGTCTAAGTTCTTGAACATTATCTTTTCAATCTGACCAACTATTGTATCTTCAATATGTTCTTCTCATGCAATAGCATATTGATCTTCAACTTCAAAAAGTGTAAAAATTTTCCTCTAGGTCCCTTAATGAAATATCTCTCTGCTTGGCTATACGACTCTATTCTGTCAATATCAAGCTTAGTAATGTACCCTCCAATGGTGCTATCAAACCACTGATATACTACTCTTGACACAGCGTTATCAACTCACTTGACCTTCTTGATCAACGTCGATGTCAAAACCACAGATGCTCTAGCTCTGATCTCAAACTGGGTATCTACTAATATGGTTATCCACTCGTATATCTCCTTATGAATTCCTCCAAAGAAAATCTCATGTATATCATTAAAGATATACCTTCCCAACCAATCCTCTATGCTAATATTAGGGTTCTTATTCTGAGCCTCAATGAATTCCTTTTCTTGTTCTTCTATCCACTTCTGAATCTATGTATTCGATGGAAATCACCTTGAAATTCCCTCAAGAAGATCTCGGTCCTAGCAACATAACCATTTGTTGGCACAAGAGTAGACCCATGGTTCAGTTCTAACAGTGCACCAACAAGCCCTAACTACTGGCCCTTGCGGCAACACCTACAAAGCAGATGCAGTATCACCTGAAGTAACAATAGGGGGTTGTAGGACACGGGTGTCTGCAACCAGAGGAAATATAATGTGGTTCCAAGGCAACAACACACAACAATCTAGTTACTCTTTATATCCCTTAAACCTACTGCGCAAGTTATATCTCAGATCTAACATAATTATGCAATAACAGTAGAACATAAATCAAAAGAACATACCATCAATCACACCGAACAACAAGATATACATTGTTCACCCTCTCCCTAGGGCTACGTCCACATAACCGTGTTTCTTGATATATTATGTGAAAAAATACAGTTCTATCTATGCTCTTAGCTTGCAGATTTCTCTCTCTTTCTCTCTTCTCTATCTCCCCTCCCTACGTACCCAGCTGCAGGGTTGATATTCACACCCAATTGCAGATATTACAATGTAGAATGCTCTCACACATAAGACTTCTCTCTCACACAATACACAATAGTATCAAAAACAATGATCATCCACAATGATGACGACAAAAATAACAACAATGAACAACAACCCATCTCGGGTCCTCTAGACCTTTATTTATACATTACAATGACAAATGTCTAGGTGTCAAAACCCTAGATACAACAAGCCTAGTTCAACTTGACCCGTACTTCCTGAGTTGCGCCAGCCTATCTTTCCTTCTTTCCCGTGAGGTGCTCCAAAGAACTCGTTGACATCTTCTTCCGCTTGTTGAGTTGTCCACAATCCATCTTCCTTGATGATCTGCCATCCTCATTCTCCTTGTTCAACGACTAGCTTTCCCCTTACTTCGCTCCTTCTTTTCTACCTCTTTGATCACTTCGACCCAATCTCAGTCAATGTGCCTTTCGCGTAGTTCGTACTTCATCTTTTCTTTTCCTTTTTATTCACTTTATTTGTTAATCCATACCCAAGGGACAACAAGCATTTGGTGGCATACCATAGTGTGAAACTCTCCAATACTGTCCGAAAATACCCCACCTATGAAAATGAAATGTATTCAATTGTACAAGCCTATTGTCAATGGAAACATTACATTCGGGGGAAAGAGACGATCAGACACATTGATCACAAGCCTCTGTAGTTCATACAGACACAAGGGAAATTGCAGAATGAGCGCCATCAAAGGTGGTCCACCTACCTACAACGGTTCCATATCAACATAAAGTATAAGACACATATCTCCAATCATGTCGTTGACTGCCTCAACCGACCTCCTATGGTTGCATTCACCACTGTGCTCCATTCCTGTGGACATGAACCATCTAAGTGACCCCAACTTTATCAGTAAGATTCAAACTTCACCACCACCTATCAGCTCTTGGGTACAAGTGCAATTGTCACTAATTTTCACATCCAGGATGAAATATTATGCCACCTAGGCCATCTCTGTGTTCCTACAAGAGAGTGTGAAAATATTATTTGGGAATCCCACTACAGTCGCATGGTAAGACATTTTGGCATGGAGAAAACTGTGGTTGTTCTTTAGAAACATTTTTATTGGCCAAAACTTCGACAGGATGTCAACAAGTATATCAGATCTTTCACTGCCTATGCCATTTCCAAGACAACCATCAAGAAGAAAGGATTATACACCTCTCTTCCTATTCCCAAGAAGCCTTGGGAATCCATCTCAATGGATTACATGTCTGTCTTGTCATCCACCAAGCAAGGAAATGACTATGTGTTTGTGGTCGTTGATCAGTTTTCAAAGATGGCCATCCTCACAGCCTGCAAGAAGAATTCCACAATGAAAGATACTTCTAATCTCTTCTTTGAACGAGTGTGGGTCCACTTTTGGATACCACATACCATCATCTTTGACTGAGACATCAGGTTCCTCATCACCTTTTTGTCGAGTCTCTGGTTTCTGTTGGACTCCAAGATCACAAAATCCACTTCTTTCCACCCACAAATCAATGGCCAAACAATGGTCGTCAATCGGATGATTTTGCACATCCTATGCATGTACAACTCTAAGCATTCATGTACATGGGACGAGAGTCTCCCATATGTCCAACATAGTTACAAAAGGGATCTCCATAGTTCCACCGACCATAGCCCATTTCAGGTGGGTCTGGGATTCCAACCCTTAGGACCCAATGATGTTTCACTTCCTCTTTCCACCACAAAGACAAGCTCTTCCCCTGATCATTCTGCGATTGAAAAAGCCACTAGATTAATTGAGCAGATTCAACACATCCTCCAAGAGGTCCAAGAGATTTTGCAGAAATTGAATGCTAAGTACAAGCAACGCCATGATCAACACAGGGTACCACACCAATTTCAGGTTGGAAAAAAAATCTAGTTACATTTGCAGAAGGAGCATCTCATCGGGCCCCATCAGAATCTTCGCTCACTTAGTTATGGGCCTTACACTATCACCAAGGCTATGGGTAGAAATTATTTTGAGCTCAACACTCCACCCTTCCTTGGTCTGCATCCAATATTCAATGTGGACCTCCTTCGACCATATTTTCTCCCATTATTTGACACCGTTGAGATCGCAGAACAAATGACACGAACATATCTCAACCCTCACTGCATGGAACAAGCATCCACTGATTAGATAGTGGAAACATAGGTCAAGGGCACTCGCCATCAATAGATCCAACATTACGGGTTGTCAAGGCATGACAACTCCTACACCAAGGCAAGTGGCTCACCTGGGGTCAAATCCAACAAAAGTTTCCTCACTTGATGGGGGAACTCAATGGAATGGAGACCATTTCTTCCTAAGGGGGGAGGATTGATCCAGGCAGATATTGGTGGCCACCCATCTATTTCAACTGGCTCCTTGTGTCCATTTTTTGTTCAACACGTTCTTCTATATTTCTTTGTAATCGAGGGTTCTACACTTCTGGGGCTGTCTGAAACCCCACACATCCTCCAGGTGGATATGAGTGGCTTCTCACCTAATCCAACTATGTTATTTTGTATGTTCTCATGTTAGCACATCTTGTTGTACTTCTAGGGCTGTTTTGGGGCCCTAAACGTTGTTTTTTTGGCTCGCCATAGTCAAATTGTAGAATAAGTAAGAGTTTGATGGAGAAATGTGTAGTTCTTTGAAATACCTTTCCAACAGGCTATCACGCACCTAAAACAGAGGTCGTATGAAAAAGTTATGATCCTTAGAAGTTGAGGTACCAAATTACACCAACTTACCCATAGGGCCCACATGAATTTTGGCATTTCACCTTCTAGTGTTAGGTTTTTTGATGTCTAGGGTTTTGGCATTCATGAATAATATAAAAAATGAATTTGGAGACTCATTGTAATCCATTTTTCTCATACAGATGTGCATAGCAACCACATCGCTTCTTAGAGATAGCTACCACCATTCAAGAAAGTGTTTCAGTTCTACAGTTTTACAGTTTCAACCTATTTCATTATTTAGTAGAAGATATTGTTCACTGGATATTTGTGTTATTCTTCATATCTCTGTGTTTATCATATTCATTATGTTAATCAGTTCGTTCCACTCCTAAATCCGGATCACTCATACCACTTTTTAAGTGCCTCAAATTTCAATATAAAAAGCATACAATATATCCAAGAAAAATGTATGAATTATCCACACTTTCATAATATCAAACCCTTAAGGTAAGAAACACCTTACAACTGATATTTTTATGGAAGGAATCCACTTATATTCATTTTCCTCTTCGAGGGAGCAACCTCATAATGAGATAAGCTCCGATTACAATAATATTCACTATGCTTCATTACATTTCTTATACTTCTTTATATAATACTATCTACCTCCTAAGAGCATTCTACAGAAGGAACATTCTAGTAGGTGGAACCTTCTATTGTGTATTATTACAATAGTTGTATTCACACTATTGCATAGGCCTTATTTACTAATGATGGTATTCATTACATACATACATACATACATACATACATACATACATACATATACATACATATACATATACATACATATATATATATATATATATATATATATATATATATATATATATATTCCCCTTGGTTACCTCCCTAGATACTCTACATTCTACCCCTCTTAGAAAAACATTGTCCTCAATGATTTTTGTGAGGAAATACAACTATAACATACCATGCTTAGACCTACTGGGCTATTCCACACTTAAACTCTTTTTGGAACTTAATACATTGTGACATACCTGACCTTATCGACCGACCATGCCAACTCCATAAAAACAACAATACCATCTGTATTATATATTCATATAAATTTAAATAGACATAAATATTATGAAACTACAGAGATTCATGTAGAAATAACAGTAAACATATACATGCAACATACATAGGAAATACACATAAATATAAAGACATGTATAAATACACAACATGCAAATGAACACACAATTGATACTTATCATTTATAGAATACTACCAACTGTGTGCAGAGCTTCCACGATCCTCCCATCCTTAGAACACACTGTTCATAACTCTCAATAGTGGGTCACCCTCGAGCTGGGGATAAAATCCACCCAGGTAAAGGTATTCCTAGGCTATGATGAGAAAAATCAAACAACAGGAATGATCTCGTCCCATGAGCCAACTCAAACTAACAAAATTCTCATTTTGCACATGCCTATCCCACCCCAGGAAGTGTGCCCCTTCGTTGTTCAACAATCCTTTAGCTGCCTCACTTCCCTTCTAGTTCTTCAACAACATTACATACAGGAAGTCTCAGAGAAATGTAATTGTAGTTGGGCTCCCTTAGGATATCAATTTCCCACCAATTCTCTCACATGGAGAGAGTTTCTCAAAGGATTGACAACCTGCATCTTCAATCCACGGGCCTGACAACTTGCCTCTTCAATCACTCGGGCCTGACAACCCATTTCTTCAGTTCAGTGCTTAAGTCAACTAGTTACAGGGAATGGTGAAGACAAAAAAAATGTCCAGATACGACCGAGGTGATGAAAGAAACAACTTTCATAGCATGGGACAGATGTTTCTCATAACAAAAAGGTACAATGCTAGCTCAGGTAGGTACAGGTGTGTTGTGCATCCCAGGAAGAATATGGTTTATTGTTGATAACAGGAAAGTACAGGGTAGCTCCATAGTGTGTGCATGATGCAAAGGTCGACTGATGGAGAAAATGGTTGAGTGTGTGAATGGCTGAGTGAGTGGAAAATTGACTGATTCCCCCCACATTTATTTGCATGTGCTCTTGATGACACATGGCTCTCAAGGAGCTCGTTTCTCTCCACTAGGGATTCATTCTCTTTCCCATTAAGAACTTAGGATAAAAATAATTATCCAAACCTTAGTATTTAGGAATATATTATAATATTCCCTTGGAAATAATCCCTCTATCTTATCCCCTTTCATAGGCTCTTTCCCCCCCCCTTCCCTTCCTAGTGGATTTTATTCCCCCATACTCTTTTATCGTGGTTGGTCTACATGCAACGATGTGTTTTATTAATGATATGAGTGTTTACATATACAAAAATAGGATCAATGGCCTTTAGCATCTAGGCTCTCGGTACTAATAATAACATAAGCCTTATGGCCTATAATAACCTAGCTCACCAACCTATGAAACATATTCACATTCACATTTACAATTGGGGATGGTCTTGGGGTATTACAATCCCCTCCCCTTATTTATGCATTATCCTCAATGCATTATATACCATGCACAATTCAAAATTATTCAAAATTCTCCATGCTTTTTCTATTGGAAGATTGCTATCCACCTCATGCTCTACTTTCAAGCACCATTTTATGTATTCATACTATAGCTGGAAGTCATTTTCTCTATTCCATAGAGCTTCTTCAGGAAAGAATTCAACTCATTGTTCCATTTGACATACCCTCGTTATGACAACTGGCATGCCATAAGAACTCCTAAGTTTCATCTTCCTTGTTGCACTCACCCTTCCATGCTCAGACATCCCTTCACTGCTACACAGTCCTTCAACGATCCATCTTGCCAAGGCTTTCACACACAAGGAGAACGCCAACTCATTATTAGAACCCCACCAAGGTTCTACATTTATAGGGCTCTAGTGTATTCAATATTAGTTGTTATTTCCAAGCATTCCACTTTAATCAACATTATCTCATCTGCATCACACACATGAAGTTATCATGAGAGAAAATTATGAAAAAAATCATTTAGAAACTCAAACTTATTTCATAGGGAATTCAACTTTTCCCAAAATATGAAATTCTATTTCATAATTTTTCATGGTTGTTGCAATAGTAGGATGCAGTCTTCCTTTTGGATTTTAGCAAGCACCATATTGAATACCACTTTTCCTACAATTCTTCTATATTGCATTCAACCAACAGATTGTCAGTATTTCTTGTACATCATACTTTCATTGCAATATGTACCAAAACCTTACGAATTGATCTTAGAATTGTCTACAACTAACGATTCAATAAACACTACCAAACCATTTATTAAATAGAAAAAATTATCATTCTATGCATATGCATGTTCACCATTAATATCAGTAAGATCCTTACTCTATTTTCTAAACAGAAAATTTATTGTAGTCAATGCTCATGTGACTACTTGACTTGCAACTTTCTTGTTGCAATGCCCTAACAACTCTTGAAACATTCTTAACTCAATGATTTTGTAACATTTCAATTGTTAGTATAATTAGTTCTGTTAGATAACATATATTCATGCATTCACAAAAAAATCATTCAACCATGACAATTCTATCATGCATAAGTGCAACTCTACTACTTACTATGCATGACTGCAACTCTCAATGCATATCTATTCAATGCACTTTTGCATTGATTTTCATGATGCTCTATATCTAAGTCATGAATATCACCATGGGTAAATTGGAAGTCTAGCCAATTCCTTGACACATTCTCCATACACTTCCTATTGTATTCTCAATTATTTGGATGCCTTACTTTTTGACCCGAACACTACACCAAGAATATAATTATGTGGTGTTCATTAGTGTTAGCAAAAGGGTTGCAATTCAACTATTATTTAAAGGTAGGAAGTTCCTTGGACATAATGTGGTACATAGCCTTTCCATAACCATATCTTTCCATAACCAACCATGTCATGGTCTCATACATGACTAGCTTTTCTGGCATCCATTCCTATAATAGGTTCATACCCTTTATTGCTTTGGTTATTACTTCATAACCAAATTAACATGACATGGTACTATGTCAGTGTGTGCATTCAAGAAGCTTTGATAATTATTACATACCTTCATCCTTTACCACACCTAGTGGTATCTTATTCCCATTTATGCATTCAAATATTACAATACTATGATTTTATAAATAAATATGGTTGAGGAAATTCTTACCTAAATTCCCTTCATCAATTATGTAATAAGAGAACATAGAAATCATACCTGCATAGCTTCCATTAAATAAAGTTCATGCTACATGGTTAGCTAATAATAATAGAAGCTCTCATGCCTCCTTTATCAACCTTATAATCAACACTTCATCTTTATGTTGCTTCCTTCCATATGCAACAACATTAGTAGAAGCACATGCAACATGAAATAATCATCTCTTTCTATGTATGGTTTTATAACAAGCCATAACATAATTGTTGCTACTATAATTGAAACAACTTCTTTCTCCATATAACACTTTTCCTTACTGAACCTAGAATCCTTTAATTCTTCTCGTATTCCTGAATCTTCTTATGCTCTCATTGTAATCACTATACATGATTATTGCTGCCCTGAGCACTTTCTAGCCAAATCACTCTTGGCTACTTTTGCATTTTCAGCCAAAAACTAAGCTAATATTAACCTTCAGTATTCATTTATATCCTGGATCCATCTAACTCACACTTAAATAAATTATAATTCCAATCATGTCGTCTTATAGACTTTTGGATCTTCAACATCCATTTACTTTTTGGGACTGAACTACTTCAGCCATTTCCTGACTGAATACTTTATCACTTGAGGTCTCTTGCACCATTCTCTTCTCCTTTCTTAACCAACTAGCCTCAAACTTGACTTGCATAGCCAATCTCTAGCATACTATAAATATGCACATATGCCTTCCTCACCAACTGCATAGAATTAATTGGAAGTAATTAACACTGCTTTTAATTTATCATCATAATTTCTAGTGATACTTCCAACCTCCAGGAATTTCAATCATGGTTCTATGCCACTTGAGATGGATTCTTGTTAGGTACCATCTCCTTTGCATTCTATACCAAACGTAGAACCATTTTCTTCTTTATGGTTCCCTATTGATTACTCTTCAAAAATTCATTTCTTTTTGAAATTCTGCTTGACTTGAGATATCCATGCTAGAATCTTTCTTATCTACTTTTCACACTTGTACCCATATATAAAGCTGATATTATTTTTTCAGCATTCCACTATTACTTGGATCCCTCTGATCCAACTCCTACATGACCAAATTACATTTCCAGTCATGCTCCCAGATTAACCTTGGATATTTAACACTAATTTCTTTATTGAAGAAAATTGATTTATCATTTCCTTGACTGATCATATCAACACTTGAATTTGCTTAATGAACCATTACTTCCTCCTGTCTTGAGTCTTGACCCATTTGATTTTAGCTTGACTTGCATAATAAACTTCTATCATGCCATATTGATGTCCTTCATACCATGCTTCCCTTGCACACTCTGATAACAATATTGGAGGTGTTATCTCCAAACTGTAGGACTGATCCTTGGAGATGTTACATCTTATATCCAAATATACTCCTTGTTTCTCCTTATCAGAAAAATAACATTTTAACCTATCAATATTTTAGAGAAGATATGCCCACACTCTACTGCCTTATATGTACATTGGCATCCTTTAGAGTGAATGGAATTTCACTACATGAGCTACTCTTATATCCAAATTCCATTGAGCACCTTGATTAACATGAGTGTATTTCTTGTAGTGGATTCCCAAACTTCATGGATGCACCTAGATTCATATACTAACATTCTTCAGTCTTGGCCTTTGATCATCTTGTGGGATATTATTGACATGACATTATGTCCTCAAGTTCTTCACCTTGTTCTTGATACTAGGCCCAAACTCTTTTAGGACTGCATAGTTTTCAATATTTAACACCATATATTTAGGTGTCTCATCCATATGAGTTGCAAATGTTTGACATCCTTTTTTGTAATATTTCTTCAGCTGCAATGCTGAAATTTCTCTTACAGTTATTGCCCTAGGAATTCCTTGCACTGTCCTTAGGTTCCCTTCTTCATCCAGGAAATTAAATGCCTTATTATGACAGTCTAGGATAGCATGGTGTTGGTCCAACCAATCCATACCAATTAGACATTCATAAGAACCTAAAGCTAGGATGCTCAAGTCTGTCTTGGTGCTCAGTCCATTCATGTCCATCGGACATGACTTAACCATCTCATTAATTTTTTTCTTTTATCTCCTACAGTCAGCTACACCAACCAAGATTTTCCATGCTTTCTTCCACTTCAATCATATGTGACTAAAAAATAGATTTCTTTTTTTCCAGGGATGCATATATCCTAGGTACACTTCTTCCCATGTCCTCCATTGTCTCAATCATTCTAGGTTCCATAATGCATCAAAATTCTTTCTTCTGATTTTCTTGAAACTTGCCTACCCAAGTCAATTTTATGAATGATTAGTTATATTCTACTGTTCAAGACCTTTCCAATTCCTACTTCCATGCTCAATTCTGAGTCTTGAGCAGAAAGTTATGGGTATTTAAAACAAATCGTCTTTTATATGATGTTATCCTTGTACATTTGTTCTTCTTATTCAGAGACGAATAGCTTTTGGACCCATACTAAATCATCTTTTTAGGTTAACGAGATTCTATAATTTCCCTTATTTGTAGGTCTGTACAATTCAAAAATTTGTGGGCTCCTTCTCTAAGCCCTTTTCTATCTTTAAAAATCAAAATTTGGGCACTAGCCCCTTTTTACTTCGGCCAAAATCTCATGTTACCATGGGATATGACCAAGCACTTAGCTGAAAGGTGCTTATTCGGAGCTTCAGGACATCGGGGCTCCAGAACTTCGGGATTCATAGGTCTCATCTTCATAATACTTCCTTTCCCCCTGAATTCGGAATTGGTGAACTTCCAAACTAATGATTCTTCGAAGATTTGGGGCTTTGGTACTTCAACTTTAGGCTTCGGGAGATCCAAAAACTTAACACCTTATTTCTCCTGAATTCCAAACTGGTGAACTCTCGAAGAGGCTCTCCGGAGTTTCGCGCTTCAGAGGTCTTTCCAACTTCGCACATGAAAACTACCAAATGTCGATTTTTTGAACTGTCAGGGTCTTCTTAGCACTGTGCACCAGGGGTACTACATGTCAAAATATGGAGATGACATGTCGCCTAATTTATGAGTGACACGTGTCAAGTTCCAGTTGGAACATAAGTCCTGTAAAAGGAACGAATCAAGTTGACATGTGGCACACATAAGTGGGTCCACATCACTCTAGGTGACGTCATCGTGCCACATCACTCCAGGGCTCTGCAAATTTGGTACTCTAGGATTCAGAGGATCTTACTGCACAACACTTCACTTCCTCCAAATGCTAAACCAACAAACCCCCAAAGGTTTCAAGAATCAATGGTCCACACTCTTGGTTGAGATCCACGGTCAATAGGAGCTCCCAGTCTCCAGGCTTTGGAGGATTTCGCAACACAACACAACATTTCCCCTGAATGTCGAAGTGGCTGACTCCCCAAACCGCTGCTCTCCGGATATTTAATACTTCGACACTCCGGAGCTTCAGGCTTCGAAAGATTTCACATTATAACAATTCAAAACACCAGAACACTTAATTTTTGAAGATATGCTATCTGGAGCTGTTGAGACCTGAAATTGACATTCTCATTACCCTATTTTACTCTTCACCTATACCTTTTTGGACCTACCTAAAGCTTGAGTGAATGACAAGAACGCTACCAATTTCCAATAATAAGGTCATAAGGTAAAGTATGGTTAATTCATGTATTTTGTGGTTTATTAAGTTAAGGAATTAAATATTTCTTGTACTAATGCTCGATTTGTCATATGTGAATCTTTGACCCTTAGATGTTTAGCATTCCTGTACCATCTCTGTCATAATCCGGTACCTGTGCACCAAGATTGTTGCTGTCTGATCTGGTACCAAACACGTCTAGTACTAAATCTTACCTGTGGTGATCCAGTACCAACAAACACGCTCTATTATGATTCGGTACCAATGGCCACGCTCTGTCATGATAAAGTACCACCTTTTGTGCCCTGTCGTGATCTGGTACCATCTACCTGTTACGATCCAGTACCAATATGGAAGAGCCTAATGCTCTAAGTTAAGTGCCAGATCTCACCTAAGTCAATGGGTGGATGTCTATTTGTTTAGAAAGGCTATGATAAGAATAGTTTGTTCATTGCCTCATCCTCATGCACTTCATGTCATGAGGATGAGGCTAGAGATGTAATCGAATGATTAAACCTTAAACAACTGATTGATTTGAAAATCACTTCGCCTCCTTGTGTTTCACAATGCAGACTATTAAATAGCCGTGGCAAGGATGGTAGAAGAGTAGGAGAGTTAGCATACCATCGATATGTAAGCATCGTATGATAGTACTGAACATATTTCTGAGTAAAGATTAATGGAATGTCATTAATTTTATCTCCATATTCTGATTATCTATGATTAAGGATGAGTTGAGTTGTTACAGAGAGTTTTGATTTCATGTTTTGAAGTGTGAGTGAGAGTAATGTGTGTGTTAAAAGAAAGCTTCCTATAGACTTCAACAACTAACCTGTTGAAGTGTCAAGGGCCCACCGCCGAACAAAGGTCAGCCTCTTCATAGATTAGCATTAGTGTTTGTTTTCAGTAGTATAGACAATGAATTAGCTAAAGATTTAACACTTTTAGATGATAGCAGTGTAACTTAGATTAAGATTTCCATTCTATAATTGCTTAGATCTTTAATTGCTCTGTTTTTGCATATGCTTTGTTTTTTGTTCTCATGAATTTGATTTCCTTGAGTGATCATAGCTATTGGCAACAATAGTCAAAACTACTTGGAGAAGAATTAATGAAGTTCATTGTGAACCACAACAAAACCAACATATTGACTGTTGAACTACCAATGCTATGATGACTGATGTGTGATTTCCTTTCAGAAAGTGTGGATTGCATAATTAGTTTTCTGGGTCAGACATCAGAGTTGATCTATCAAACCAATTCCATATCATACTTTCATGTGCCATAATGGAATAGATAGCCTCTCTATGAAGGACAACCAAAGTGCATTATAGTTTGCTATTTTGATTTGTTTCTAGTATACATAATCTAGTTTGATTCTATACTCGTGACATTAGGAATTACCTTTCTTACTGGTGTCTTGTAAATCTGTTGATTACGAATCCCGAATTGATAATTAATGAGTGCATTATATTAGACATATAAGTAACACAACATTTTGGCGCCGTTGTTGGGGAGTTGTAAATGGTAGGAAGTAATCTTTAGTTTAGATTGTTTGCATAAATGTTTTAAAAGGCTGCTTGAGGGAGGAGGATAAAACGTTTAAGATGTGAGCGAAGAGCGATGCGACCACTAGAGTGGGATTCTCCGAAACCAGGTTGCCTTCTTACCTTCTAGATAGAATTAGGATTTCAATTCATCTAAAGAATCAAATTTCCATTTTATGCATAGATNACTAATCCAACTGACACTGGTGCAGGAAAAATTCCACCAACAGAAAATTCAAGGGAAGCCAACGAGGCTCCAGAAGGAAAACCTAAAATGGAAGAATCAGTATTGGGACAGGTAGAACGTGAGTCTGTTGAACATTTAGGAGACATAGAAAATCCAGTTTCTGAACCATCCATTAGTAGAATGGCAGAAGAAGAAGGAAATGCATCTACAGATACTGAGACCTTTGGGTTTCCAATCTTGGATATTTCCAGAAACGCCAGCATGAAGAGTATCCCACTATCCTCGTTACCCACTTTCAGAGGTATGTCAACTGAAGATCCATATTTATTTTTATTTGAGTTTGACATATTATGTAGAAGCTATAACTACTTAGACGATGCCCAAAAACTTAATCTTTTTTCTGCTACAATGAAATATTCATCCTTAAGATGGTTCATGAGCTTAGGAGAAAATACAATTCTTTCTTGGGATCAAATGAAAGACACATTTTTACGAAAATACCAAGACTATTGTAAGGATAATGTTAAAAATGACATTTTTAAAATGCATCAAACAAAAGATGAAAGTCTTGAAGACTACTTAGAAAGGTTCTTATAAAACTATCAAAAGTCAAAGCTATTCACCTTAGACCCAGTTGTAGTAAGAACTATATTCTTGAAAGGTCTTAGGGATGATTGCATAGAAGTTTTAAACTTGTTAAGTTCAAGAGATGTACACCAAAAACCTTTTTCAGAAATTGTAGATTACTGTAGGAGATACTCAAGAGGACAAGCTAAAACAGGCAAAGGACCAAGAGATCCTTTCAGCAGAAATACAAAACAAAGTTCAGGGACTGTCACCAGAACTGAGTTAGGAAAATTATTCGAGAACATTAAAACAAACATATTGAGCACAATAAATAACCAATTAGATACTCTGAAACTGAAAAAAAAACAACAAGAAGATGCTTTAGCAATATTTTGTCATAGATGTTGAAAGAAGCACAACAACAAGAAAGAATGCCCATTAAATTTCATAGAAATCTGTGGTTTGTGTACACTAGAGCACCCCACATATGAGTGTCCAACCTTTCTTGAATTACAAGCCATGTATAGGGGAGGAGGAGTCTCACAAGAACAATCATACCCTTCTAGAATACCTTGGAGAGCCCAAAATCCCAATACATTTTATGATCCTAATACACAATATCAACAACAACAATGGGGTCCTTCCCCAATGGCTTATCCACAATGGACACCTCAACAAACTTAGCCTTGGAAACAAGGTTGGAGGGGACCTATGTATGGAAATCCCTCTTATCCTACATATCCACAGTACCCTGCAAACATTTCCCAATTACTACCTAGATTCAACCCACCACAGATACAAGCTTTACTCCCACCTCTGATACGACAACAATTTACAACCCCCTTGAATCCTAATCAACAACAACAAATATCTATAAATCCCAATCAACAACCACAAAACCAAGCTACTCACAATCCTCCGAGACCAACAACAATCCCTTCCCAGCCATTCCCCAACCCCAATAATCGACCCACCCACCCTATACAGAATACAAAAACTCAAACCTTTCCCACCTATGAAATTCAACTACGATCAGGAAAAGTTGTAAACCAATCAAATCCTGCAGTAATAATTCAGGAAGAAAATGATAATAATTCTAAGAAAGAAAACACTCAAACCACCCCTATAGAAGAAGATGCCTCTCCTCCTATCCCAATCACTTCTCAATCTGTATGAGTACCCCAAAAAATTAATCTCCCAGCTTACCCCGAAAGACTGTTAGTGAAGAAACCTGACCCACCCTTGCACAGAGATATAGAAGATGAATTACGAAATGTGTGCATAAAAAGACGTCTGCTACAAGCTATTAAGGACATCCCTATTTATGCCAAAATTATAAGGGATCTTTGCATTAAGAAACTAGGAAGGAAGAAGAAGGAACCTCCTCTTGTTCAGGTAGTGGGACAATTATCTGAATTTATGTATGAAATGCCATATAAATATAATGATCCTGGAAACCCAGTTGTCACTATTGAAATTAATGGCATTTCTCTACCAAACACACTCATTGATTTGGGTGCAACGATTAATGTAATGCATTTTGACACTATGAAGAAGCTTCAAATCAATCAATTAAGACCAACCCAAACCATGATCGAGTTGGAAAACAAGTTAATCATTAGCCTTGCAGGAAGTCTAGATGATGTCACAGTCACCCTAGCTTCTTGGGAATATCCAATAGACTTTTTAGTCATCTATTCTAAATCATCCTCCAAACTAGGACACCCTGTGGTTCTTGGCCACCCTTGGCTGGACATAGCATATGCCTTTATCAACTGTCGGTCTGGTGAGATGACTATATCCAATGGCACACATAGCCAAAAACTTGTTCTCTTCCCTCCTACCCAACCGGCACAGGAAATACCTATTTGGTTAGAAAACCCTTATGGAGAGGAAGATTGCATCAGACCTCTATTAACACTTGAACAAGTAAGAGGAATACAAGAACAATCATATGAACAAGTCTTAAGCTTATTTTTGGCTGACACAAATTGCATTGAATACCCAAGGTCTTTTGCAGATTTGTCACATATTTTTAGTTCCTAATTTCAACAAACTTGGCACCTTGATATCACTCAATTATACACTTTATCACCAGCCTCCTTAGATAAGGAAGGAACTACTGAACTTGTTGAGATTATCCCAGGAAAACCTTTGTATATCAACTCTAGTTTGGAACCAAAATAAAAGACAGAAGTAATTGAAATGCTCCAAAGACAATTTGATGCCTTTGCATGGGATTATGCAGACATGAAAGGCATTCACCCTGAGACATGCACACATCATATCTACACTAATGACCAAATCAAACCAGTCAGACAGCCTCAACAGAGGATGAATCCAGCCCTTAAAGATATTGTAAAAGAGGAATTGCAAAAACTCCTCTGAGCCAATCTCATATACCCCATTTCAGATAGTCAATGGGTATCTCCACTTGTCATTGTTACCAAGAAAAATGGTAAATGGACAATATGTGTAAACTTCCGGGAGTTAAACAAAGCCACCCATAGGGATTACTTTCCCTTACCATTTATTGATCAGGTGTTGGATACCCTATCCGGAAAGAAGTATTTTTCGTTCTTCGATGGGTTTAGTGGTTCCAACCAGATACAAAT
Organism: Picea engelmannii; assembly: GCA_009831015.1. NCBI lineage: Eukaryota > Viridiplantae > Streptophyta > Pinopsida > Pinales > Pinaceae > Picea > Picea engelmannii. The sequence goes on along the minus strand of ML781980.1, from coordinate 418,437 downwards.
AGCACCCAAAGACCAGGAAAAGACCACTTTCACCTTCCCTTGGGGCACATATGCTTATAGGGTGCTCCCTTTCGGACTTTGCAATGCCCCAACCACTTTTCAAAGAGCCATCCTAGCCATTTTCTCTAACTTGACCAATGATTGTGTGGAAGTCTACATGGATGACTTTATAGTCCATGGACAAGACTTCCAGGAAGCATTGGCCAGTTTAGAAAAAATATCGATTAGGTGTAAAGAAACTAACCTTTCCTTAAGTAATGAAAAATAAAAAATGATGCTCACTGAAGGTATTGTTTTGGGACATCACATTTCCCGTTCTGGCATGAGAGTTGATCTGGCAAAGATTTATATCATCACACAAATCAGAATACCTTCCTCACAAAAGGAAGTTCACATCTTTTTAGGACATGCTGGCTACTATAGAAGATTCATTCCGAATTTTACAAGCCTAGCTACCCCTCTATTTAAATTATTATCCAAAGAAGCTGAATTTAAGTGGGATGATGAATGCCAAATATCTTTTGAAATTCTAAAACAGAAATTGTCAACTACCCCTGTATTAAGAGGACAAAATTGGTCCCTTCCTTTTCATATCTATACCGATGCCTCAAACACAACCCTTGGGGCAGTCCTTGGACAAAGAGAAAATCAAATGCCCTATGTTATTTACTTCGTTAGTAAAAATCTGTCTCCAGCTGAAGTTAATTATACGGTCACATAAAAGGAATTTCTAGCTGTAGTCCATGCTATCAATATATTTAGACACTATATTATAGGATATCAAGCTTTTGTACACACTGATCATTCAGCCATCTGATTCTTAATGAACAAACCTGTAACAAATCCTAGAGTTACAAGATGGATTTTATTATTACAAGAGTTTAATATCAATATTATTGATAGACCTGGTAAATATAATCTTGTGGCTGATTTCTTATATAGAATGATTCACTTGGGAGATAATGCACCAGTAGAAGATACCGTTCCCGATGAAATTTTATTTTCTATTTCTACATTCACTCTGTGGTATGTAGATGTTGCTAACTATCTTGTGACAGGGAAGATGCCTCAGAAATTGTCTCCTAGTGAAAAACAAAAGGTAATTCAAATAAGTGCAAATTACATGTGGCACGATGATTGCCTCTACAAAACAAGACAATATTTGGTGATCAGGAGATGTGTAAGGGAAGAAAAAATTCATGATATATTACAAGCCTCCCATGATGGCCCCTGTGGAGGACACTTCGCAGACAAAAGGACTGATTACAAATTTCTGCAATCAGGTTACTACTGCCTCATATTTTTAGAGATGCTAAAACCTATGTATCCAATTGTGATGAATGTCAACGAATGGGTAAGCCTACTGCACGAGACCAAATGCCATTTCAAGCCCAAATAGTCATTGAACCATTCTAGAAATGGGCATTAGATTTTGTAGGGCCCATTAACCCTACATCTAAAAAGAAAAAGTATATACTTGTATGCACTAACTATGTGACTAAATGGGTTGAAACAAAGGCTTTACCAGCTGCTAGTGAACAATCAGTAGTAGATTTCCTTTTTAATGATATCTTTACTAGATTTGGTGTACTGCAAGAAATTGTGACTGATCAAGGAACCAAATTTACCTCTCATCTAGTCAAAGTTGTTACAGAACAGTACCAAATCAAACATAGGAAATATACACTCTATCATCCACAAGCAAATGGACAAGTAGAATCCACTAACAAAGTTATTGATTCCATTCTTACCAAAACAGTACAGTTGCACCATAAGGATTGGGCTGATAGATTATTAGAAGCCTTATGGGCTTATAGAATCACCTGGAGGAATACAATGGGACATACACCCTATGAGTTAGTGTATGGGAAGCAGGTGTTTCTCCCCATAGAATTTCAGATCAAAACCTTCAGAACTACAGTACAAGTTGGCATGAACTTGGATGAAGCCCAACAATAAAGACTCTTGCAGCTTAATGATTTGGATGAAACCAGGTAGGAAGCACTTCAAAGTACTACCCTCATTCAAGAACAAAGAACAAAATGGCATGACAAGTATCTCAAAAAGAAGAATTTTCAACAAGGAGATTGGGCCCTATTGTATGACAACAGATTCAAGAACTTCAAAGGTAAGTTGACCACCCGTTGGATGGGACCTTACGAAATTGACACTATCTACGATAATGGTTCAATGAGGATAAATACAATTGATGAAAAATAGACACCACTACTTGTGAATGGTCATCGGTTGCGAATTTACAACAAACCTTTGTCAAAAGAAGAATTCCTGACTTGTATACTACAGAATTCAGACATGCAGATGATTAGTAAGGAAGGAGATCCTCCTACTAACCCACAGTGATTGATTGTTTTATTTGAAACTTTTTGTACATAGGTGTGGATCGAATTTTGTTAATAAGTTGAAGGTAACAAAAGACCCTTACCTCCTTTTGTTTTACTTTCGCAAA
>ML781980.1:400533-415920 GCA_009831015.1 Picea engelmannii | reverse complement strand
GAAACTTTTTGTACATAGGTGTGGATCGAATTTTGTTAATAAGTTGAAGGTAACAAAAGACCCTTACCTCCTTTTGTTTTACTTTCGCAAATTTTCTTTTCTTTCGTAAGCAAATTTTTAATAATCTATTTGATCCTTCATGAATTTGCTAAATATCAGTTGTAGGCATCAACAATATTATGTTCTATTCGGTACCAAAAATCCTGTTCTGGTCCAATACCAGTCTGGTACTAGAGTGTATCCTTCTACAGTATTATCAAGACATATTGACAAAGCATATTTTAAAATTTTATGTCAACTAATTTGAAGAATGAAGCCATGCAACAATCACTTAAGACGGAACCACGAAGCCAAAAGCACTATCAAATGGCAGCCCTTCTGTTGACAACTAAAAGGGAAGTATTTTAATTTCTTTTGGTTCTGTTGCTGAGAAGTATTTCAATTTATTTTGGTTATGTTGCTGAGAAGAACTTTAATTTCTTTTGGTTCTGTTGCTTAAAAACAAACTAAAAAGAAGGACACAATCTTTACCTATGATTGCTCAAAGAACCATAATCCACTTTAAAGACTAGAAGTTGCCTTTACCTAGTACTTCAACATGATTTAAAGGAAAAAATATATTAGCCTATAAGCAACTATCTCACCCTAACCAGATTTCAATAGTATTCATTGGATTATCTTATTAAAGAGTAACATATGAGTACATGAACACTCTCTACCATGGGCACACTACAAAAAATGTTATGGCAGAGGATGTACCAGTACCCCAAGGAAACTTTAGGTTATTCTCTTATGGACAACTTCAGACAAAATTATACATTTGGATCACTCTAAAGAAATAATGTGCATAAAAGTTTATTTTTTCCTTCAGACAAATCTTTAAAAGACATACAAAAGTAGAGTATATGCCTTCCAACCCAATACCATCCCACCCTATAAAAAGGTTTTCAGACGAGCCTCCCTTGTCACCGTGCAAAGCACTCTTTAATACAAACCAAAATAGGTGACTATGGACAAGAAGCCTCTGATGGAAAAAGGGTTTAAGAGACTAACCCGCTGGGATACTGAACAAGTCTGCTGGTAGTGGCTATCGGTCTGTGGTATGTCTAGGAAAACCCATGAGGGTACTGAATAGGCCTGTTGGCAATGGGGCATTCTGCCTGGGGAAGGCACCTCTCACTAATTATTACAACTACCCCACGAGAGTACTAAACAGGCTTGCTGGCAGTGGGTTCTGGTTGAAACATTTCTCATCTATACTTGTCTGATTGAAAAATCCACTTTTTTCCATCTAAAACAAAAAGAGTAAAGGTCATTATTGGCTTTCATGAGATACAAATTCCAGATGAATCAACAATATAATTCTCCAAGCAAATGTCCATCTGAGAATCACCTTAAGTCAACTTACCGATCTGACATCTAAATCCTACACTATATAAGAAGGAAACTTCTTAAGAGTGGAGCCCTAACTAGGGAGCCTAATCTACTCATATTGTGAAATTTATCTATAACAACTAATGACAGTAAATCTTTGAAGCAAGTTAGGTGGGCTCTATTCTTCTGGCAAACATATATATTCCCCTGTTTCACTACTGAATGCTACCTTTGTTAATACTCCATTAAAAGAAGGGAAATTTCATGAGATGCAAACATATATGTATTCCCCTGTTTCACTGTTGAATGCTACCTCTATCAATAATCCATTAAAAGCAGGGCAATTTCATTTTTTTTCTGGCATGAGATCATATGTTAAGTGATAAGCTGTACTTCTAAAATTTGATTGGTTTCTTTTTCTCTTATCATCCTTCTCCATTATGATATAAAATGATTGAATCTTCTTGCCTACAGAGATACAACATCTTCGGCACGGGGGAAGGTCAGAGAGCCCCTTCAGAACTCTTTTCCAGACTTACATGATCACTCTGCTGAACCAAATACAAAAGAAGATACACACATCAGAAGTACAGGACATTCCCATACCAATTTTTCAAGAAGCTTCAGTATAAAAGGATGAATTTTGACAATTTACAATCTATCACACATACTATGGGAATCGATCATACAAAGGTGAAAGGAAAGGTAAAATGGTATTTATTTTCCTATGCTCATAAAACTACAATAAATATGAAAAGCTATACTAGATCCTATGATCTTAGTATTAAACCCATGCGCCTATCCCTCATACCTATATGCCTAAACCTAATTAATCCTCTCATATCTCTTGAACATGGTTAAAGGAAAAAATCATATCAAAATATGAAGCATGCATAGCAATGATAACCCACAAATATATTTCTTCCTCAAGCAAATTCACGAACCTATCCTATACCATGAACCACGATCCAACATTACTTTCACCACCCGAACGTCCAATCACCTATCTCAAAATGATGCCTTGAATACCCGATGTATTATCCTCATCATTACAGTAACAGATAAATATGAAATGGATTATTTGGTGGCGAAGCCATCCAGATAAGCCTCATTTGGTCATAATTTTTCCTTGCAAGCACCCTCACTTAAACTTACCATTCACAACACCATCACCATATTCCCCCTTATCGTGAGCTTTTCTCTAGTTTCGAGCTTGCTCCTTTCCGATACCAAACCCTCCATCAATTCACTAAACCCTTGTCCTACAACCCAATCTTTTTCTCAACTTATAACGATGGTCGTTACAAGACATGAACCGGTTTTCCAAATTTATAAGGAAACCGAGGAATACCAATTATGTCAAGAAAAATATGCTAGATGGGGGTGGATACCTTTTCTAGAAAAAATTACAGGCTGGAACAAGAAGATATCTTAGGAATTTATACAAGGTTATGATGGAGAGACAACACGTATAGGCAATCTACAACTGATAATTAATGAAGCAACCATAAGGGAGGTTACAAGACTACCTAGCAGAGGAGCTAAATACTTCAAAGGTGTGGGAATTAACAAAGAGATGTGCCAACAATTCTTGAAGGCAGATCATTAGCATCCTAACTGGAAGAAAGGGATCCCTAGAAACTACATCAAAGAAGAATACCATGCAATGATTACCAGTCTTCAACGATTTGTCACCTGTGAAGGCAGGTATGCCATGACTTTCATTTATCACCTTAGGCTCCTATTGCATTTTGAAGGAGGCCCTGAAATTGATTTTCCCTATTTTCTATGGATGAGTTTGAATAAAATGGCAAGGAGTGTTAAATCCATCTCCAAAATAGAAAAGACTAGCATCTACCATCAAGGTTTCATTAAAATGCTAGTTTTGCATGAGTTTAGGAAATAGAGGATTAGTTGGAAAACCCTTATCACACAACACCTTCCCACAGGAAAAAAATCTATGGAGGAAACCTAGCATGGTCCAAAGAAAAGTAAGGAACCCCAAGAGAAAAAGAGCAAGAAGGATAAAAGAACTCCACCATCATATAGGGAAGTGAGCCAACATGAAAAGGAAGGGTCCTCCTCCACAGTCAACAAGACTTCTAAAAGCTCTGAATTAAAAGGTAAAAAAAGTTAGTTGAGGAGAATTCCACGGCGGCAGTTGAGAAAGAGGACCATCAGGAAATTATAAAGAAAAGGAAGCCTAGCTCAGAAACTAAAAGTAAACAGTCTGTGGCACAACCCCCTGTCACCATTTCACAATCAGAGAAGAAGAAAAGGAAGCCTATGATCATTCCTGATCCGATACCTCCTTGTAAAAGAACTACGATGAGCATGGCAAAGAAGGGAAAAACAATAGTTAGTCCTCATACACTGGAAGACCCAATCGACCATACCTCCCCTTCTGAGGATTTACCAATTCAAGATGACATCCCTAGTCTGACCGAAGAGCAAGCCAATATTACTCTATGTGGGATGAGGGAGGAAGTCGAGGAAAGGGAATGCACCCAACTAGCAATGGTAGAATCAACAAAGAACTTGACAAGCGAACAAATGAAGAAAAGGATTGGAAAATTACAAAAGCAAAATCAGGAACTCCAACAGGAAGTAAAGGAATATCACCTCTTGGATAGATATATCAAAAAGGAAAATGAGTAGTTGAAAGCAACCAACCAAAAAATTCAAGATGACCATGAAGATACCTCTAACAAGATCAAGAATGTATTACGACTCTTACAATATGTTAGGGTCATCAAAAGGGAGCTAAGAGAAGAGGCTTCGGCCATCAATATCATTGATCCACCCAAGTAAAGAACAGAGTCTCAAGTTTTGAAAAATTTGGGTTTTGTTTTCGGTTGCATGAGGACATGCAATGATTTTAGCCTGGGGGAATGTTGAGACATGAAATTGACATTCTCATTACCCTATTTTACTCTTTACCTATACCTTTTGGACCTACCTAAAGCTTGAATGAATGAAAAGAATGCTACCAATTGCCAGTAATAAGGTCATAAGGTAAAGTATGGTTAATTCATGTATTTTGTAGTTTATTGAGTTAAGGAATTAAATATTTCATGTACTAATGCTCGATTTGTCATATGGGAATCTTTGACCCCTAGATGTCTAGCGTTCTTGTACCAGCTCTGTCATGATCTGGTACCTGCACACCAAGATTGTTGTTGTCTGATCTGGTACCAAACGTGTCCAGTACTAAATCTTACCTGTGGTGATCTGGTACCAAAAAACACGCTCTGTTATTATCCAGTACCAACGGCCACGGTCTGTCATGATCTGGTACCACCTTTTGCACCCTGTCGTGATCTGGTACCATCTGCCTGTTACGATCTAGTACCGATATGGAAGAGCCTAATGCACTAAGTTAAGTGCCAGATCTCACCTAAGTCAATGGGTGGATGTCTATTCATTTAGCAAGGCTATGATAAGAAAAATTTGTTCATTGCCTCATCCTCATGCACTTTGTGTCATGAGGATGAGGCTAGAGATGTAACCGAATGATTAAACCTTAAACAATTGATTGATTTGCAAATCACTTTGCCTCCTTGTGTTTCACAATGCAAACTATTAAATAGTTGTGGCAAGGATTGTAGAAGAGTAGGAGAGTTAGCATACCATCGATATGTAAGCAGCTTATGATAGTACATAACATATTTATGAGTAAAGATTAATGGAATGCCATTTTATCTCCATATTATGATTATCTATGATTAAGGATGAGTTGAGTTGTTAAAGAGAGTTTTGATTTCATGTTTTGAAGTGTGAATGAGAGTAATGTGTGTGTTAAAATCAAGCTTCCTATAGACTTCAGTAGCTGACCTGTTGAAGCGGCAAGGGACCACCGCCCAACAAAGGTCAGCCTCTTCATAGATTAGCATTAGTGTTTGTTTTCGGTAGTATAGACAGTGAATTATATAAATCTTTAACTCTGTTAGATGATAGCAGTGTAACTTAGATTAAGATTTCCATTCTATAATTGCTTAGATCTTTAATTGCTCTATTTTTGCATATGCTATGTTTTCTGTTCTCATGAATTTGATTTCCTTGAGTGATCATAGCTATTGGCAGCAATAGTCAAAACTACTTGGAGAAGAATTAGTGAAGTTCATTGTGAACCACATCATAACCAACATATTGACTATTGAACTACCCATGCTATGTTGATTGATGTGTAATTTCCTTTCAGAAAGTGTGGATTGCATAGTTAGTTTTCTGGGTCAGACATCAGAGTTGATCTATCAAACCAATTCCATCTCATACTTACATGTTCCATAATGGAATAGATAGCCTCTTTGTGAAGGACAACCAAAGTGCATTATAGTTTTCTATTTTGATTTGTTTCCAGTATACATAATCTAGTTTGATTCTATACTCGTGACATTAGGAATTACCTTTCTTACTGGTGTCTTGTAACTCTGTTGATTACAAATCCTAGATTGATAATTAATGAGTGCATTATATTAGACATATAAGTAGCACAACAGGAGCATCAGGGCTCTGGAGCTTTAGAAATCCGGGCTTCATAGGTTTCTTCTGCAACTTTCATCAAAACTTCTGAACAAGCATTTTCTGGAGCTTTTAATACTTCGACGCTCTAGAGCTTCTGGCTTCAGAGATTTTTGTTGTTGAACACCATCCAACCCCTGAACTATCAAATTATGAATAGATGATCTCCCGAACATGCACTCTCTAGAGCGTCGGGCTTCGAGAGACTTCTCCACTCTGCATCACAAATCTCTCGAACGTCAAATTCCCAAATACTTGCTAATCCGTGAACACATGTCCACAAACACAAATGGTCCGGATTGGCCCAGGACTTCAGATCTTTGGGGAAAAATCTACTTCACGCAACCACAACCCAATTCTCCCGGAGTGTTGAATTTTCAAACCACTCGTGGATCGAACGACCCACCTTCTCCCAGATATCTACGATTAATATATTCTTTGGGACTCTGGGGCTTCAGGGACTTTTCCTCCTTTTTTTCAAAGACTTGAAAAATACCGAAGTAGCGAAGTCCGAAGGAATTGAGGGGTTAACAACCGCGATACTTCCCTAGATATGACAGCTGTGAGGGATCTGTCTTCTCCCAAATAGATCCAATGGCCCAAATCTAAACTTTGTGGCCCAAAACCACAGTTGTTGTGGTTTCTTTCCTCTGTTGGCTTTCTTGAATCGCTAAACCTCCTGAGCTTTTGAACACAACCAAGGTGTTCTCTCAGTTCCCTTCTGGCACTCTATAAATTAAATTCTATGTGAAATTTCACTACAATTTCAACTTACACGACCCATCTAGGCTCATTGTTGGAAACTAGGCTCTGATACCATATTGTAACATACCCAGGCTTAGACCGGCTGGGCTATGCCACACTTAAACTCTTTGCGTAACTTAATACATTGTGACATACTCGGCCTTATAGGCCGACCATGACAACTCCATAAAAACAAAAATACCATCTGTATTATGTATTTATATAAATTTAAATAGACAAAAATATTATGAAACTACACAGATTCATGCAGAAATAATAGTAAACATATACATGCAACATACATAGAATATACCCATAAATATAAAGATAGGTATAAATACACAACATGCAAATGAACACACAATTGATACTTATGTTTTATAGAAGGCCACCAATTGCATGCAGACCTTCCACGATCCTCCTAGCCTTAGACCATGCTGCTCATAACTCTCAGTAGTGGGTCACCCCTGAGCTGGGACTAAAATCCACCCAGGTAAAGGGATTCCTAAGATAGGATGAGACACATTAGACAACAGGAAGGATATCATCCCAAAAGACAACTCGAACTAAAAACATACAACCTCTCATTCTCTACATGCCTGTCCCACCCCAAGAAGTGTACCCCTTCTTTGCTCAACAGTCCTTTGGCTACCCCACTTCCCTTCCAGGGATTCAACAACAGGCCAGACAGGAAGTCTCAGAGAATTGTAGTTGTAGTTGGGCTCCCTCGGGAAATCACTTTCCCAACAATTCTCTCACCTGGAGAGAGTTGCTCACATGCCTAACAACTTGCCTCTTCAATCCATAGGCCTGACAACCCGCCTCTTCAATCCCTCGGGCATGACAACTTGTTTCTTTACTTTAGTTCTTAAGTCAACCAATCGCAGGGAATGGTGAAGAAAACAACAACGTTCATCTAGAACACAGGTGATGGAAGCAACATCTTCCAGGCCATGGGACAGATGTTGCTCATAACAAAAAGGTACAACATTGGCTTAGGTAGGTACATGTGATTTGTGCATCCCAAGAAGAATACAGTTTACTGTTGATAACAGGAAAGTACGGGGTAACTCTAGAGTGGGTGCATGATGCAGAGGTCGACTGATGGTGAAAATGGCTGAGTGCGTGAATGGTTGAGTGAGTGGAAAATAGACTAATTCCCCCCACCTTTATTTGCATGTGCCCTTGATGACACATGGCTCTCAAGGAGCTCGTTTCTCTCCACTTGGGATTCATTCTCTTTCCCATTAAGAACTTAGCATAAAAATAATTATCCAAACCTGAGTATTTAGGAATATATTATTATATTCCCATTGCTTTCTCTAAATATTGTTTATGTTATGTTATTTTTGCTAAATAAGTACATTACAAGTGGCCTATCTTTCTTGAGACAACATGTTCCTACATTTTAGAGAAAACAATTAGGCTATAGATGTGTTTTAGTGTCTCTAAATGATGTATAGATCTATCATTTGGTAGTCAAATCTGTGGTTGGGGAAGAATACAGGGATGAAACATAAGTGACATCATTTGGTTGGACACCCTTGTAACCCCTATTGGTACCCCTTCGAGTAGTACCACATCAAAAAAAACTTGTATGTAGATTTATCTTCCATGTTATCTCGGGTAGAAGCCCCTTAAGTGCACCTGAAACCAAACTTACTTAAACCTTAGTTCATCTTGTTGCTATAGTACACTGAGAGCAACACTTGGGGAGACCACTCTCTAGTACCTGAGAATCAAGTAGTATGACTAAGGGTATGATCCAATGTTCATAGTGTCATGAGATATTGGAGTGAGTATTATAGTTAGAAACTCGTATGTATATCAAAAATCTATATCATTCATGTCTTTAAGACCCTACAGACCCTAGTCTATACAACACATGCCATGAAATTCCTACATAAAGTGAACTATAAAGAATTTGGGGATTGTATCAATGTAGTAATACTTAGTGAGGAATAAGAATCCTCCAAGAATAGTATGATGCCATCTTATTAGATAGTTAGATGGTAGTTACTTGGGTCCTCTTGATTAAATAAGCCATGCTAAGTAGTTGGTACCCATTAATGAGGAGACCACAAGTAGTAAGACTTTTGGTTGTTGTGAAGCTATTTATATAGATAGAAGACTAGGGTATTTTATGTGAAGTATTGTTATTGTAATTAGAGCTATGCTCAAAGGATATTTCCCCCAAAAATAATTCCATGAACATTGCTCATGAAACTATTTATAAAGATACAAGACTAGAATATGTTATGTAAACTATTGTTATTGTAATTAGAGCTATGCTAAAAAGATATTGCCCCCAAAACAAGTTTCATAAACATTGCTCATTCTTATGAAGATCTTTAATACAAGAGATATATCCTACTCATTATAGATTTGATTTGGGATAAATTTTATATAGATACATAGATTCATACCCTAAGGTATCTTCTAATAACTAAAAATGACTATATTTTTTTTTATTCAATAGAAATTAGTAAGACTCTAACTTAATTAAACTCCCCCATAGCTAGGTTGTATCATCTTTCAAACTCAATTATTTATGTTCTAGATTTTTCTTTTACTTATATTATATTAGAGTAACCATATAAATCATGTATCAACTGTATGTACTTATTTTTATTTTTAAATAAACCTATCTTTTGAGATAAATTAAACTTGATAAATCTGAATTTAAAATAAATTTACCCAAATCAACCACAAAATAATTTATTGATAAATAATAACACCAACTTTTGGATGGAATCTACATTGAACCTTGAGGGAATAAAACCTGCAAAAATCGTCAAACCGATGACGTAAAATTTGTTGAGCAGACAGATTGTAATACAACGTAAACAGTTATGTTCAACCTGAAGGACAAGCCTAAATAGCTGAAGCATCCACGATGAGACTGAGAGGCATCTACACTTCTGTTCTCTTTCGAGCAATCATTGTTGTACATTGTCTTGTCATATCCAGATTGATTTTCAAAACTCTGATCACCCAATGACCTCTCAAGTCATGTACAGGTGATCGTTAGTTCCACGCCCTTACTATGATAAGAATTGAGAGTGGAATGATATCTCAATCACGGCCTATATTTCAATTCCCTGTGGATTACATCCTCGCCACCTTCCCTGTGGAAATAGTTTCTTCTGCCTAACCTCTAATCACCTTCCTGTTTTCAATTTTGGTTGTATGTTCCTCCTCCAATGGAACCAAAGAAAATAGACATCGAAAACTACTTGAAATCTGCAAACATACCTTAAATGCGTTACTGACAAATTTCCTCAATTGGTACTGATAGAGGCCATTCCCATCACAAAGACGAGGGGCTGGAACCCTAAGAGAGAGACACCAACAGGATGAGGATGATGGAACCTTAAGAGAGCGACACCAACAGGATGAGGATGATGTTTTGGAGAATTGATTGACATTCTTTAACTTTGTGAGGACATCAAGCCCTGGAAACCAGTTTTCAAGCAGGACCATCTAACAGGAAATTCAATTCAACTAGCACGTCCATTAGCAGAAGCAGGCTTGGAAATATTAACAATAATAATGTAATTTTTAAGGTCACAGCAAACACCAATTCGAAAGAATTGTACATACCCTATTTCCACTGAATTTGAACTTGTTATTTATAAGATGAAATATATGTGTTTTATAATTAAAAACACTCAATTAGTGCATTGAAATCAGATATTTCATGTTTGAGGAGAAGATAATATCAATACAAGTGATAATTTGAACTGATTAAGCTTTGTAATTTGAACCGATTAAGCTTTGTATGAAGGAAGATAAACAATGCATTTTAATTATATTATAATGAGTTACCAAAGATAATGTTTTTGTCCTTGCATTTCCCTCAAATTGCAATTTAGTGGCTTTCATTGGAATCAGTGGCTTGATTTCTCCTTGATTTTCCCGGCTTCTTATCCACATGACATTTGAGATCCCATAATGGTTCAATAAAATCCTATGGACTTGGCATTATGAATGCTAATTCTTCCATACCGTTGATCTCCTTGTTTTGTTCTCCAAGATGATGCCATTAATAAATCATTGGAACTTTCTTCCTCTAGGAGATGAAGGTGAAGAGTCTTGTATGAATAAAACTTCTAGGGTAGGCCATGATACCATGATCAAGGTATATGTATGAAAGAGGTGAAAGAGGTGTAGGTGTTTGATGTCTAGTATTACTTTTCATGTATAGTGGTAGAGGGGAAGATATCAAGGAAAATATGTTAAACACATCAGAATTTATCTTAGGTAAATTCCACTTTTTAAGGGATAGAGTGCTTTTCTTTACCATTATAGGGCTAAATCCTACTCTCTAGGAGTTAAATTCCACCTTTTTAGGAATGAAAGAACACTTTAGGAGTAGATCCTATTTTCTAGGAGATAGTTTAATCCACTTGACTAGTAAAAACCAAGTTAACTTACCTCATGAAAATGCACTTGGCTTTGTATTTGCATAGGCATGTTAGCTCATGATTTTCATGAAGTTAAGCCTACCATAGTTACATGACCACTAATTTGATTTTATTGTATTTAGTTGCATTGTATTGCATTCTTTCATCTTTGGATTCTCATTTTTTCTTTCAATTCCTTAATCAGAATTACATTGCTCCAACTATTCATTTTCTCTTCTCTTATCTCAAATTGTTAATTGTATTATTTCTCAATTAGATTCTAGATCCTCTTGTAGGTTGGTTAGCCAAATATTGCATGGTATCAAAGCTTGATTGAATCTAAGGGAGTAGTATACAAGTTTGCACGTGGAAGACACAAATTAGAGTGCACAACATAGGATGGATCATTGGATGGATCAGTGTAAGTAGATAATCCTCACACCATTCAACTACTATGAATGGAAGACACAGATGGTCATTCCCTTGCAGAGTAAAGGCCTATTTAGGATCACAATGGGAACTGAGACCAAACCAAATTTTGTTGTTGAAAAGGTAATATGGTTTAATCGAATGTATGAAGCATATGGATTGTTATGTCTCTCTGTTTCTTCTAGCATCTTATTCCACTTTGAATTTGCAAAAAACACCAATGAAGTCACGACCTAGATGGAACGACTCTTCAAGAAGGAATATATGTTGTGAGGACATAGTTGGAGAATGAGCTCATCGGTTTGAGATTGAGTATCTTCGACACTATCCAATATTTCTTCACCAATTTTAAATCACTATTGTATCAACTCAAATTATGTGGCATAGATAAGATGGATAAGGAAGAACAACTCATTCTCTCAATTTTTTCCAAATTGGGTCCTAAGTACTTGGTCTTTTGTTTCTACCTTCCATGGAACAAAATTTGCATTTGGAGCTACTTAGACAATGTCTTCATTGGATGATTGTGTTTCCTTTCTTACCCATGAGCAATATAAAGTTGTTAAAGTAGGTTCCCTCAAGACAACAAAGGAACATGCACTTGTTGCGAATGAGGGAAGCAAGACTAGCAACAAACGTAAACAACAATTTGAAGGAAAGAAAGACGAAAATCAAAGGAAATAGCACAATCTAAATTCTACACAGGAGTCATCCAACTCTAAAACTAGGAAAACAAATAAGGTGAAGGTGATATGTGATTACTGTAAGAAAGCCAATCATGAATGTTGAATACTTAATCCTCATGATTATGGCATTTTGTAAATGTCATTGTAAATATTATTTAGGTGAAATATGAAGAGTCATAGGTTATAGAAAGACTCATTTGAACCTCTTGGAATATGTAGCCAAAGGTCACTTCCTCTTGTATATATGCATAATGTGAATTAAAGAAAATTATTTCAAGTATGGAGTTAATCATTCTCTTCCCATACCTGGCCTGACAATGGTATCAAAGCAATTTTTAACTACACAATTCCCTACTCCCATGTGCAGAAATGGATTTTAGATTCCTTGAGGTGTGTCTTTCCTACCATGAGCATTACCCCACCTCCCTCATCCCTATATACCTTAGTTTACAATCTATTTTTTGATCTATTCCATATGCATTTCTTCATCCTCAAACCATTCTCCAATCAAACCTTCATAGCGTGGTCACATCTTCAAAACTGACAAATTCTCCAAGGCATCCATCTTCAAGTTCACTATGGATTCAATTAAATCCATGGACAACACAAAGAGTAGATGTAGGTTTGAATGAGAGAATGGAATTTTTGTGTCTCATTGGAAGTAAATATAGAAAACATTTCAAGCATTTATATGGAGCAACCAATGTTTCGATGGGACCATTTCCCTAGTTGTTTTATTAATCATTCTTCTACTAACCATGGTAACAATTCGTCTTATTTGATGTCTCATGGTCACAATAGTGGGTTGAATTTCAATGAGACTCAATTTTCTTCATTTCCAAATTCATATTACATAAATTATTTTCCTTCCAAATCCGCAGGTGCTCATGGGTTTGAAGACAACAAAGTTTCTTTGAGCATTCTAGATTTTCCAAACATGAGCTATGGCTATGATGTTGTATAGAGTAATGGAGATGGATTGTCTTTTGTAAAAAAATATGGGGGAGGCCAGAAGGGCATCTATATTAATAATGCATTTGTGGGATTTCCTTCTCCTCGGCTGGAGGATGTGATCTATTCCCTATAGAAGTATCTTATGTTTAATAATAAAGAGGAAGAGTATTTTCCTATTGTGGATGTGCATTCATGTGACGAATTAAGAATGTATGAGTTCAAGGTCCGACATTGTAAAAAATGATGTGGAAGAAATAATTTCATAGGTAGGGGGGTTAGGCATAATCCATGTAAGAGATCCATTGCAAAATGAATGGGTCACATGAAGAAAAGACATGTAGAACCCCATGGGAGAATATCAAAGACAAGCAAGATATGAAAGAATACAAAGATAAAGAAACAAATCTAGTGAAAGGTAAAGAACCTGAATCTTCTAATTATATTGTTTCCCATTGCAATATTGGAGTAAGTGAATATTTGTTTAACACTGCATTTTCTTTTTGGATATCTTCATGGCTACTTAACATAGGTGTAACATGCCACATGACCTTCCAGAGAGGATTCTTTGAATATCACAATGACAATGTAGATGGTATAGTCCATTTTGCAAATAGATTAATTTTCAAGCCTTCGGGAATTGGCACCATCAAGATTAAATTTCCCAGAATCCCAAGATTTATTCTACATGATGTGCTCTATATTCTTGAGATGTGAAGGGAATTGTTGTCTCTTGTGCACACTCAATGGCAAGGCCACCCTATTCATATATTCGGTGGAAAAGTTGAAATAAGGGATGTTTCTAACAACATGGTCGTGATGATAGGAGTGGAGGATGGAAGATTGTTGAAGTTGAAAGGGATATCTACTCATGAACTAAATTATGCATACCTCTCTCACCATGATGAAGGTACATTACCATCTAGTCTCTTATGACATTCTATATTTGGACACATTAATTATTACATCCTTGTTAAAAAATAATGGTGCTTCTTGTCTTCCCACCATTCCAAGGACTTTGAAGCAATGTGAGGCTTGTATCCTTGGAAAACATGACAAGAAACCATTTCACTACTCTACTTCAAAAGAACGTAGAAAACTAGAATCGATGCGTTCTAATTCATGTGGCCCCACGGGTGTTCCATATGCTAATGGAAATAGATATATCATTACTTTTATCAACAAGTGTACCAGGATGTGTTGGGTGTATTTGCTGAAAGATAAATAACGAGATTTTTAAACTTTTAAAAATTTTCATGTATTGATCCAAAATGAAGCTCAACATCATCTAATAATGGAAGAGAATGCACATCTAATTAATTTGAAAAATATAGTTTCCAACATGGGATCAAACATCAAACTATTATTCCATACAATCCTCAATACAATGGTTTCATTGAAAGAATGAACATGACTCTCTTAAATATGGTTTGTTCCATGTTGTTTTTCAAAAACATGAAATTGATGTTTTGGGTTGATGTAGTTGTATGCATAGTTTACGTGAATTTTTTTTTCTATATCATACTATTGGAAATAAGACTCCTTATGAAATGTAGCATGGCCGCATTCCTCCAATGAGGCATCTCAGGGTCTTTGGTTCCACCTACTATGCCTTAATTCTTAAGGAGAAAATAAGCAAGCTTGATGCAAGGGGTCATAAATGCGTTCTCTTGAGGTACTCGAACACCACCAAGGCATATCATATTTATGATGAGGTAAATAAGAAGTTTATTCTTTCCATAGATGTAATTTTCCTTGAATCCTCCATGAATGAAAAAAATATTGAGTGACAACATGATCATTTGGATAGATTCACTCATGTAGAAACATATCATGAATTTGATGATGATATTCCACGTATTTAAGGGGGATACCTATCTTGAATCAATATCTGGAATCTCCTCTTGAAGAACCATATCCCCCTAATGAAGAAGTTACAACCACTTCATCAGAGATTAAAGTTCATTTGGATGATGTGAAAGTTCTAGCCACTTCATCAGATCCTAAAGTTCATTTTTATGATCTGATTAATAGGATTGAAAGGTTGAACCTTGATGAGAATTCCACACCATCTCAATCAGTTGAGCAACCTAGACTGTTAAGAACCAAATACCAATATAGCATAGAAAAACCTCAGAAAAAATACTCAACGCCTTGAAAAAGAGATAATTTCAGATAATAAGCCTCTTCGAGGGGGCAACCTCCTTTTACCCCCCTTAAATGTTCAAGTACAATATGATTCAAAATGAAAATGTCTCCTTGGTATATATAGGAGA
>ML781980.1:388005-400360 GCA_009831015.1 Picea engelmannii | reverse complement strand
TTTCCTCCATTTAATGAGATACTCTAAAATGGATCTATTCCTCAGTTGGCGAATTCTTGTGTCAGTGATGGCTTCAGGATCCAATGTGATTTTTCCTTCCTCATCAAGTTCTGGAAATATAGTTTGAACTAGGATCTTTTCACCTATAACCTTCTTTAAGCATGAAACATGGAAAACTGGGTGTACTCATGAAGATGCAGGCAGCTCCAATTTGTATTCCATAGTACCAATCTTTTGCAACACCTTATAAGGGCCATAGTACTTTGGTGATAATTTATTATCCTTTTTGGCTTGCTTGAGGGACAACTGTTTGTATGGTTGTAGTCTTAAAAATACCCAATCCCCTACTTCAAAACTTCTTTCACTACAATGTTGATTTGCTTGTTGTTTCATGCGATTTTGTACTATGGTCAGGTTGTCCTTTAAGATTTGGAGAATTTGTTGTTGATTCTCGATGTGATCTTCCACTGCTTGAACCTTAGATTTTTCTTTTAGAGAAGAAGTGATGGAAGGAGGGTGGTATCCATAAAGTGCCATAAATGGTGTCATTTTTATTGAAGTATGAAAGGAAGTTTTATACCATCATTCTGCCAAGGGTAACCATTTGAACCATTGTGTTTGTTTATCAGAGACAAAGCAACAAAGGTATCCTTCCAGACATTTGTTTACTATCATACAATATGACACAAATACTTTGATACAATATGACACAAATAATTTGATATTTCTTCTCTACAATGCCATAGGTCTAATCAAAATTGGATGTGCAAGTGGAATTTACAGTAACTTCCCCACAACTTGCCGATTTTTGGCCTTTCCAGGAGATCTCACTTGTATAGTGTGCCCTGCACAAATAATTGATATAAAATTCTGAAACTCGCACCCAAAATACTAAAGACTGTCCATGATCCAATGAAACCAGTCCCACTCAATGTGGATACTCTAGGAAGAAGTTATGATTGTTTTACCTGGAACACTTTCTTGAGACTAGTCAATAGGACTAGTTAGATACCCTATCTTACATAGGGTGTATCTACAAATTTGAGATGACCCAGAAGCTGAAAGTTTTACCACAGATACCTTACTTATTTCTGTAAATATCCTCCAGATTTTAGTGTCTAAAACGTTACAGAAAAATTTTTATAGCGAAAATTCCACAATGACTCAGTTCAGAATGATTCCAGAACCCTATTTTGTACAGGCTATATCCCTGAAAGTATAAGGCCTCAGGAGCTGAATTTTTAACCCAAGGTACCTTGATCTGTATACTAAATACTCTCCAAGACGTTCCCTCTGAAACATTGTAGAAAAAATGTTATAGAGAAAATTCCAAGGTGTCTCAGATGTAGCAGCGAAACCCCAAGACCTTGAGCTCTGATACCAAATGTTAAGAACCAAATACCAATATAGCATAGAAAAATATTAGAAAAAGTACTCAATGCCTTGAAAAAGAGATAATTTCAGATAATAAGCCTCTTCGAGGGGGTAACCTCCTTTTACCCCACTTACATGTTCAAGTACAAGATGATTCAAAATGAAAATGTCCCCTTGGTATATATAGGAGACTAGGAGGTATAATTACAACTAATGGCCTAAAGCCGACATAAATAAAATAACATTACTAATATAATATGCCCAAATTAAGGGGTAATGAGCCAATATTAGGGCTTAACATAGACCACATAAGTAAGGTCCACCAAAGTGGATCATAAAGAAACTTGAAAGTGTTCATCGAGACGAGGTCATAAAGATAGGAGCTATAATATCTACAATACAATATGGAGGTAATGTAAATATTTGAAATTCAAGAGATATAGATAATCCAAATTTAGGTGATGTAGATGATATGGAAATTTTGTATGATTGTGATTTGAATTTATCTAATGACTTTGAACCAAATTCCTTTGAAGAAGCCACTTCTCATGATCAGTAGAAAGTGTAACACCCCTGTTTCTCCCATATTGTAAATATAACTATAACTTGCCTATAGACTATGGGAAGATTGAATATGTGTGAATGTCGGAATTGATGAGCCTTTTTGTTATAAAAGGTAATGTATGTATTTATGTTATTAAACAAAATGAATAGTGTTGCATAATTGTTGAAGGGTTTTTCCAAGGTAGATCGGGATGCTATGAGAGAGATGGTGAGGGGAACCAACAATGGTTGAGATGACCCCCACCAGAATAGTATCTTACTAGATTTAAATTACTTAGACCCAGAACAATCCTCTGACCCAAAAATAATTTACCAATCAAGATGGTTGTGGGAAGCCTCCTCCAAAGTTAATGAGGAGATGGGAAGAGTATGTATCTGAAAAGACTTCCTGACCTGACCACAAACTCAGGATTTGGACCCACACAATCTTGCTGAGGAAGGAAAGAAAATAAGGGAATTTGTGGGGAGAGGGTATTGCGAATAATATGAGTCGAGAGACCATTCTTCCTGAAGAAAACGAGTGTGTGCATCTCTTTAGTTCTGAGGAGAACTAAACAATAAGCATGGCCACATTCCTCCAATGAGGCATCTCAGGGTCTTTGGTTCCACCTACTATGCCTTAATTCATAAGGATAAAATAAAAAATCTTGATGCAAGGGGTCATAAATGCGTTCTCTTGGGGTACTCAAATACCACCAAGGCATATCATCTTTATGATTAGGTAAACAAGAAGTTTATTCTTTCCATAGATGTAATTTTTCTTGAATCATCCATGAATGACAAAAATATTGAGAGACAACTTGATCATTTGGATAGATTCACTCATTTAGAAACATATCATGAATTTGATGATGATATTCCACGTATTTAAGGGGGGATCCCTGTCTTGGATCAATATTTGGAATCACCTTTTGAATAACCATATCCCCCTAATGAAGACGTTACAACCACTTCATCAGAGCTTAAATTTCATTTGGATCATGTGAAAGTTCTAGCCACTTCATTAGAGCCTAAAGTTCATTTTTATGATCTGATTAAGAGGATTGAAAGGTTCAACCTTGATGAGAATTCAACACCATCTCAATAAGTTGAGCAACCTAGACCACATAAGAAAGGTCCACCAAAGTGGATCATAAAGAAACTTGAAAGTCTTCATTGAGACGAGGTCATAAAGATAGGATCTAGAATCTCTACAATACAATATGGAGGTAATGTAGATATTTCAAATTCAGGTGATATAGATAATCCAAATTCAGGTGATGTAGATGATATGGAAATTTTGTATGATTGTGATTTGAATTTATCTAATGACTTTGAACCAAATTCCTTTGAGGAAACCACTTCTCATGATAAGTAGAAAGTGTAACACCCTTGTTTCCCCCATATTGTAAATATAACTATAACTTGCCTATAGACTATGGGAAGATTGAATATGTGTGAATGCCAGAATTGATGAACCTTTTTGTTATAAAAGGTAATGTATGTATTTATGTTATTAAACAAAATGAATAGTGTTGCATAACTGTTCAAGGGTTTTTCCAAGGTAGATCGTGATGCTATGAGAGAGATGGTGAGGGGAACCAACAATGGTTGAGATGACCCCCACCAGAATAGTACCTTACTGGATTTAAATTACTTAGACCTAGAACAATCCTTTGACCGAAAAATAATTTACCAATCAGGATGGTTGTTAGGAATCCTCCTCCGGAGTTAATGAAGAGATGGGAAGAGTACATATCTGAAAATACTTCCTGACCTGACCACGAACTCGGGATTTGGACCCACACAATCTTGTTGAGGAAGGAAAGAAAATAAGGGAATTTGTGTGGAGATGGGATTGCAAAGAATATGAGTTGAGATACCATTCTTCCTAAAGGAAATGAGTGTGTGCATCTCTTTAGTTCTGAGAAGAACTAAACAATAAGCATGGCTGCATTCCTCCAATGAGGCATCTCAGGGTCTTTGGTTCCACCTACTATGCCTTAGTTCATAAGGAGAAAATAAACAAGCTTGATGCAAGGGGTCATAAATGCATTCTCTTGGGGTACTCAAACACCACCAAGGCGTATCATCTTTATGATGAGGTAAGCAAGAAGTTTATTCTTTCCATAGATGTACTTTTTCTTGAATCCTCCATGAATGACAAAAATATTGAGTGACAACTTGATCATTTGGATAGATTTACTCATGTAGAAACATATCATGAATTTGATGATGATATTCCATGTATTTAAGGGGGGATCCCTATCTTGGATCAATATCTGGAATCTCCTTTTGAAGAACCATATCCCCCTAATGAAGAAGTTACAACCACTTCATCAGAGCTTAAAGTTCATTTGGATCATGTGAAAGTTCTAGCCACTTCATCAGAGCCTAAAGTTCATTTTTATGATCTGATTAAGAGGATTGAAAGGTTGAACCTTGATGAGAATTCAACACCATCTCAATCAGTTGAGCAACCTAGACCACATAAGAAAGGTCCACCAAAGTGGAGCATAAAGAAACTTGAAAGTGTTCATCAAGACAAGGTAATAAAGATAGGAGCTATAATCTCTATAATACAATATGGAGGTAATGTAGATATTTCAAATTCAGGTGATATAGATAATCCAATTTTAGGTGATGTAAATGATATGGAAATTTTGTATGATTGTGATTTGAATTTATCTAATGACTTTGAACCAAATTCCTTTGAAGAAGCCACTTCTCATCATCAGTATAAAGTGTAACACCCCTTTTCCCCCCATATTGTAAATATAACTATAACTTTCCTATAGACTATGGGAAGATTGAATATGTGTGAATGTCGGAATTGATGAACCTTTTTGTTATAAAAGGTAATGTATGTATTTATGTTATTAAACAAAATGAATAGTGTTGCATAACTGTTGAAGGGTTTTTCCAAGGTAGATTGTGATGCTATGAGAGAGATGGTGAGGGGAACCAACAATGGTTTATATGACCCCCACCAGAATAGTACCTTACTGGATTTAAATTACTTAGACCTAGAAAAATCCTTTGACCCAAAAATAATTTACCAATCAGGATGGTTGTTGGGAAGCCTCCTCTAGATTTAATGAGGAGATGGGAAGAGTACGTATCTGAAAAGACTCCCTGACCTAACCACGAACTCGAGATTTGGACCCACACAATCTTGCTAAGGAAGGAAATAAAATAAGGGAATTTGTGGGGAAAGGGGATTGCGAAGAATATGAGTCGAGAGACCATTCTTCCTGAAGGAAAAGAGTGTGTGCATCTCTTTAGTTCTGAGGAGAACTAAACAATAAGCATGGTTGCATTCCTCAAATGAGGCATCTCGGGATCTTTGGTTCCACCTACTATGCCTTAATTCATAAGGAGAAAATAAACAAGCATGATGCAAGGGGTCATAAATGCGTTCTCTTGGGGTACTCAAACACCACCAAGGCATATCATCTTTATGATGAGGTAAACAAGAAGTTTATTCTTTCCATAGATGTAATTTTTCTTGAATCCTCCATGAATGACAAAAATATTGAGCGACAACTTGATCATTTGGATAGATTCACTCATGTAGAAACATATCATGAATTTGATGATGATATCGCACGTATTTAAGGGGGGATCCCTATCCTGGATCATTATATGGAATCTCCTTTTGAAGAACCATATCCCCCTGATGAAGAATTTACAGCCACTTCATCAGAGCTTAAAGTTCATTTGGATGATGTGAAAGTTCTAGCCACTTCATTAGAGCCTAAAGTGAACCTTGATGAGAATTCAACACCATCTCAATTAGTTGAGAAACCTAGACCACATAAGAAAGGTCCACCAAAGTGGATCATAAAGAAACTTGAAAGTGTTCATCGAGATGAGGTCATAAATATAGGAGCTAGAATCTCTACAATACAATATGGAGGTAATGTAGATATTTCAAATTCAGGTGATATAGATAATCCAAATTTAGGTGATGTAGATGATATGGAAATTTTGTATGATTGTGATTTGAATTTATCTAATGACTTTGAGCCAAATTCCTTTGAAGAAGCCACTTTCCATGATCAGTAGAATGTGTAACACCCTTGCTTCTCCCAAATTGTAAATATAACTATAACTTGCCTATAGACTATGGGAAGATTGAATATGTGTGAATGCCAGAATTGATGAACCTTTTTGTTATAAAAGGTAATGTATGTATTTATGTTATTAAACAAAATGAATAGTGTTGCATAACTGCTGAAGGGTTTTTCCAAGGTAGATCGTGATGCTATGCGAGAGACGGTGAGGGGAACCAACAATGGTTGAGATGACCCCCACCAGAATAGTACCTTACTGGATTTAAATTACTTAGACCCAGAATAATCCTCTGACCCAAAAATAATTTACCAATCAGGATGGTTGTTGGGAAGCCTCCTCCAGAGTTAATGAGGAGATGGGAAGAGTACGTATCTGAAAAGACTTCCTGACCTGACCATGAACTCAGCATTTGGACCCACACAATCTTGCTGAGGAAGGAAAGAAAATAAGGGAATTTGTGGGGAGAGGGGATTGCGAAGAATATGAGTCGAGAGACCATTCTTCCTGAAGGAAAAGAGTGTGTGCATCTCTTTAGTCCCGAGGAGAACTAAACAATAATCTTGCTCTCAGTGAAAGAAGTCATTGGTAGCATTTCAGTCCAAGATGATAAATAGGGTTGCAGGAAGACGAGTGACTAAGGAAGCACTTGTTGCATTCCCCCTTGCTTGGTGAAGAAAAAACCAATTGCCAAGTTCTTGTGGGAGGAGGAGAGTGGCCTCCATCCCTAACTGTCACTAAAAAAGAAGGAAGAGTCTCTTTCAAGACATCATGATCTAGATAGGGAGTGGCCAATAGTAAATCCTTCTAGGAGTTTCTATGCCTACAATTGGGTGGAAACATGCACCCCTCTCAGCAATTGCTTCACTATATGGTTTCTTGATAAGTATTATTATATCCTGTGCACTAGAATTAAAATGATGGTTGAATGTCTGTGTCCATGACTAAAATTTTCTTTGTATGATTAATGTCAAAATGCTTACTATTTTTCTATGAACCCTTGCATTTGAATGGGATCTATTTTCCTCAACTTAACAAATGGATAACTATGAGACATAGGTCATCGAATGAATTTAGGACTAAGTTTACAATTTATGTGATGGTTGGAAAATCCTTAAGGGAATTCTTCCCGAGGATCAATTTTGTAATGTAAGAGTTGGGGAAGATTTCGCTGGGAGACTTCTGCCCTATCGATCCCTCGAATTACCCTCGCAAGTTAATAAATTCAATATCTTTGGAGGGAGGGCGCTTCCTTTAAACCAATTTTCCAAGAAACCACAGGCTCATGCCCACGACCTTAACAAAATATTGGCTGAGAACTATGAGTGTAGCCTCTGGAGCTTGATAAAGTTTTGTATGACCGAGACCTTGGAACCCTTCACTAGGTCCGAAAGGAACTAAGATATTTTGGGTTCAGAACTTCAGGATTTTAGAGCTCTGGAATGCTATGACTTTACAACCTTCAAAACCAACCAAAGGCAACCTACTAGTGAGGTGACTATTGAGGTTGACCGACATTTGGCGGTTTCCTTAACCGTGATCGTGGGATATGTCCCATCGCTAAACCCTGACCCATTTACCGGTCGTGAAGTAACACAAGTCGTAGATCTGGGGATGCTTCAAGATATTCCATGGCCATTGGATCTACATCACGGTCAGTTCGATGTTGACCACTCCTGGAGAAAGGAAGTGTTAAGCAGGTGGAACCCCCGAACTCCAAACTTGTGAAGTGACAAGAACCATAGATCTGAGAACATTTGAGACCTTCCCTGACCATTGGATCTACGTCTTTGTGAGTTCGATGTTGACCACTCCAGGTGAAAAGGAGTGTTAAATGGATGGAACCCCCGAATGACAAAGTCGCAAAGTGATGAGAACCATAGATACAAGGACAGTTTGGGATCTACCGTGGCCATTGGATCTACGCCATGGTCAACTTGGCGTTGACCACTCCGAGAGTAAAAAGGAAATCACACAACAAAAACCCTCTAATGTTGAATTCACAAAGGGACAAGGACTATCAATTCAAGGGCACGTCGGGATCCTTCCTGACCGTTGGATCTATGCCATGGTCAACCTGGCACTGACCACTCTGGGAGTAAAAAGGAAATCACACAGTGGAAAACCCCAAACGATGAAGTCGCAAAGAAACAAGGACCATCGATCTGAGGGCGCGTCGAGATCCTTCCTGACCATTGGATCTATACCATGGTCATCCCGACGCTGACCATTCCAGGAGTAAAAAGGAAATGACATAGTGGATTCCCTAAATGCAGAAGTTATGAAGCAACAGAGGACATAGATTTATGGATCTACATGGACCCATCTCGATCCTGGGATATAATCTATATTGGGAGGCTACTAGCAGGAGTTTAGAATTCAGAGCTCTAGGAGATTTCGTAGGTAGGAGAAACTCAAACCTCCCAGAGGTTGTTAGTCTGTAGTGATGTGGCATGCTGAAGTCACCTAGGGTGATGTGGACCCATGTTTTGCATGCTACATGTCTCCTTGATTCATTCTTCTTACAAGTCTTATATGCCTGTTAGAACACGACATGTTTCATCTCTTCCCTTTTTCACGTTTCATCCCCTTGGTGCCTACTCGCTTGGTCTATTAGTTGGTGGAATACCCCAGGGCACTCGGAGTTCATGATTTCGGGAAAATTAGGATGTTGGAATGCTGGGGTTAATTAGCTAAAGGCTCGGACCAACCTATCCCTGCCTCTGCATTTAATTCATCTCCAAGTGTAAGTGTGGACCCCTTGGGAGTCTAGGAATTCAAAACTTCGGAGGTTTGGTGTGGTGTGATTGTATGAGTTGAAATGATTCGAATGCCCAGTTTTACTTTCCTGCTCCTGCAGACAATTAGACAATTTAAATATAATTAATTAAATGAAAAGGTACCCACTCTGGAACTCCAACATTCAGGAGATTTGTGTTCATGAGAACATGAGGAGGAATTTCTCCAAAGTCCGAAGACTTAGACGATAATTAATATTAATGAATCCAAGTGCCTTGGATATATTGGTAAAGAGTGGGATTTCACTGTATTAATGGTTAATTGACCTAGTATACCTACAGGGGATAGACAAATGTCAAATCTGGGTTGGAAGATTCTTCTTATACTATGATGATGTGTAGTGCCAGGTGACAGGGAGCCACATGGCTGTAAGGGAAGCTAATTAATGAAGGCTTAAAGGATTCAAGATGATTAAGAAAAGAGAAATTTTGATGCCCCATCCCTTAATAAGGTACTTTAGGGGTCAAGTGTGTTACAAAGTGATATCAGAGTAGGAAACAACACTTGGACTGCTTGGGTTCATGAATGAGTCGCATAAAAATATTATTAGAAAACTTTTAAAGGGTAACACCCTATCATACCCCATTTATAAGAAGCATATATAAACCTCCACTGAAGAAAGGAATGAAACTTTCTAATATTGTTATATGTTTTAAAAATATGAAATGTATGTTGCTAATGTTCCAAATAAAGAAGTTGACTTCACCTTACAAATTGTATGTGTTGTTCATAAACTAGTAGAGAATTAACTAACAGAGAATGTTTTATCAACACTCAAGCAGTCAATGGATAGAAGGAAAACTACAATGTAAATGATGGTGAAACACCATGAGTTGGGGGAAATCTCCCACAATAGAGAAGAAGAATCTGATGAGAGTAGGGTGGTGGAAACCCCTCCATATTGTTTTGAAACTGTGAGAAGCCTCATGGTGGAATTACAAAGTTGTAAGGATGACAATGAAAGGATGATAAAAGAATAGGAGAAACAAGCTGAAATTAATGTAGTCCTACTGAAAATCCTATCAGACATACAAAGGCAGTTCCAACATGAACCAACAACTAGTCATTTGGACAAACATCATACTAAGAAAACTAATATTCCACCTAAGATACAAAAGCATGGTCCTGAAAGTGGTCACACAAGGAGGAGCACCTAAAATAAGGCCCAACATGGATCCAAGAGACACTCGACGGAAGAATACTATGGTGAGGAAACTGACAACTCCAAGGAATCTTCTAGTAGCAAAACTAGTTCACATTCCCAGAGGAGGAGAAAGAATACGAAACATTCCAAGAGCCATGACCCTGAAGAGTTTAAGAAAGACAAACCACCCTCTTTTGATGGACAAATTAAAAAGGGGGAAGAAGAAGAATTTTGGCTACTAGGCTTGAAGAAGTACTTCAAAGTTCATGATTACTCTGAAAACTTAAAGGCTCAAATAACCATTTTCAACTTGAATGGAAAGGCCTCCATTTGGTGGGAGGACCTTAGGAATGTGAAAGGAATCCATGCGAAGGACTTGTCATGGAAACAATTCGAGAAGTAATTCAAGAAGAAGTATCTTTCATAAAAATACTTGATGGGAAGACCAATGAGTTCTATGAATGCAAGCTAGGGAAACTCACAATAGATGAATATACCAACAAATTTCTTGAGTTGATAAGGTATGTACCCTACATAAAGGATGAAAAGGTAAATATGCAACTATTTATTAGTGGACTGCCTCAATGCTTCAGGGACAGAATTAACTTTGATGAACCAAAGAATTTAGAAGACATTATTCAGAAGGCAAGGTACTGCTATGAGAAACTCAAGAATAAGGTAGAACATCATAAGAATTGGAAGAAGAAAGGTAGTTTGGGATTCATGAAGAATGGGTTTAAATCCTCAATATTTAAGAATCGTGGGAAAATTTATAAGATGCATCTTCATACTAAAAGTGTATATCAACAGAAAATTCCATCTCAGAGTGGAAATAAACGCTTTGGAATAGCCCTAGGTAAGACTAATAATACCAAGAGAGAACCCTTGAAATGTTGGGGTTGTGGAGAATAACATATACTGAATTATTTCCCACACAGGAAACAAAACAATAAGAGGCTCTACAACATCCAGGAGGTTACCACAGTCAATGATGTGGCTAGGAGCATGCCACAAATTTATGCAACCTTTGATAATAGACAAGTTGACCACCAAGCCTCAGTGGTGGAGGTGGAAGGTATGATTTCCAACCATCTAATTTCCATTTTAATTGACCCTGATTCTAATATGAGTTATGTTACCCCTAAAACTATTGAGAAATGTGAATTGCAACAAATAAAACATGTTAAATCATGGCTGGTACAACTATCCACTGGAACCAAAAGAAAGGTAACATAAGTCCTACCAACATGCCAATTCATTATGAATCAATTACCCACCCAGGCAAACCCTAAACATGCTCCCTTTAGGATCATATGACCTGTTGATTGGCATGGACTGGTTGGCTGCCCATAAAACAAGTTGGATTGTTACAATAAAACCTTGGAGTGTGAAGATGAAGAAGGAAGAAAAGTAACCCTACAAGTAATTCAAAAGCATGTCTCAGTGAGACAAATATCATCCCTTCAAGTGAAGAAGTATTGCAGAAAAGGATGTCCTTTGTATGTAATACAAGTGTTGAACTCTGTTGATAACAATAAACCAAGCCTAGAGGACCATACCATACTAAGATAATATAAATATGTGTTTCCATAAGAGGTACCAGGTCTACCTCCATGAAGAGATATTGAATTTTTAATAAAACTTGTACTAGGAGTGGTGCCAGTGTCTGTTATCGCACAATTTGTAGCTAGGTGAAATGGCTAGAGAATTGAGGCCAAACTGGCATAACAGGAACCTTCCCCACCCAATGTAACCTCAATGCGGAGGTTCTTTCTATTTGGGGAGGTTAGCCCATGGGAGACATCCCCGGTAACCTAGGGTTTTGAAGAGGCAAAGGTATAAAGTCAATATTAAAGTTTCCCTCTCATAGGTTACCACCAAGGTCAAACAGTCCAGCTAATCAGCCAACAAAGAAGTGTATGCCCAAATGAAAACACCTGCCTGGAACAAGACAACAATAGTACAATATATATGCATGCTATAACTCAATGGGTTAGTACTTCAATGACTATCTGATATCAATTAACAAGCAATGTAAAATGATAGATACCAATGAAGTCAACGTTTTATCAATTAGCTATGGAAAAAGCATCAATTCATCAATAACTATCAAGATGATGAAGCTAACAATGTATCCAATCAACACTTTACCCAATAAATGCTTCAAATCATCATTTAATTGCTTATATTCAACACTTGCTGCATCAAGATGAGATAACCAACTGTGACGTCATCCCTAATTAGGTTAGTTTGTTAGTTAGGGTTTCAAAATTTAGAGTTTTGAGAGTGGTTTTGTACACTAGGACTTCAAGGTTGGAGGATAGAGATCAGTGCCTTAGGGTATATGGAGTCAAACAAGATAAGGGCACAAGGTTTTGAAAGGATGAAGACTTAAGGACAAGAGGGAAGGGTTCTAAAGTG
>ML781980.1:317839-368765 GCA_009831015.1 Picea engelmannii | reverse complement strand
CTCGTTATTTATCTTTCAGCAAATACACCCAACACATCCTGGTACACTTGTTGATAAAAGTAATGATATATCTATTTCCATTAGCATATGGAACACCCGTGGGGCCACATGAATTAGAACGCATCGATTCTAGTTTTCTACGTTCTTTTGAAGTAGAGTAGTGAAATGGTTTCTTGTCATGTTTTCCAAGGATACAAGCCTCACATTGCTTCAAAGTCCTTGGAATGGTGGGAAGACAAGAAGCACCATTATTTTTTAACAAGGATGTAATAATTAATGTGTCCAAATATAGAATGTCATAAGAGACTAGATGGTAATGTACCTTCATCATGGTGAGAGAGGTATGCATAATTTAGTTCATGAGTAGATATCCCTTTCAACTTCAACAATCTTCCATCCTCCACTCCTATCATCACGACCATGTTGTTAGAAACATCCCTTATTTCAACTTTTCCACCGAATATATGAATAGGGTGGCCTTGCCATTGAGTGTGCACAAGAGACAACAATTCCCTTCACATCTCAAGAATATAGAGCACATCATGTAGAATAAATCTTGGGATTCTGGGAAATTTAATCTTGATGGTGCCAATTCCCGAAGGCTTGAAAATTAATCTATTTGCAAAATGGACTATACCATCTACATTGTCATTGTGATATTCAAAGAATCCTCTCTGGAAGGTCATGTGGCATGTTACACCTATGTTAAGTAGCCATGAAGATATCCAAAAAGAAAATGCAGTGTTAAACAAATATTCACTTACTCCAATATTGCAATGGGAAACAATATAATTAGAAGATTCAGGTTCTTTACCTTTCACTAGATTTGTTTCTTTATCTTTGTATTCTTTCATATCTTGCTTGTCTTTGATATTCTCCCATGGGGTTCTACATGTCTTTTCTTCATGTGACCCATTCATTTTGCAATGGATCTCTTACATGGATTATGCCTAACCCCCCTACCTATGAAATTATTTCTTCCACATCATTTTTTACAATGTCGGACCTTGAACTCATACATTCTTAATTCGTCACATGAATGCACATCCACAATAGGAAAATACTCTTCCTCTTTATTATTAAACATAAGATACTTCTATAGGGAATAGATCACATCCTCCAGCCGAGGAGAAGGAAATCCCACAAATGCATTATTAATATAGATGCCCTTCTGGCCTCCCCCATATTTTTTTACAAAAGACAATCCATCTCCATTACTCTATACAACATCATAGCCATAGCTCATGTTTGGAAAATCTAGAATGCTCAAAGAAACTTTGTTGTCTTCAAACCCATGAGCACCTGCGGATTTGGAAGGAAAATAATTTATGTAATATGAATTTGGAAATGAAGAAAATTGAGTCTCATTGAAATTCAACCCACTATTGTGACCATGAGACATCAAATAAGACGAATTGTTACCATGGTTAGTAGAAGAATGATTAATAAAACAACTAGGGAAATGGTCCCATCGAAACATTGGTTGCTCCATATAAATGCTTGAAATGTTTTCTATATTTACTTCCAATGAGACACAAAAATTCCATTCTCTCATTCAAACCTACATCTACTCTTTGTGTTGTCCATGGATTTAATTGAATCCATAGTGAACTTGAAGATGGATGCCTTGGAGAATTTGTCAGTTTTGAAGATGTGACCACGCTATGAAGGTTTGATTGGAGAATGGTTTGAGGATGAAGAAATGCATATGGAATAGATCAAAAAATAGATTGTAAACTAAGGTATATAGGGATGAGGGAGGTGGGGTAATGCTCATGGTAGGAAAGACACACCTCAAGGAATCTAAAATCCATTTCTGCACATGGGAGTAGGGAATTGTGTAGTTAAAAATTGCTTTGATACCATTGTCAGGCCAGGTATGGGAAGAGAATGATTAACTCCATACTTGAAATAATTTTCTTTAATTCACATTATGCATATATACAAGAGGAAGTGACCTTTGGCTACATATTCCAAGAGGTTCAAAT
This sequence comes from Picea engelmannii, assembly GCA_009831015.1. NCBI lineage: Eukaryota > Viridiplantae > Streptophyta > Pinopsida > Pinales > Pinaceae > Picea > Picea engelmannii. The sequence goes on along the minus strand of ML781980.1, from coordinate 366,777 downwards.
GAGTCTTTCTATAACCTATGACTCTTCATATTTCACCTAAATAATATTTACAATGACATTTACAAAATGCCATAATCATGAGGATTAAGTATTCAACATTCATGATTGGCTTTCTTACAGTAATCACATATCACCTTCACCTTATTTGTTTTCCTAGTTTTAGAGTTGGATGACTCCTGTGTAGAATTTAGATTGTGCTATTTCCTTTGATTTTCGTCTTTCTTTCCTTCAAATTGTTGTTTACGTTTGTTGCTAGTCTTGCTTCCCTCATTCGCAACAAGTGCATGTTCCTTTGTTGTCTTGAGGGAACCTACTTTAACAACTTTATATTGCTCATGGGTAAGAAAGGAAACACAATCATCCAATGAAGACATTGTCTAAGTAGCTCCAAATGCAAATTTTGTTCCATGGAAGGTAGAAACAAAAGACCAAGTACTTAGGACCCAATTTGGAAAAAATTGAGAGAATGAGTTGTTCTTCCTTATCCATCTTATCTATGCCACATAATTTGAGTTGATACAATAGTGATTTAAAATTGGTGAAGAAATATTGGATAGTGTCGAAGATACTCAATCTCAAACCGATGAGCTCATTCTCCAACTATGTCCTCACAACATATATTCCTTCTTGAAGAGTCGTTCCATCTAGGTCGTGACTTCATTGGTGTTTTTTGCAAATTCAAAGTGGAATAAGATGCTAGAAGAAACAGAGAGACATAACAATCCATATGCTTCATACATTCGATTAAACCATATTACCTTTTCAACAACAAAATTTGGTTTGGTCTCAGTTCCCATTGTGATCCTAAATAGGCCTTTACTCTGCAAGGGAATGACCATCTGTGTCTTCCATTCATAGTAGTTGAATGGTGTGAGGATTATCTACTTACACTGATCCATCCAATGATCCATCCTATGTTGTGCACTCTAATTTGTGTCTTCCACGTGCAAACTTGTATACTACTCCCTTAGATTCAATCAAGCTTTGATACCATGCAATATTTGGCTAACCAACCTACAAGAGGATCTAGAATCTAATTGAGAAATAATACAATTAACAATTTGAGATAAGAGAAGAGAAAATGAATAGTTGGAGCAATGTAATTCTGATTAAGGAATTGAAAGAAAAAATGAGAATCCAAAGATGAAAGAATGCAATACAATGCAACTAAATACAATAAAATCAAATTAGTGGTCATGTAACTATGGTAGGCTTAACTTCATGAAAATCATGAGCTAACATGCCTATGCAAATACAAAGCCAAGTGCATTTTCATGAGGTAAGTTAACTTGGTTTTTACTAGTCAAGTGGATTAAACTATCTCCTAGAAAATAGGATCTACTCCTAAAGTGTTCTTTCATTCCTAAAAAGGTGGAATTTAACTCCTAGAGAGTAGGATTTAGCCCTATAATGGTAAAGAAAAGCACTCTATCCCTTAAAAAGTGGAATTTACCTAAGATAAATTCTGATGTGTTTAACATATTTTCCTTGATATCTTCCCCTCTACCACTATACATGAAAAGTAATACTAGACATCAAACACCTACACCTCTTTCACCTCTTTCATACATATACCTTGATCATGGTATCATGGCCTACCCTAGAAGTTTTATTCATACAAGACTCTTCACCTTCATCTCCTAGAGGAAGAAAGTTCCAATGATTTATTAATGGCATCATCTTGGAGAACAAAACAAGGAGATCAACGGTATGGAAGAATTAGCATTCATAATGCCAAGTCCATAGGATTTTATTGAACCATTATGGGATCTCAAATGTCATGTGGATAAGAAGCCGGGAAAATCAAGGAGAAATCAAGCCACTGATTCCAATGAAAGCCACTAAATTGCAATTTGAGGGAAATGCAAGGACAAAAACATTATCTTTGGTAACTCATTATAATATAATTAAAATGCATTGTTTATCTTCCTTCATACAAAGCTTAATCGGTTCAAATTACAAAGCTTAATCAGTTCAAATTATCACTTGTATTGATATTATCTTCTCCTCAAACATGAAATATCTGATTTCAATGCACTAATTGAGTGTTTTTAATTATAAAACACATATATTTCATCTTATAAATAACAAGTTCAAATTCAGTGGAAATAGGGTATGTACAATTCTTTCGAATTGGTGTTTGCTGTGACCTTAAAAATTACATTATTATTGTTAATATTTCCAAGCCTGCTTCTGCTAATGGACGTGCTAGTTGAATTGAATTTCCTGTTAGATGGTCCTGCTTGAAAACTGGTTTCCAGGGCTTGATGTCCTCACAAAGTTAAAGAATGTCAATCAATTCTCCAAAACATCATCCTCATCCTGTTGGTGTCGCTCTCTTAAGGTTCCATCATCCTCATCCTGTTGGTGTCTCTCTCTTAGGGTTCCAGCCCCTCGTCTTTGTGATGGGAATGGCCTCTATCAGTACCAATTGAGGAAATTTGTCAGTAACGCATTTAAGGTATGTTTGCAGATTTCAAGTAGTTTTCGATGTCTATTTTCTTTGGTTCCATTGGAGGAGGAACATACAACCAAAATTGAAAACAGGAAGGTGATTAGAGGTTAGGCAGAAGAAACTATTTCCACAGGGAAGGTGGCGAGGATGTAATCCACAGGGAATTGAAATATAGGCCGTGATTGAGATATCATTCCACTCTCAATTCTTATCATAGTAAGGGCGTGGAACTAACGATCACCTGTACATGACTTGAGAGGTCATTGGGTGATCAGAGTTTTGAAAATCAATCTGGATATGACAAGACAATGTACAACAATGATTGCTCGAAAGAGAACAGAAGTGTAGATGCCTCTCAGTCTCATCGTGGATGCTTCAGCTATTTAGGCTTGTCCTTCAGGTTGCACATAACTGTTTACGTTGTATTACAATCTGTCTGCTCAACAAACTTTACGTCATCGGTTGGACGATTTTTGCAGGTTTTATTCCCTCAAGGTTCAATGTAGATTCCATCCAAAAGTTGGTGTTATTATTTATCAATAAATTATTTTGTTGTTGATTTGGGTAAATTTATTTTAAATTCAGATTTATCAAGTTTAATTTATCTCAAACGATAGGTTTATTTAAATATAAAATAAAATAAGTACATGCAGTTGATGCATGATTTATATGGTTACTCTAATATAATATAAGTAAAAGAAAAATATAGAACATAAATAATTGAGTTTGAAAGATGATACATCCTAGCTATGGGGGAGTTTATGGACGATCAATATCACAATTAAGTTAGAGTCTTACTAATTTCTATTGAATAAAAAAAATATAGTCATTTTTAGTTATTAGAAGATACCTTAGGGTATGAATCTATGTATCTATATAAAATTTATCCCAAATCAAATCTATAATGAGTAGGATATATTTCTTGTATTAAAGATCTTCATAAGAATGAGCAATGTTTATGGAAATTGTTTGGGGGTAATATCCTTTTAGCATAGCTTTAATTACAATAACAATATTTCACATAACATATTTTAGGATATATTTCTTGTATTAAAGATCTTCATAAGAATGAGCAATGTTTATGGAAATTGTTTGGGGTTAATATCCTTTTAGCATAGCTTTAATTACAATAACAATATTTCACATAACATATTCTAGTATTGTATCTTTATAAATAGTTTTATGAGCAATGTTCATGGAATTATTTTTTGGGGAAATATCCTTTGAGCATAGCTCTAATTATAATAACAATACTTCACATAAAATACCCTAGTCTTCTATCTATATAAATAGCTTCACGACAACGAAAAGTCTTACTACTTGTGGTCTCCTCATTAATGGGTACCAAGTACTTAGCATGTCTTATTTAATCAAGAGGACCCAAGTAACTACCATCTAACTATCTAATAAGATGACATCATACTACTCTTGGAGGATTCTTATTCCTCGCTAAGTATTACTACATTGATGCAATCCCCAAATTCTTTATAGTTCACTTTATGTAGGAATTTCATGGCATGTGTTGTATAGACTAGGGTCTGTAGGGTCTTAAAGACATGAGTGATATAGATTTTTGATATACATACGAGTTTCTAACTATAATACTCACTCCAATATCTAATGACACTAAGAACATTGGATCATACCCTTAGTCATACTACTTGATTCTCAGGTACTAGAGAGTGGTCTTCCCAAGTGTTGCTCTCAGTGTACTATAGCAACAAGATGAACTAAGGTTTAAGTAAGTTTGGTTTCATGTGCACTTAAGGGGCTTCTACCCGAGATAACATAGAAGACAAATCTACATACAAGTTTTTTTTGATATGGTACTACTTGAAGGGGTACCAATAGGGGTTACAAGGGTGTCCAACCAAATGATGTCACTTATGTTTCATCCCTGTATTCTTCCCCAACCACAGATTTGACTACCAAATGATAGATCTATACATCATTTAGAGACACTAAAACACATCTATAGCCTAATTGTTTTCTCTAAAATGTAGGAACATGTTGTCTCAGGAAAGATAGGCCACTTGTAATGTACTTATTTAGCAAAAATAACATAACATAAACAATATTTAGAGAAAGCAATGGGAATATAATAATATATTCCTAAATACTTAGGTTTGGATAATTATTTTTATGCTAAGTTCTTAATGGGAAAGAGAATGAATCCCAAGTGGAGAGAAACGAGCTCCTTGAGAGCCATGTGTTATCAAGGGTGCATGCAAATAAAGGTGGGGGAAATTATTATATTTTCCACTCACTCAACCATTCATGCACTCAGCCATTTTCTCCATCATTCGACCTCTGCATCATGCACCCACTCTAGAGTTACCCCGTACTTTCCTGTTATCAATAGTAAACCGTATTCTTCTTGGGATGCACAAATCACATGTACCTATCTAAGCCAATGTTGTACCTTTCTGTTATGAGCAACATCTGTCCCATGGCCTGGAAGATGTTGCTTCCATCACCTGTGTTCTAGCTGAACGTTGTTGTTTTGTTCACCATTCCCTGCGATTGGTTGACTTAAGAATTAAAGTAAAGAAACAAGTTGTCATGCATGAGGGATTGAAGAGGCAGGTTGTTAGGCTTGTGGATTGAAGAGGCAAGTTGTCAGGCATGTGAGCAACTCTCTCCAGGTGAGAGAATTGTTGGGAAGTGATTTCCTGAGGGAGCCCAACTACAACTACAGTGCTCTGAGACTTCCTGTCCGGCCTATTGTTGAATCCCTGGAAGGGAAGTGGGGTAGCCAAAGGACTGTTGAGCAAAAAAGGGGCACACTTCTTGGGGTGGGACAAGCATGTAGAGAATGAGAGGTTGTATGTTTTTAGTTCGAGTTGGCTTCTGGGACGATATCCTTCCTGTTGTCTAATGTGTCTCATCCTATCTTCGGAATCCCTTTACTTGGGTGGATTTTAGTCCCAGCTCAGGGGTGACCCACTACTAAGAGTTATGAGCAGCATGGTCTAAGGATGGGAGGATTGTGGAAGGTCTGCATGCAATTGGTGGTCTTCTATAAAAGATAAGTATCAATTGTGTGTTCATTTGCATGTTGTGTATTTATACCTATCTTTATATTTATGGGTATTTCCTGTGTATGTTGCATGTATATGTTTACTATTATTTCTGCATGAATCTGTGTAGTTTCATAATATTTTTGTCTATTTAAATTTATATAAATACATAATACAGATGGTGTTTTTGTTTTTATGGAGTTGTCATGGTCGGCCTATAAGGTCGGGTATGTCACAATGTATTAAGTTATGCAAAGAGTTTAAGTGTGGCATAGCCCAGTCGGTCTAAGCCTGGGTATGTTACAATATGGTATCATAGCCCAGTTTCCAACACTGAGCCTAGATGGGCCGTGTAAGTTGAAATTGTAGCGAAATTTCACATAGAATTTAAGTTATAGAGTGCCAGAATGGAACTGAGAGAACACCTTGGTTGTGTTCAAAAGCTCAGGAGGTTTAGTGATTCAAGAAAGCCAACAGAGGAAAGAAACCACAACAACTGTGGTTTTGGGCCACAAAGTTTAGATTTGGGCCATTGGATCTATTTGGGAGAAGACAGATCCCTCACAGCTGTCAGATCTAGGGAAGTAGCGCGGTTGTTAACACCTCAAGTCCTTCGGACTTCGCTACTTCAGTATTTTTCAAGTCTTTGAAAAAAAGGAGGAAAAATCCCTGAAGCCCCAGAGTCCTGAAGAAGATCTTAATCGTAGATATCTGGGAGAAGGTGGGTCGTTCGATCCACGAGTGGTTCAAAAATTCAACACTCTCGGAGAATTGGGTTGTGGTTGCGCGAAGTAGATTTTTCCCCAAAGATCCGAAGTCCTGAGCCAATCCGGACCATTTGTGTTTGTGGACATGTGTTCACGGATTAGAAAGTATTTGGGAATTTGACGTTCAGGAGATTTGTGATGCAGAGTGGAGAAGTCTCTTGAAGCCCGAAGCTCTAGAGAGAGCATGTTCAGGACATCGTCTATTCAGAATTTGATAGTTCGGGGGTTGGATGGTGTTCAACAACAAAAATCTCCGAAGCCAGAAGCTCTAGAGTGCCGAAGTATTAAAAGCTCCAGAAAATGCTTGTTCAGAAGTTTTGATGAAAGTTGCAGAAGAAACCTATGAAGCCCGAAGTTATAAAGCTCCAGAGCCTTGATGCTCCTGTAGTGCTACTTATATGTCTAATATAATGCACTCATTAATTATCAATCCAGGATTCGTAATCAATAGAGTTACAAGACACCAGTAAGAAAGGTAATTCCTAATGTCATGAGTATAGAATCAAACTAGATTATGTATACTGGAAACAAATCAAAATAGCAAACTATAATGCACTTTGGTTGTCCTTCATAGAGAGGCTATCTATTCCATTATGGAACATGCAAGTATGAGATGGAATTGGTTTCATAGATCAACTCTAATGTCTGACCCAGAAAACTAATTATGCAATCCACACTTTCTGAAAGGAAATCACACATCAATCAACATAGCATGGGTAGTTCAACAGTCAATATATTGGTTCTGTTGTGGTTCATAATGAACTTCACTAATTCTTCTCCAAGTAGTTTTGACTATTTCTGCCAACAACTATGATCACTCAAGGAAATCAAATTCATGAGAACAGAAAACAGAGCATATGCAAAAACAGAGCAATTAAAGATCTAAGCAATTATATAATGGAAATCTTAATCTAAGTTACACTGCTATCATCTAACAGAGTTAAAGCTTTAGCTAATTCACTGTCTATACTACTAAAAACAAACACTAATGCTAATCTATGAAAAGGATGACCTTTGTTGGGCGGTGGGCCCTTCCCGCTTCAACAAGTCAGCTACTGAAGTCTATAGGAAGCTTGATTTTAACACACAGATTACTCTCATTCACACTTCAAAACATGAAATCAAAACTCTCTTTAACAACTCAACTCATCCTTAATCATAGATAATCGTAATATGGAGATAAAATGACATTCCATTAATCTTTACTCAGAAATATGTTTTGTACTATCATATGCTGCTTACATATCGATGGTATGCTAACTCTCCTACTCTTCTACAATCCTTGCCACAACTATTTAATAGTTTGCATCGTGAAACACAAGGAGGAAAAGTGATTTGGAAATCAATCAGTTGTTTAAGGTTTAATCATTCGGTTACATCTCTAGCCTCATCCTCATGACACGAAGTGCATGAGGATGAGGCAATGAAAAAATTGTTCTTATCATAGCCTTGCTAAACAAATAGACATCCACCCATTGACTTAGGTGAGATCTGGCACTTAACTTAGTGCATTATGCTCTTCCATATCGGTACTAGATCGTAACAGGCAGATGGTACCAGATCACGACAGGGTGCAAAAGGTGGTACCGGATCATGACATAGCGTGGCCGTTAGTACCAGATCATAACAGAGCGTGTTTTTTGGTACCATATCACCACAGGTAAGATTTAGTACTGGACGCGTTTGGTACCGGATCAGACAGCAACAATCTTGGTACGTAGGTACCGGATCATGATAGAGCTGGTACAAGAACGCTAGACATATAGGGGTCAAAGATTCCCATATGAAAAATCGAGCATTAGTACATGAAATATTTAATTCCTTAACTCAATAAACTACAAAATACATGAATTAACCATACTTTACCTTATGACCTTATTACTGGCAATTGGTAGTGTTCTTGTCATTCACTCAAGCTTTAGGTAGGTCCAAAAAGGTATAGGTAAAGAGTAAAACAGGGTAATGAGAATGTCAATTTCAAGTCTCAACATTCCCCCATGCCAAAATCATTGCATGTCCTCATGCAACCGAAAACAAAACCCAAAATTTTCAAAACTTGAGACTGTGTTCTTTACTTGGGTGGATCAATGATATTGATATTGTGAAATGGTGACAGGGGGTTGTGCCACAGACTGATTACTTTTAGTTTTTGAGCTAGGCTTCCTTTTCTTTATCATTTCCCGATGGTCCTCTTTCTCAACTACCACCGTGGAAGTCTCCTCAACTAACTTGTTTTTACCTTTTAATTCAGAGCTTTTAGAAGTCTTGTTGACTATGGAGGAGGACCCTACCTTTTCATGTTGGCTCACTGCCCTATATGATGGTGGAGTTGTTTTATCCTTCTTTCTCTTTTTCTCTTGGGGTTCCTTACTTTTCTTTGGACCATGTTGGGTTTCCTCCACAAATTTGTTTCTTGTGGGAAGGTGTTGTGTGATAAGGGTTTTCCAACTAATCCTCTATTTCCTAAACTCATGCAAAACTAGCATTTTAATGAAACCTTGATGGTAGATGCTAGTCTTTTCTATTTTGGAGATGGATTTAACACTCCTTACCATTTTATTCAAACTCATCCATAGAAAATAGGGAAAATCAATTTTAGGGCCTCCTTCAAAATGCAATAGGAGCCTAAGGTGATAAATGAAAGTCACGACATACCTTCCTTCATAGGTGACAAATCATTGAAGACTGGTAATCATTGGATGGTATTCTTCTTTGATGTAGTTTCTAGGGATCCCTTTCTTCCAGTTAGGATGCTGATGATTTGCCTTCAAGAATTGTTGGGACATCTCTTTGTTAATTCCCACACCTTTGAAGTATTTAGCTCCTCTGCTAGGTAGTCCTGTAACCTCCCTTATGGTTGCTTCATTAATTATCAGTTGTAGATTGCCTATACGTGCCGTCTCTCCATCATAACCTTGTATAAATTCCTGAGATATCTTCTTGTTCCAGCCTGTAAATTTTTCCAGAAAAGGTATCCACCCCAATCTAGCATATTTTTCTTGACATAATTGGTATTCCTCAATTTCCTTATAAATTTGGAAACTAGTTCATGTCTCGTAACGACCATCATTATAAGTTGAGAAAAAGATTGGGTTGTAGCACAAGGGTTTAGTGAATTGATGGAGGGTTTGGTATCGAAAAGGAGCAGGCTCGAAACTAGAGAAAAGCTCACGACAAGGGGGAATATGGTGATGGTGTTGTGAATGGTAAGTTTAAGTGAGGGTGCCTGCAAGGAAAAATTATGACCAAATGAGGCTTATCTGGATGGCTTCGCAACCAAATAATCCATTTCATATTTATTCGTTACTATAATGATGAGGATAAGACATCAGGTATTCAAGGCATCATTTTGAGATAGGTGATTGGACGTTTGGGTGGTGAAAGTAATGTTGGATCGTGGTTCATGGTATAGGATAGGTTCGTGAATTTGCTTGAGGACGAAATATATTCATGGGTTATCATTGCTATGCATGCTTCATATTTTGATATGATTTTTTCCTTTAACCATGTTCAAGAGCTATGAGAGGATTAATTAGGTTTAGGCATATAGGTATGAGGGATAGGCGCATGGGTTTAATACTAAGGTTGTAGGATCTAGTATAGCTTTTCATATTTATTGTAGTTTTATGAGCATAGGAAAATAAATACCATTTTACCTTTGCTTTCACCTTTGAATGATCGATGCCCATAGTATGTGTGATAGCTTGTGAATTGTCAAAATTCATCCTTTTAGACTGAAGCTTCTTGAAAAATTGGTATGGGAATGTCTTGTACTTATGATGTGTGTATCTTCTTTTGTATTTGGCTCTGCAGAGTGATCATGTAAGTCTGGAAAAGAGTTCTGAAGGGGCTCTTTGACCTTCCCCCGTGTTGAAGATGTTGTATCTCTGTAGGCAAGAAGATTCAATCATTTTATATCATAATGGAGAAGGATGATAAGAGCAAAAGAAACCAACCAAATTTTAGAAGTACAACTTATCACTTATCATATGATCTCATGCTAGAAAAAAAAATGAAATTGCCCTGCTTTTAATGGATTATTGATAGAGGTAGCATTCAGCAGTGAAACAGGGGAATACATATATGTTTGCATCTCATGAAATTTCCCTTCTTTTAATGGAGTATTAACAAAGGTATCATTCATCAGTGAAACAGGGGAATATATATGTTTGCCAAAAGAATAGAGCCCACCTAACTTGCTTCAAATATTTACTGTCATTGGTTGTTATAGATAAATTTCACAATATGAGTAGATTAGGCTCCCTAGTTAGGGCTCCACTCTTAAGAAGTTTCCTTCTTAGATAGTGTAGGATTTAGATGTCAGATCAGTAAGTTGACTTAGGGTGATTCTCAAATGGACATTTACTTGGAGAATTATATTGTTGATTCATCTGGAATTTGTATCTCATGAAAGCCAATAATGACCTTTACTCTTTTTGTTTTAGATGGAAAAAAGTGGATTTTTCAATCAGACAAGTATAGATGAGAAATGTTTCAACCAGAACCCACTGCCAACAAACTTGTTTAGTACTTCGGTGGGGTAGTTGTGATAATTAGTGAGAGGTGCCTTCCCCAGGCAGAATGCCCCATTGCCAACAGGCTTGTTCAGTACCCTCATGGGTTTGCCTAGACATACCACAGACCGGTACCCACTGCCAACAGACTTGTTCAGTATCCCAGTGGGTTAGTCTCTTAAACCCTTTTTCCATCAGAGGCTTCTTGTCCATAGTCACCTATTTTGGTTTGTATTAAAGAGTGCTTTGCATGGTGACAGGGGAGGCTCGTCTGAAAACCTTTTTACAGGGTGGGATGGTATTGGGTTGGAAGGCATATACTCTTGTTTTGTATGTCTTTTAAAGATTTGTCTGAAGGAAAAAATAAACTTTTATGCACATTATTTCTTTAGAGTGATCCAGATGTATAATTTTTTCTGAAGTTGTACATAAGAGAATAACCTAAAGTTTCCTTGGGGTACTGGTACATCCTCTGCCATAAAAATTTTGGTAGTGTGCCCATGGTAGAGAGTGTTAATATACTCATATGTTACTCTTTAATAAGATAATCCAATGAATACTATTGAAATTTGGTTAGGGTGAGATAGTTACTTATAGGCTAATATATTTTTTCCTTTAAATCATGTTGAAATACTGGGTAAAGGCAACTTCTAGTCTTTAAAGTGGATTATGGTTCTTTGAGCAATCATAGGTAAAGATTGTGTCCTTATTTTTAGTTTGTTTTTAAGCAACAAAACCAAAAGAAATTAAAGTTCTTCTTAGCAACAGAACCAAAAGAAATTGAAATACTTCTCAGCAACAGAACCAAAAGAAATTAAAATACTTCCCTTTTAGTTGTCAACAAAAGGGCTGCCATTTGATAGTTCTTTTGGCTTCGTGGTTCCGTCTTAAGTGATTGTTGCATGGCTTCATTCTTCAGATTAGTTGACATAAAATTTTAAAATATGCTTTGTCAATATGTCTTGATAGTACTGTAGAAGGATAGACTCTGGTACCGAACTGGTATTGGACCAGAACAGGATTTCTGGTACCGAATAGAACAGAATATTGTTGATGCCTACAACTGATATTTAGCAAATTCATGAAGGATCAAATAGATTATTAAAAAATTTCTTACGAAAGAAAAGAAAATTTGCGAAAGTAAAACAAAAGAAGGTAAGGGTCTTTTGTTACCTTCAACTTATTAACAAAATTCGATCCACACCTATGTACAAAAAGTTTCAAATAAACCAATCAATCACTGTGGGTTGGTAGGAGGATCTCCTTCCTTACTAATCATCTGCATGTCTAAATTCTGTAGTATACAAGTCAGGAATTCTTCTTTTGACAGAGGTTTGTTGTAAATTCACAACCGGTGACCATTCACAAGTAGTGGTGTCTATTTTTCATCAATTGTCTTTATCCTCATTGAACCATTATCGTAGATAGTGTCAATTTTGTAAGGTCCCATCCAACGGGTGGTTAACTTACCTTTGAAGTTCTTTAATCTATTGTCATACAATAGGGCTCAATCTCCTTGTTGAAAATTCTTCTTTTTGAGATACTTGTCATGCCATTTTGTTCTTTGTTCTTGAATGAGGGTAGTCCTTTGAAGTGCTTCCTACCTGGTTTCATCCAACTCATTAAGCTGCAAGAGTCTTTGTTGTTGGGCTTCATCCAAGTTCATGCCAACTTGTACTGCAGTCCTGAAGGTTTTGATCTGAAATTCTATGGGGAGAAGCACCTGCTTCCCATACATTAACTCATAGGGTGTATGTCCCATTGTATTCCTCCAGGTGATTCTATAAGCCCATAAGGATTCTAATAATCTGTCAATCCAATCCTTATGGTGCAACTGTACTATTTCGGTAAGAATGGACTCAATAACTTTGTTAGTGGATTCTACTTGTCCATTTGCTTGTGGATGATAGGGTGTATATTTCCTGTGTTTGATTTGGTACTATTTTGTAACAACTTTGACTAGATGAGAGGTAAATTGGGTTCCCTGATCCGTCACAATTTCTTGCAGTACTCGATCCGTCACAATTTCTTGCAGTACACCAAATCTAGTAAAGATATCATTAAAAAGGAAATCTACCACTGATTGTTCACTGGCGGCTGGTAAAGCCTTTGTTTCAACCCATTTAGTCACATAGTCAGTGCATACAAGTATATACTTTTTCTTTTTAGATGTAGGGTTAATGGGCCCTACAAAATCTAATGCCCATTTCTCAAATGGTTCAATGACCATTTGGGCTTGAAGTGGCATTTGGTCTCGTGCAGTAGGCTTACCCATTCATTGACATTCATCACAATTGGATACATAGGTTTTAACATCTCTAAAAATATGAGGCAGTAGTAACCTGATTGCAGAACTTTGTAATCAGTCCTTTTGTCTACGAAGTGTCCTCCACAGGGGCCATCATGGTAGGCTTGTAAGATATCATGAATTTCTTCTTCCCTTACACATTTCCTGATCACCAAATCTAGTCCTGTTTTGTAGAGGCAATCATCGCGCCACGTGTAATTTGCACTTAGTTGAATTACCTTTTGTTTTTCACTAGGAGACAATTTTTGAGGCATCTTCCCTGTCACAAGATAGTTAGCAACATCTACATACCATGGAGTGAATGTAGAAATAGAAAATAAATTTTCATCGGGAACAGTATCTTCTACTGGTGCATTATCTCCTAGGTGAATCATTCTAGATAAGAAATCAGCCACAAGATTATCTTTACCAGGTCTATCAATAATATTGATATTAAACTCTTGTAATAATAAAAGCCATCTTGTAACTCTAGGATTTGTTATAGGTTTGTTCATTAAGAATCGGATGGCTGAATGATCAGTGTGTACAAAAGCTTGATATCCTATAATATAGTGTCTAAATTTATTGATAGCATGGACTACAACTAGCAATTCCTTTTCTGTGACCGTATAATTAACTTTAGCTGGAGACATATTTTTACTGATGAAGTAAATAACATAGGGTATTTGATTTTGTCTTTGTCCAAGGACTGCCCCAAGGGATGTGTCTGAGGCATCGGTATAGATATGAAAAGGAAGGGACCAATTTGGTCCTCTTAATACAGGGGTAGTTAACAATTTCTGTTTTAGAATTTCAAAAGATATTTGGCATTCATCATCCCACTTAAATTCAGCTTCTTTGGATAATAATTTAAATAGAGGGGTAGCTAGGCATGTAAAATTCGGAATGAATCTTCTATAGTAGCTAGCATGTCCTAAAAAGATGTAAACTTCCTTTTGTGAGGAAGGTATTCTGATTTGTGTGATGATATAAATCTTTGTCGGATCAACTCTCATGCTAGAACAGGAAATGTGATGTCCCAAAATAATACCTTCAGTGAGCATCATTTTTTATTTTTCGTTACTTAAGGAAAGGTTAGTTTCTTTACACCTAATCAAGACTTTTTCTAAACTGGCCAATGCTTTCTGGGAGTCTTGTCCATGGACTGTAAAGTCATCCATGTAGACTTCCACACAATCATTGGTCAAGTTAGAGAAAATGGCTAGGACAACTCTTTGAAAAGTGATTGGGGCATTGCAAAGTCTGAAAGGGAGCACCCTATAAGCATATGTGCCCCAAGGGAAGGTGAAAGTGGTCTTTTCCTAGTCTTCGGGTGCTATTTGTATCTGGTTGTAACCACTAAACCCATCCAAGAACGAAAAATACTTCTTTCCAGATAGGGTATCCAACACTTGATCAATAAATGGTAAGGGAAAGTAATCCCTATGGGTGGCTTTGTTTAACTCCCGGAAGTCTACACATATCATCCATTTACCATTTTTCTTGGGAACTATGACAAGTGGAGATACCCATTGACTATCTAAAATGGGGTATATGAGATTGGCTTAGAGGAGTTTTTGCAATTCCTCTTTTACAATATCTTTAAGGGATGGATTCATCCTTCACTGAGGCTATCTGACTGGTTTGATTTGGTCATTAGTGTAGATATGATGTGTGCATTTCTCAGGGTGAATGCCTTTCATGTCTGCATAATCCCATGCAAAGGAATCAAATTGTCTTTGGAGCATTTCAATTACTTGTTTCTTTTATTCTGGTTCCAAACTAGAGTTGATATACAAAGGTTTTCCTACTCAACAAGTTCAATAGTTCCTTCCTTATCTGAGGAGGTTGGTGATAAAGTGTATAATTGAGTGATATCAAGGTACTAAGTTTGTTGAAATTCGGAACTAAAAATATGTGACAATTCTACAAAAGACCTTGGGTATTCAATGCAATTTGTGTCAGCCAAAAATAAGCTTAAGACTTGTTCATCTGATTGTTCTTGTATTCCTCTTACTTGTTCAAGTGTTAACAGAGGTCTGATACAATCTTCCTCTCCATAAGGGTTTTCTAACCAAATAGGTATTTCCTGTGGCGGTTGGGCAGGAGGGAAGAGAACAAGTTTTTGGCTATGTGTGCCATTGGATATAGTCATCTCACTAGATTGACAGTTGACAAAGGCATCTGCTATGGCTAGCCAAGGGTGGCCAAGAACCATAGGGTGTCTTGGTTTGGAGAATGATTTAGAATAGATGACTAAAAAGTCTACTGGATATTCCCAAGAAGCTAGGGTGACTGTGACATCATCTAGACTTCCTGCAAGGCTAATGATTGACTTATCTGCCAACTCAATCATGGTTTGGGTTGGTCTTAACTGATTGATTTGGAGCTTCTACATAGTGTCAAAAGGCATTACATTAATAGTTGCACCCAAATCAATGAGTGTGTTTGGTAGAGAAATGCCATTAATTTCAATAGTGACAACCGGGTTTCCAGGATAATTATATTTATATGGCATTTCATACATGAATTCAGATAATTGTCCCACTACCTGAACAAGAGGAGGTTCCTTCTTCTTCCTTCTTAGTTTCTTAATGCAAATATCCCTTATAATTTTGGCATAAATAGGGATGTCCTTAATATCTTGTAGCAGAGGTATTTTTATGCACACATTTCGTAATTCATCTTCTATATCTCTGTGCAAGGGTGGGTCAGGTTTCTTCACTAACAGTCTTTCGGGGTAAGGTGGGAGATTAATTTTTTGGGGTACTCATACAGACTAAGAAGTGATTGGGATAGGAGGAGAGGCCTCTTCTTCTACAGGGGTGGTTTGAGTGTTTTCTTTCTCAGAATGATTATCATTTTCTTCCTGAATTATTACTGCAGGATTTGATTGGTTTACAACTTTTCCTGATCGTAGTTGAATTTCATAGCTGGGAAAGGTTTGATCTTTTGTATTCTGTACAGGGTGGGTGGGTTGATTATTGGGGTTAGGGACTGGCTGGGAAGGGATTGTTGTTGGTCTCAGAGGATTGTGGGAAGCTTGGTTTTGTGGTTGTTGATTGGGATTTATAGATATTTGTTGTTGTTGATTAGGATTCAAGGGGGTTCTAAATTGTTTTTGTATCGGAGGTGGGAGTAAATCTTGCATCTGTGGTGGGTTGAATCCAGGTAGTAATTGGGAAATGTTTGCAGGGTACTATGGATATGTAGGATAAGAGGGATTTCCATACATAGGTCCCCTCCAACCTTGTTGCCAAGGCTAAGTTTGTTGAGGTGTCCATTGTGGATAAGTCATTGGGGAAGGACCCCATTGTTGTTGTTGATATTGTGTATTAGGATCATAAAATGTATTGGGATTTTGGGCTCTCCAAGGTATTCTAGAAGGGTATGACTGTTCTTGTGAGACTCCTCCTCCCCTATACATGGCTTGTAATTCAAGAAAGATTGGACACTCAGATGTGCGGTGTTCTAGTGTACACAGACCACAGATTTCTATGAAATTTAATGGGCATTCTTTCTCATTGTTTTGCTTCTTTCAACATCTATGACAAAATATTGCTAAAGCATCTTCTTCTTGTTTTTTTTTCAGTTTTAGAGTATCTAATTGGTTACTTATTGTGCTCAAGATGTTTGTTTTAATGTTCTCCAATAAGTTTCCTAACTCAGTTCTGGTGACAGTCCCTGAACTTTGTTTTGTATTTCTGCTAAAAGGATCTCTTGGTCCTTTGCTTGTTTTAGCTTGTCCTCTTGAGTATCTCCTACAGTAATCTACAATTTCTGAAAAATGTTTTTGGTGTACATCTCTTGAACTTAACAAGTTTAAAACTTCTATGCAATCATCCCTAAGACCTTTCAAGAATATAGTTCTTACTACAACTGGGTCTAAGGTGAATAGCTTTGACTTTTGATAGTTTTATAAGAACCTTTCTAAGTAGTCTTCAAGACTTTCATCTTCTGTTTGATGCATTTTAAAAATGTCATTTTTAACATTATCCTTACAATAGTCTTGGTATTTTCGTAAAAATGTGTCTTTCATTTGATCCCAAGAAAGAATTGTATTTTCTCCTAAGCTCATGAACCATCTTAAGGTTGAATCTTTCATTGTAGCAGAAAAAAGATTAAGTTTATGGGCATCGTCTAAGTAGTTATAGCTTCTACATAATATGTCAAACTCAAATAAAAATAAATCTGGATCTTCAGTTGACATACCTTTGAAGGTGGGTAACGAGGATAGTGGGATATTCTTCATGTTGATGTTTCTGGAAATATCCAAGATTGGAAACCCAAAGGTCTTAGTCTCTGTAGCTACATTTCCTTCTTCTTCTGGCATTCTACTGATGGATGGTTCAGAAACATGATTTTCTATGTCTCCTAAATGTTCAGCAGACTCATGTTCTACCTGTCCTAATATTGATTCTTCCATTTTAGGTTTTCCTTCTGGAGCCTCACTGGCTCCCCTTGAATTTTCTGTTGGTGGAATTTTTCCTGCACCAGTGTCAGTTGGATTAGTGGCGGGGTTTGTTTTTTAATCTTTGGAGCTTACAAATCTACCCTTGTTATCTCTATATCTATGCATAAAATGGAAATTTGATTCTTTAGATGAATTGAAATCCTAATTCTATCTAGAAGGTAAGAAGGCAACCTGGCTTCGGAGAACCCCACTCTAGTGGCCGCATGGCTCTTCACTCACATCTTAAACATTTTATCCTCCTCCCTCAAGCAACCTTTTAAAACATTTATGCAAACAATCTAAACTAAAGATTACTTCCTATCATTTGCAGGTCCCCGACAATGGCGCCAAAATGTTGTGTTACTTATATGTCTAATATAATGCACTCATTAATTATCAATCCAGGATTCGTAATCAACGGAGTTACAAGACACCAGTAAGAAAGGTAATTCCTAATGTCACGAGTATAGAATCAAACTAGATTATGTATACTAGAAACAAATCAAAATAACAAACTATAATGCACTTTGGTTGTCCTTTACAGAGAGGCTATCTATTCCATTATGGCACATGCAAGTATGATATGGAATTGGTTTGATAGATCAACTCTGATGTCTGACCCAAAAAACTAATTATGCAATCCACACTTTCTGAAAGGAAATCACACATCAATCAGCATAGCATGGGTAGTTCAACAGTCAATATGTTGGTTCTGTTGTGGTTCACAATGAACTTCATTAATTATTCTCAAAGTAGTTTTGACTATTGTTGCCAACAACTATGATCACTCAAGGAAATCAAATTCATGAGAACAGAAAACAAAGCATATGCAAAAATAGAGCAATTAAAGATCTAAGCAATTATAGAATGGAAATATTAATCTAAGTTGCACTGTTATCATCTAAAAGAGTTAAAGATTTAGCTAATTCATTGTCTATACTACTGAAAACAAACACTAATGCTAATCTATGAAGAGGTTGACCTTTTTTCGGCGGTGGGCCCTTGCCGCTTCAATAGATCAGTTGTTGAAGTCTACAAGAAGCTTGCTTTTAACACACACATTACTCTCACTCACACTTCAAAACATGAAATCAAAACTCTCTATAACAACTCAACTCATCCTTAATCATAGATAATCATAATATGGAGATAAAATTAATGACATTCCATTAATATTTACTCAAAAATATGTTATGTACTATCATACGATGCTTACATATCAATGGTATGCTAAATATCCTACTCTTCTACCATCCTTGCCACGACTATTTAATAGTCTGTATTCTGAAACACAAGGAGGCGAATTGATTTTCAAATCAATCAGTTGGTTAAGGTTTAATCATTCGATTACATCTCTAGCTTCATCCTCATGACATGAAGTGCATGAGGATGAGGCAATGAAAAAACTATTCTTATCATAGCCTTGCTAAACAAATAGACATCCACCCATTGACTTAGGTGAGATCTGGCACTTAACTTAGTGCATTAGGCTCTTCCATATCGGTACTAGATCATAACAGGCAGATGGTACCAGATCACGACAAGGCGCAAAAGGTGGTACTTGATCATGACAGAGCGTGGCCATTGGTACCGGATCATAACAGAGCGTGTTGGTTGGTACCGGATCACCACAGGTAAGATTTAGTACTAGACGCGTTTGATACCAGATCAGACAACAACAATCTTGGTGCGCAGGTACCGGATTATGACAGAGCTGGTATAGGAACGCTAGACATCTAGGGGTCAAAGATTCACATATGAAAAATCGAGCATTAGTACATGAAATATTTAATTCCTTAACTTAATAAACCACAAAATACATGAATTAACCATACTTTACCTTATGACCTTATTACTGGCAATTGGTAGCGTTCTTGTCATTCACTCAAGATTTAGGCAGGTCCAAAAAGGTATAGGTGAAGAGTAAAATAGGGTAATGAGAATGACAATTTCAGGTCTCAACAGATCCAGATAGTGTATCTTCAGAAATTAAGTGTTATGGTGTTTTGAATTGTTATAGTGTGAAATCTTTTGAAGCCTGAAGCTCCGGAGTGTCGAAGTATTAAATCTCTGAAGAGCGGCGGTTCAGGGAGTCAGCCACTTCGACATTCGGGGGAAATGTTGTGTTGTGTTCCGAAATCCTCTGAAGCCTAGAGTCCCAGAGCTCCTATTGATTGTGGATCCCAGCCAAGAGTGTGCACCATTGATTCTTGAAACCTTTGGGGGTTTTTTGGTTTAGCGTTTGGAGAAAGTGAAGTGTTGTGCAGTAAGATCCTCTGAATCCCAGAGTATCAAAGTCGCAGAGCCCTGGAGTGACATGGCACGATGATGTCACATAGAGTGATGTGGACCCACTTATGTGTGCCACATGTCAACTTGATTCGTTCCTTTTACAGGCCTTATGTTCCAAATGGAACTTGACACATGCCACTCATCAATTAGGCAACGTGTCATCTCCATATTTTGACATGTAGTACCCCTGGTGAACAGTGCTAAGAAGACCCTGACAGTTCAAAAATTCGGCGTTCGGTAGTTTTCATGTGTGAAGTTGGAAAGACCTCTGAAGTGCGAAACTCCGGAGAGCCTCTTCGGGAGTTCACCAGTTTGGAATTCAAGAGAAATAAGGTGTTAAGTTTTTGGATCTCTCGAAGCCTACAGTTGAAGTACCAGAGCCCCAAATCTTCGAAGAATCATCAGTTTGGAAGTTCACCAATTCAGAATTCAGGGGGAAAGGAAGTATTATGAAGGTGAGACCTATGAATTCTGAAGTTCTAGAGCCCCGATGTCCCGAAGCTCTCGATAAGCACCTTTCAGCTAAGTTCTTGGTCATATCCCATGGTCACATGAGATTTTGGCCGAAGTAAAAAGGGGCTAGTGCCCAAATTTTGATTTTTAAAGATAGAAAAGGGCTTAGAGAAGGAGCCCACAGATTTTTGAATTGTACAGACCTGCAAATAAGGGAAATTATAGAATCTCGTTAACCTAAAAAGATGATTTAGTATGGGTCCAAGAGCTATTCGTCTCTGAATAAGAAGAACAAATGTACAAGGATAACATCATATAAAAGATGATTTTTTTAAATACCCATAACTTTTTTCTCAAGACTCAAAATTGAGCATGGAAGAAGGAATTGGAAAGGTCTTGAATAGTAGAATATAACTAATCATTCATAAAATTGACTTGGTAAGGCAAGTTTCAAGAAAATCACAAGAAAGAATTTTGATGCATTATGGAACCTAGAATGATTGAGACAATGGAGGACATGGGAAGAAGTGTACCTAGGATATATGCATCCCTGGAAAAAAATAAATCTATTTTTTAGTCACATATGATTGAAGTGGAAGAAAGCATGGAAAATCTTGGTTGGTGCAGCTGACTGTAGGAGATAAAAGAAAAAAATTAATGAGATGGTTAAGTCATGTTTGATGGACATGAATGGACTGAGCACCAAGACAGACTTGAGCATCCTACCTTTAGATTCTTATGAATGTCTAATTGGTATGGATTGGTTGGACCAACACCATGCTATCCTAGACTATCATAATAAGGCATTTAATTTCCTGGATGAAGAAGGGAACCTAAGGACAATGCAAGTAATTCCTAGGGCAGTAACTGTAAGAGAAATTTCATCATTGCAGCTGAAGAAATATTACAAAAAGGGATGTCAAATATTTGCAACTCATATGGATGAGACACCTAAATATAGGGTGTTAAATATTGAAGACTATGCAGTCCTAAAAGAGTTTGGACCTAGTATCAAGAACAAGGTGAAGAACTTGAGGACATAATGTCATGTCAATAATATCCCACAAGATGATCAAAGGCCAAGACTGAAGAATGTTAGTATATGAATCTAGGTGCAATCCATGAAGTTTGGGAATCCACTACAGGAAATACACATGTTAATCAGGGTGCTCAATGGAATTTGGATATAAGAGTAGCTCATGTAGTCAAATTTCATTCACTCTAAAGGATGCCAATGTACAGATAAGGTAGTAGAGTGTGGGCATATCTGCTCTAAAATATTGATAGGTTAAAATGTTATTTTTCTGATAAAGAGAAACAAGGAGTATATTTGGAGATAAGATGTAACATCTCCAAGGATCAGTCCTACAGTTTGGAGATAACACCTCCAATATTGTTATCGGAGTGCGCAATGGAAGCATGGTATGAAGGACATCAATATGGCATGATAGAAGTTTATTATGCAAATCAGGCTGAAATCAAATGGGTCAAGACTCAAGACAGGAGGAAGTAATGGTTCATTAAGCAAATTCAAGTGCTGATATGATCAATCAATGAAATGATAAATCAATTTTCTTCAATAAAGAAATTAGTGTTAAATATCCAAGGTTAATCTGGGAGCATGACTGGAAATGTAATTTAGTCATGTAGGAGTTGGATCAGAGGGATCCAAGTAATAGTGGAATGATGAAAAAGTAATATCAGCTTAATATATGGGTACAAGTGTGAAAAGTAGATAAGAAAGATTCTAGCATGGATATCTCAAGTCAAGCAGAATTTCAAAAAGAAATTAATTTTTGAAGAGTAATCAATAGGGAACCATAAAGAAGAAAATGGTTCTACGTTTGGTATAGAATGCAAAGGATATGGTACCTAACAAGAATCCATCTCAAGTGGCATAGAACCATGATTGAAATTCCCGGAGGTTGGAAGTATCACTAGAAATTATGATGATAAATTAAAAGCAGTGTTAATTACTTCCAATTAATTCTATGCAGTTGGTGAGGAAGGCATATGTGCATATTTATAGTATGCTAGAGATTGGCTATGCAAGTCAAGTTTGAGGCTAGTTGGTTAAGAAAGGAGAAGAGAATGGTGCAAGAGACCTCAAGTGATAAAGTATTCAGTCAGGAAATGGCTGAAGTAGTTCAGTCCCAAAAAGTAAATGGATGTTGAAGATCCAAAAGTCTATAAGACGACATGATTGGAATTATAATTTATTTAAGTGTGAGTTAGATGGATCCAGGATATAAATGAATACTGAAGGTTAATATTAGCTTAGTTTTTGGCTGAAAATGCAAAAGTAGCCAAGAGTGATTTGGCTAGAAAGTGCTCAGGGCAGCAATAATCATGTATAGTGATTACAATGAGAGCATAAGAAGATTCAGGAATACGAGAAGAATTAAAGGATTCTAGGTTCAGTAAGGAAAAGTGTTATATGGAGAAAGAAGTTGTTTCAATTATAGTAGCAACAATTATGTTATGGCTTGTTATAAAACCATACATAGAAAGAGATGATTATTTCATGTTGCATGTGCTTCTACTAATGTTGTTGCATATGGAAGGAAGCAACATAAAGATGAAGTGTTGATTATAAGGTTGATAAAGGAGGCATGAGAGCTTCTATTATTATTAGCTAACCATGTAGCATGAACTTTATTTAATGGAAGCTATGCAGGTATGATTTCTATGTTCTCTTATTACATAATTGATGAAGGGAATTTAGGTAAGAATTTCCTCAACCATATTTATTTATAAAATCATAGTATTGTAATATTTGAATGCATAAATGGGAATAAGATACCACTAGGTGTGGTAAAGGATGAAGGTATGTAATAATTATCAAAGCTTCTTGAATGCACACACTGACATAGTACCATGTCATGTTAATTTGGTTATGAAGTAATAACCAAAGCAATAAAGGGTATGAACCTATTATAGGAATGGATGCCAGAAAAGCTAGTCATGTATGAGACCATGACATGGTTGGTTATGGAAAGATATGGTTATGGAAAGGCTATGTACCACATTATGTCCAAGGAACTTCCTACCTTTAAATAATAGTTGAATTGCAACCCTTTTGCTAACACTAATGAACACCACATAATTATATTCTTGGTGTAGTGTTCGGGTCAAAAAGTAAGGCATCCAAATAATTGAGAATACAATAGGAAGTGTATGGAGAATGTGTCAAGGAATTGGCTAGACTTCCAATTTACCCATGGTGATATTCATGACTTAGATATAGAGCATCATGAAAATCAATGCAAAAGTGCATTGAATAGATATGCATTGAGAGTTGCAGTCATGCATAGTAAGTAGTAGAGTTGCACTTATGCATGATAGAATTGTCATGGTTGAATGATTTTTTTGTGAATGCATGAATATATGTTATCTAACGGAACTAATTATACTAACAATTGAAATGTTACAAAATCATTGAGTTAAGAACGTTTCAAGAGTTGTTAGGGCATTTCAACAAGAAAGTTGCAAGTCAAGTAGTCACATGAGCATTGACTACAAGAAATTTTCTGTTTAGAAAATAGAGTAAGGAACTTAATGATATTAATGGTGAACATGCATATGCATAGAATGAGAATTTTTTCTATTTAATAAATGGTTTGGTAGTGTTTATTGAATCGTTAGTTGTAGACAATTCTAAGATCAATTCGTGAGGTTTTGGTACATATTGCAATGAAAGTATGATGTACAAGAAATACTGACAATCTGTTGGTTGAATGCAATATAGAAGCATTGTAGGAAAAGTGGTATTCAATATGGTGCTTGCTAAAATCCAGAAGGAAGACTGCATCCTACTATTGCAACAACCATGAAAAATTATGAAATAGAATTTCATATTTTGGGAAAAGTTGAATTCCCTATGAAATAAGTTTGAGTTTCTAAATGATTTTTTTTATAATTTTCTCTCATGATAACTTCATGTGTGTGATGCAGATGAGATAATGTTGATTAAAGTGGAATGCTTGGAAATAACAACTAATATTGAATACACTAGATCCCTATAAATGTAGAACCTTGGTGGGGTTCTAATAATGAGTTGGCGCTCTCCTTGTGTGTGAAAGCCTTGGCAAGATGGATCGTTGAAGGACTGTGTAACAGTGAAGGGATGTCTGAGCATGGAAGGGTGAGTGCAACAAGGAAGATGAAACTTAGGAGCTCTTATGGCATGACAATTGTCATAACGAGGGTATGTCAAATGGAACAATGAGTTGAATTCTTTCCTGAAGAAGCTCTATGGAATAGAGAAAATGACTTCCAGCTACAGTATGAATACATAAAATGGTGCTTGAAAGTAGAGCACGAGGTGGATAGAAAGCTTCCAATAGAAAAAGCATGGAGAATTTTGAATAATTTTGAATTGTGCATGGTATATAATGCATTGAGGATAATGCATAAATAAGGGAAGGGGATTGTAATACCCCAAGACCATCCCCAGTTGTAAATGTGAATGTGAATATGTTTCATAGGTTGGTGAGCCAGGTTATTATAGGCCATAAGGCTTATGTTATTATTAGTACCGAGAGCCTAGATGATAAAGGCCATTGATCCTATTTTTGTATATGTAAACACTCATATCATTAATAAAACACATCGTTGCATGTAGACCAACCACAATAAAAGAGTATGGGGGAATAAAATCCACTAGGAAGGGAAGGGGGGGGAAAGAGCCTATGAAAGGGTATAATCTAAAGGGCTTATTTCCAAGGGAATATTATAATATATTCCTAAATACTAAGGTTTGGATAATTATTTTTATCCTAAGTTCTTAATGGGAAAGAGAATGAATCTCTAGTGGAGAGAAATGAGCTCCTTGAGAGCCATGTGTCATCAAAGGCACGTGCAAATAAATGTGGGGGGAATCAGTCAATTTTCCACTCACTCAGTCATTCACACACTCAACCATTTTCTCCATTAGTCGACCTTTGCATCATGCACACACTATGGAGCTACCCCGTACTTTCCTGTTATCAACAATAAACCATATTCTTCCTAGAATGCACAACACACCTGTACCTACCTGAGCTAGAATTGTACCTTTCTGTTATGAGCAACATCTGTCCCATGCTATGAAAGTTGCTTCTTTCATCACCTTGGTCATATCTGGACGTTCTTGTTGTCTTTACCATTCCCTGTAACTAGTTGACTTAAGCACTGAACTGAAGAAATGGGTTGTCAGGCCCGAGGGATTGAAGAGGCAAGTTGTCAGGCCCGTGGATTGAAGATGCAGGTTGTCAAGCCTTTGAGAAACTCTCTCCATGTGAGAGAATTGGTGGGAAAGTGATATACTGAGGGATCCCAACTACAATTACATTTCTCTAAGACTTCCTGTCTGTAATGTTGTTGAAGAACTAGAAGGGAAGTGAGGCAGTTGAAGGATTTTTGAACAACAAAGGGGCACACTTCCTGGGGTGGGATAGGAATGTGCAGAATGAGAAGGTTGTTAGTTTGAGTTGGCTCATGGGACGAAATCATTCCTGTTGTTTGATTTTTCTCATTATAGCCTAGGAATACCTTTACCTGGGTGGATTTTATCCCCAGCTTGAGGGTGACCCACTATTGAGAGTTATGAGCAATGTGTTTTAAGGATGGGAGGATCGTGGAAGATCTGCACATAGTTGGTGGTATTCTACAAATGATAAGTATCAATTGTGTGTTCATTTGCATGTTGCGTATTTATACATGTCTTTATATTTATGTGTATTTCCTATGTATGTTGCATGTATATGTTTACTGTTATTTCTGCATGAATCTCTGTAGTTTCGTAATATTTATGTCTATTTAAATTTATATGAATATATAATACAGATGGTATTGTTGTTTTTATGGAGTTGGCATGGTCGGTCGATAAGGTCGAGTATGTCACAATGTATTAAGTTCCACAAATATTTTAAGTGTGGAATAGCCCAGTAGGTCTATGCATGGGTATGTTATAGTTGTATTTCCTCACAAAAATCATTGAGGACAATGTTTTTCTAAGAGGGGTGGAATGTAGAGTATCCAGGGAGGTAACCAAGGGGAATATATATGTGTGTGTGTGTGTGTGTGTGTGTGTGTGTGTGTGTATGTATGTATTTATATGTAATGAATACCATCATTAGTAAATAAGGCCTATGCAATAGTGTGAATACAATTATTGTAAGAATACACAATAGAAGGTTCCACCTACTAGAATGTTCCTTCTGTAGAATGCTCTTAGGAGGTAGATAGTATTATATAAAGAAGTATAAGAAATGTAATGAAGCATAGTGAATATTATTGTAATCGGAGCTTATTACATTATGAGGTTGCTCCATCGAAGAGGAAAATGAATATAAGTGGATTCCTTCCATAAAAAGAACAGCTGTAAGGTGTTTCTTACCTTAAGGGTTTGATATTATGAAAGTGTGGATAATTCATACATTTTTCTTGGATATATTCTATGTTTTTTTATATTGAAATTTGAGGCACTTAATAAGCAGTATGAGTGATCTATATTTAGGAGTGGAATGAACTGATTAACATAATGAATATGATAAACACAGAGATATGAAGAATAACACAAATATCCAGTGAACAATATCTTCTACTAAATAATGAAATAGGTTGAAATTGTAAAACTGTAGAACTGAAACACTTTCTTGAATGGTGGTAGCTATCTCTAAGAAGCGATGTGGTTGCTATGCGCATCTGTATGAGAAAAATGGATTACAATGAGTCTCCAAATTCCTTTTTTATATTATTCATGAATGCCAAAACCCTAGACATCCAAAAACCTAACACTAGAAGGTGAAATGACAAAATTCATGTGGGCCCTATGGGTAAGTTGGTGTAATTTGGTACCTCAACTTCTAAGGGTTGTAACTTTTTCATACGACCTCCGCTTTAGATGCTTGATAGCCTGTTGGAAAGGTCTTTCAAAGAGATACACATTTCTCTGTCAAACTCTTACTTAGTCTACAGTTTGACTATGGCGAGCCAAAAAAACAACGTTTAGGGCCCCAAAACGGCCCTGGAAGTACAACAAGATGTGCTAACATGAGAACATACAAAATAAGATATTTGGATTAGGTGAGAAGCCACTCATATCCACTTGGAGGATGTGTGGGGTTTCAGACAGCCCCAGAAGTGTAGAACCCTCAATTACAAAGCAATACAAAAGAATGTGTTGAACAAAAAATGTACACAAGGAGCCAGTTGAAATAGGTGGGTGGCCACCAATATCTGCCTAGATCAATCCTCGCCCCCTTAGGAAGAAATGGTCTCCATTCCATTAAGTTCCCCCATCAGGTGAGGAAACGTTTGTTGGATTTGACCCCAGGTGAGCCACTTGCCTTGGTGTGGGAGTTGTCGTGCCTTAACAACCCGTAATGTTGGATCTATTGATGGCGAGTGCCCTTGACCTATGTGTCCACTATCTAATCAGTGGATACTTGTTCCATGCAATGAGGGTTGAGCTATGTTGGTGTCATTTGTTCTTCTATCTCAAAGGTGTCGAATAATGGGAGAAAATATGGTCGAAGGAGGTCCACATTGAATATTGGATGTAGACCAAGGAAGGGTGGAGTGTTGAGCTCAAAATAATTTCTACCCATAGCCTTAGTGATAGTGTAAGGCCCATAACTAAGTGGGCAAAGATTTTGATGGGGCCCAGTGAGATGCTCCTTCTGCAAATGTAACTAGATTTTTTTCCCAACCTAAAACTGGTGTGGTACCCTGTGTTGATCATGGCATTGCTTGTACTTAGCATTCAATTTCTGCAAAATCTCTTGGACCTCTTGGAGGATGTTTTGAATCTGCTCAATTAATCTAGTGGCTTTGTCAATCACAGACTGATCAGGGGAAGATCTTGTCTTTTTGGTGGCAAGAGGAAGTGCAACATCATTGGGTCCCAAGGGTTGGAATCCCAGACCCACCTGAAATGGGCTATGGTCAGTGGAACTATGGAGATCCCTTTTGTAACTATGTTGGACATATGGGAGACTCTCGTCCCATGTACATGAATGCTTAGAGTTGTACATGCATAGGATGTGCACAATCATCCGATTGATGACCACTGTTTGGCCATCGATTTGTGGGTGGAAAGTAGTGGATTTTGTGATCTTGGAGTCCAACAGAAACCAGAGACTCGACAAAAAGGTGATGAGGAACCTGATGTCTCAGTCGAAGATGATGGTATGTGGTATCCCAAAGTGGACCCACACTCGTTCAAAGAAGAGATTAGAAGTATCTTTCATTGTGGAATTCTTCTTGCAGGCTGTGAGGATGGCCATCTTCGAAAACTGATCAATGACCATAAACACACAGTCATTTCCTTGCTTGGTGGATGACAAGCTAGACATGTAATCCATTGAGATGGATTCCCAATGCTTCTCAGGAATAGGAAGAGAGGTGTATAATCCTTTCTTCTTGATGGTTGGCTTGGAAATGGCATAGGCAGTGAAAGATCTGATATACTTGTTGACATCCTGTCGAAGTTTTGGCCAATAAAAATGTTTCTAAAGAACAACCATAGTTTTCTCCATGCCAAAATGTCCTACCACATGACTGTAGTGGGATTCCCAAATAATCTTTTCACACTCTCTTGTAGGAACATAGAGATGGCCCAGGTGGCATAATATTTCATCCTAGATGTGAAAATTAGTGACAATTGCACTTGTACCCAAGAGCTGATAGGTGGTGGTGAAGTCTGGATCTTACTGATAAAGTTGGGGCCACTTAGATGGTTCATGTCCACAGGAATGGAGCACAGTGGTGAATGCAGCCACAAGAGGTCGGTTGAGGCAGTCAACGACATGATTGGAGATATGTGTCTTATACTTTATGTTGATATGGAACTATTGCAGGTAGGTGAACCACCTCTGATGGCGCTCGTTCTGCAATTTCCCTTGTGTCTGTATGAACTACATAGGCTTGTGATCAATGTGTCTGATCGTCTCTTTCCCCAGAATGTAATGTTTCCATTGACGACAGGCTTGTACAATTGAATACATTTCATTTTCATAGGTGGGGTATTTTCGGACAGTATTGGAGAGTTTGACACTATGGTATGCCACCAGATGCCTATTGGCCCTTGGGTATGGATTAAGAAATAAAGCGAATAAAAAGGAAAAGAAAAGATGAAGTATGAACTACGCGAAAGGCACATTGACTGAGATTGGGTCGAAGTGATCAAAGAGGTAGAAAAGAAGGAGCGAAGTAATGGGAAAGCTAGTCATTGAACGAGGAGAATGAGGATGACATATCATCAAGGAAGATGGATTGTGGACAACTCAACAAGCGAAAGAAGATGTCAACGAGTTCTTTGGAGCACCTCACAGGAAAGAAGGAAAGATAGGCTGGCACAACCTGGGAAGTACGGGTCAAGTTGACCTAACGTTTTTGTATCTAGGGTTTTGACACCTAGACATTTGTCACTGTAATGTATAAATAAAGGTCTAGAGGACCTAAGATGGGTTGTTGTTCATTGTTGTTATTTTTGTCGTCATCATTGTGGATGATCATTGTTTTTTATACTATTGTGTATTGTGCGAGAGAGAAGTCTTGTGTGTGAGAGAATTCTACATTGTAATATCTGCAGTTGGGTGTGAATATCAACCCTACAACTAGGTATGTAGGGAGGGGAGATAGAGAAGAGAGAAAGAGAGAGAAATCTACAAGCTAAGAGCATAGATAGAACTGTATTTTTTCACATAATATATCAAGAAACACGGTTATGTGGACGTATCCCTAGGGAGAGGGTGAACCACGTATATCTTGTTGTTCGGTGTGATTGATGGTATGTTCTTTTGATTTATGTTCTACTGTTATTGCATAATTATGTTAGATCGGAGATATAACTTGTGCAGTAGGTTTAAGGGATATAAAGAGTAACTAGATTGTTGTGTGTTGTTTCCTTGGAACCACTTTATATTTCCTCTGGTTGTAGACACCTGTGTTCTACAACCCCCTATTGCTACTTCAGGTGAGACTGCATCTGATTCACAGGAGTTTTTGCAAGAACCAGTAGTTAGGGCTTGTTGGTGCGCTGTTAGAACTGAACCCTGGGTCTGCCCTTGTGCCAACAAATGGTTATGTTGCTAGGACCAAGATCTTCTTGAGGGAATTTCAAGGTGATTTCCATTGAAGACATAGATTCAGAAGTGGATAGAAGAACAAGAAAAGGAATTCATTGAGGCTCGGAATAAGAACCCTAATATTAGCATAGAGGATTGGTTGGGAAGGTATATCTTTAATGATATACTCAAGATTTTCTTTGGAGGAATTCATAAGGAGATATACGAGTGGATAACCATATTAGTAGATACCCAATTTGAGATCAGAGCTAGAGCATCTATGGTTTTGACATCGACGTTGATCAAGAAGGTTAAGGGAGTTGATAACACCATGTCAAGAGTAGTATATCAGTGGTTTGATAGCACCATTGAAGGGTACATTACTAAGCTTTCTATTGACAGAATAGAGTCGTATAGCCAAGCAGAGAGATATTTCATTAAGGGACCTAGAGGAAAATTTTTACACTTTTTGAAGTTGAAGATCAAGATGCTATTGCATGAGAAGAACATATTGAAGATACAGTAGTTGGTCAGATTGAAAAGATAATGTTCAAGAACTCAGACAACAACAACGACATAGAGGTTGGACACACACATAGTGGGAGATCATTTAGAGAAGTTCCTCTGGTGAACCTTTTTTACTAGGGTCATGAGCCACTGGCATAGGATGGAGGGTTATAGAGTGGAGAAGAAGAAGAGTTGTTGAACGAGGAAGATTCATAGTTCGCCAAGGAAGAGGAAGAGTAGACTGAAGAACCTCACCGAGAAGAATCAATAACTTTAGGGACTGGGCCTGTTGTCGAAGTAATTATTATCACTCCTCCTGTTGTTTTAGCAGCATTAAGTAACCAGAGTAACCTAAGTTATCAGAGAACTCAGATCACTAGTACAAGTGGTTCAGTGCATACTCATTCGAGAAATCTAGGAAGACCTATGGAAAATGAGATGAGGTTACCCACCTTTAAGGGAGATGGATCTGAAGATTCGGATCAACATTGGTTCTTATGCGAAGCTATGTGGAGTATTAAGAATGTCACTGATGAAACTGTTAAGAGAGCTAAGTTTAGTACTACCCTAAGAGACTGCACACTGAGCTGGTACATGAAATTTTTCCAGGGAGTTGCACAGACGAAACCGCTGAACATCATTAAGACTGCGTTGATTACCAAATTCAATAAATCCAAGTCAGAGTCGTGGTGCATTACATAGCTGAAAGAAATCAAGTAGAGAGTAGTTGAACCTATGTGGGAGTTTGATAAGAGGTTTAAGACCTTGACATGCCACTTGAGTTTTTATATTCCAGACGAACATAATAAAGAATGGTTCATTGTTGCCCTCTTGCCACACATCAGATTCCCTCTGATGCAAAAAAATATCTCTTTGCAGGCTGAAGCATTGGAGATCACCATGAAACTAGAATCAACCCCTATGGGAGAATCCAACATAGGTATGAGACAAATTTTGATTCAGCTAACTAGCTTATCTCTGCAGGTTGAAGATATGAAGAAAGACAAGGAAAAAGATAAAAGAGAGGACATCTAGTGTATCAGATAAAAATCAGAAGGCCACGATAAGGAGAATTGTCCCCAATTTCATGAGTACTTGGCCTGTTGTTATTGGATAAATCCATAAGTGCAGACACAAACCGATCTCCCTAGATCCACCTGGATCTAGAACAAAGCAAGACAGAATTATACTCTTTCCCTAGATTTTAACTATTGAATGTACTAGGAAGTTCGATTAAAGAACATACCTTACAATCTATTCCTTTGATATTTGTTGCTCTTGCTTCGCTCCAGTGCTCTCGTATAGTCAAGATCAAAACAATACAAACCAACCGAAGTGAAGAAAACACAATCTATTCAATAGTTCATCTATGATCAAGGAGTTATACAATAAAGTAAAACTAACTTTATGGGAAAGAGACACATTACTATATCATATTGATGGAAAGTAAAGATTACAACCTGAGCCTTGATGTTGAAAACTTCCTTTCAATGGCCCCTAGCTCTGACACACAGACTTGCTCACTTTCATGAAGAAGATCAACCACCTTTGATAAACTTGTTGGAGTTCTTAGCTATTGTAGCATCAGTCCTTCACCCAATCCTTTTCACTAATTCTCCAATCAATATCTTGCTTGTTTGCTTCTAACCTCTTCCATGAGAATCCCCTCAATATATAAGAGAGAATGAATTAGTTACTTGGATAGGAATGATCACAAAATATTAGGAAAGCCAGTACTTAGATAACCATTTGAATGCCATCTCATCCTTCTAGAAGATTCCCTTCTAGAAGCTTTGAGAATTCATCCTTTTCCCTTCTTTAGAAAGGGTTCTCACCCTAGTAGTTAGACACAGTGTGAACTTCTCGCACCCTATCTTAAATTAGCCTGCGAGAATCATGCATTATCGCAGGCAAATGTATTGGTAGCCTGCGAACCTTCCTTAAAAATGTGATTTCTGAAAAGAGATGAAGGTAAATTTTCTCTGGAAAAGGTTCTAATGAAGAGCCTGAGTACACCATAATAAATACATCATCATGATGACCAAAATCATGGGTAACAGAATGCCCCCAAAAGTCTGAGATTGGAACCAGTGGCAGTCGATAGACTTTGTAAGCTGCATGTGTGTGTCAAGAACCAGGAGCACATCTAATCAGAAACCTGCGAACAGTCAAGCATCTGTAGAGTATCATATATATCAATTCTGAGGTAGGCATTCCCATACTCAAATCATGGACTGATGACATTGTATACATGAGTCATGGCCACCAATCATACACTGTGGATCCATGTCATCAAGATATAGCATATCCACCTGAATACACTATGGATCTGTGCAAGAAATTTCAAATCAAGATGACATAGCCATGAAACATACACAGTGGATCTATGTGTCGCAAATTATACATACTCCATCGCAACCTAGATTACAAAGATAATATCCAGGGTCTTCAATCTCGTCCCCCAAAGTACGAATCTAACCATGTGATTACATGTGTTGAAGTCGAAAACGGTAGAAACCACTTGATTACCGGTCATTGATGTAACCGTTAACAAGTGCGACGGAAATCACCATTGATGTCAATGACTCCCAAGGTACCATGGTACAATCTATCGAGTGTTAATGAATGAGTTGATGTCGAACATCCGATGGAATCTTTCAATCAGGGGTCAATGATGTAAACCCACTGTCGAAAACGAGGAAACCTGCCTTTGAGGCATGCAAGTTCCAAGGTACCAAATAATTTCTAAGTCTTGATTCCGGATAATGTGTTGAAGTCGACGGAACAAAACTCATCACAGGAGGGCCTTGATGTATCCCTCATCAGTGACATGAAATGAGTAACAGAGCTTGAAGGTGAAACAGAGCATTTTGCAAATTGGACTAGACACAGGGAAGGCCGACACGGAGAGAATGGGTCACTGCAAATGGTCAACTCAATATAGGTTTTAGATGGATTTGTCTTGAACATATGAATGACACGACCAATGATTTGGCAGCATTGACTCAAAGACAACACAGGGAATGACCTTGTAGCAAATCCAATGAGAGACAAATGGATTTCCCAAACCAGCTTCAAATCATGAATAGGGGGTGTCATGTTCAAGAGCGACACTTACTGCCAATCAATACGAAGATGAAACATATCCCTTTCCCAAATTTTTCCCCACCATTTCTAGCAAGTACCTCTTTATTTTTACGCAAGCTTGAAGAGGATCACATGTGCTTGTTGATATAAGCTCATCCTTTGGATGAGTCCCTCAGAGTATTTTTAACGAACCCTAAGAAGGAGTGGTTCGGTCCCATCATGGATCTGTCAATGTTTGTTTAATGAGTCCAGAGATAGTAAACTCGAAGGTTTTTCAAGATTATAGAGTTTGGAAAAACACTTAAAAGAGAACTCTCTCAGTTCCTTTTTCGTAACATAGTCTGGACAAGACTGAAAAAAAGAGAAATTATCGCTCGCCAGATGCGTACTTCAAATACTTTATTGAGCGTGAAAATAGCAAGGTCGCTTGGCGATCTTTTCATGTTTAGAGAGTCTGAAAAGAGCTTAAAGAGGACTCCAGGGGGGTTCCTTTTTCATATAACCTTGATGAGCCCGAAAAAGTGATAAAACTATGCTCGATCACGTTCTCTTGTATTTACAAGCGTAAGAATAGACAAAAACGATGCTCGAGGTTTTGTGTAAAAACCCTGAAAAACACTAAAAAACACACCATAACGAAGTAAAAAATGTCCATATCCTTGTATGTAATCATCAATGTTATCACACCTGCAAGTCATCACTCTCATCTTGATATTAGTGATTAGGTTTTAATCAATAAATAAACATAAAAAACCCAAAATGACATAGTAAAAAGTAAATTAAATGAGTAAATAACATTTTTACCATATCATTTCACATTTTCACTATTGAGCTCCAAAACCCCCATTTTACCCTTCGAGTTTGGCATTAATTTTCGGGAGCGACAGGAGACCATTCGACGAGCCATCTGCTACATTAAGGTAAGCTCTTCATTCCGAACATTTTCATGGTTTAAATTTCTGATTCCATTGGTTATTTTTTCATTTTCAAGTTGGTTTTTTAACCCTACATACGCATAAGCATTCTTGCAGGCACCCCATACGTGACCTGCGAGAATGATGTGTTCTCGTAGGCGGCCCATACGTGACCTACGAGAATGATGCGTTCTCGCAGGTGAGCCATGAGCCACCTGCGAGGTGTTCACACTGTGCAAATGAGGCACCTGCGAGAACCGCAATCTCCAATTTTTTTTTTTAAATATTTACCCAATGAAAAAGATCTAGATCATGAGTAAGATCATTAATCCTCCTTTTAAGTTCCTTGTGTAGGTAAGTAGCCACAAACATGGTGCTTGAGTGGAGAGAAAGAGAACATGAGGAGGATAATGCAAATGCCGAGAATCATCCTTCTACCATAGCTGCATTGAGAGATTGTGGGCTCTTAAAATACTTCCACATCTCGGGCATGAGGGCCCAAGTCAGACTACTCGAGTACCTGGTCCGTATGTGGGACCCAGATCAACAAGTTTTCAATGTATGAGCTCATACTTTTTCCATAGACATTGAGGACATATACTTTTTGACTAGATTGTCCAAGCATGGGTATTATGTCAGTCTGACCAGTAGTAGAGGTGGTGGGCTCAAGATGAGTGAATACTGCAATCAATACTGTGTACCAGAGGCTGAGAGGAAAAAGGGAAAAGTTGTTATCTGGGGGGTACAAGACTTGACCCTCCGCACTATCCTCTTTACTATAGCTCGGATGGCCAGGAGTTCAGCTCCTCATATGGCATTACAGAGCTACTTCCAGTACGCCATCGAGTGTACTGAGCCCCGAGTATTCAACTGGGCGGATGTTGTTCTTAGCAGTATCAAAAGACAATTAACCAACTGCAGACAAGGTGAATTGAAACAATTTGGGTATGGTTCTTTGCTGGTGTCCTTCTTCCTTGAGAGGGCCCCCGTATTTAGACTACAGGTTGAGTGGGACTTCTCGGGTCCAAGAGATCCAAGGATGTTGAGGTGGTGTCAGCTCATGGTCTGGCACGTGGTAGGACCAATCGTCAAGTATGATGATATTTTCTTTGATTGGCTCCAAAACCAGATGGTGATGGTCGATGACTATGCTTATGTCGGGTTGGATTTTAGAGGAGATCCGGATTTAGCACTGCCTGAGGACGCTCAGTGGGGATACCTCAGTAAGAAGTACACACATTTTCTCTTTTTAAATGTTTTTGAATTTTTATCATATTTAAATGTTTTTGTTTTATATATATTTATCCAAAGACTTAACACAAAATGTTTGTTGATAACACAGATGTTGGACCATATAGACCTCCTGGCACTTCTCCTTTCCAGTGACAAGGAGAGGTAGCAGCACCACCACCATAGTATGCCGAAGATTATCAGGTGGTGGAATAAAACTTAGAGGGTCTGACAGCAGACATTCTAGATATGACTCTGGAAGAGGTTCCACGATGCTATCAGCGTCACACTGTAGGGGTATCAACAACTATGGGTCGATTGCTCCGTAGGGTTGTTAGAACAGTTGTGTGTTACCGTGAATGTCATCCTTGACGTCACTTTGTAGAAGCTGTGAGCTTCAAATTTTGATATTTTGGTCTTCGGACAAACTTTTGTAAAAAACAAAATCTTTTGATCATTATATATACAGATGGCTTCTATCGGTTTACTTTATATTCTGTGAATTTTAATGTGTTTGATTTATAAAAGGTTCAAATGTCTGTCCAATACATAATTATCCAATGCATATGTTAATGTATTAAGACATCTAGGAATATGCTGATATTCAATGTGATCAAAATATCATTCCAAGAGGCGAATCCGCAAATATACCCGTAACAAAGTAGGACTTCGAATAGAGTAGATATTACTTAGTTGTAGTACTACAAGCTGCGAGTCAAGTCACACAACCAAATGACGAATTCCAAGTGAGATAGCATCAACCAATAATTCAATGACAGTGCTATACTCTGCAATGTTGTTGGTTGCACGACCAAGACATACACCTCGTAAAGATATAAGTTTGTTTGTTGGGGCATAGATTGCCCATGCAGCGGAAGCTAGGTTCAGAGTACTATGGCTAGCACCATCAGTGAAGCCAATATAGGGTAGAAAAGACTCCGACATCTGGCAATCAAACACAACGTCACATAAGGGCAGAGACTAGATAACATCAAAAGTAAACTAAAAGTAACACACACAAAGTATGATACATAAAATACAAGTACGTTGCACAAATGATTTATGTGTAGTACTTCTTCAAGTACAACCCATTCCTGGGTTCACTCAAAGGGATACCATCATAATCGACCAGCTCATATGCTCCTTTTTCCAAAACTCGGTGAACAATATAAGGACCTCGCCACATTGGTTCGAATTTCCCAGCTCCTAACACATCTCGATCCTGTTCATAGAGAAGAACTAGATCACCTTCAGAGAAAACGCAAGGCTTGACATGCTTGTCATACTGTGCCTTAACACATTTCTTCTAGGTTTCTATTACTAGAGTGGCGTCACGTCGAGTCTCGTCTAATCTCATTAGATACAATAGACGTTCTTCTTCAGCAGAAGTATTGGGTAAGAGTTCGACAGCTAGCTTCAGAGAAGGTATCTTGCATTCTATAGGAAGAATGGATTCCACACCATAGACTAATCGAAAAGGCGTAAACCCCGTAGCAGATTTAATAGATGTTCGATATGCCCACAATGCCGAAAACAACATCGTGTGCCAGCTTGTTTTATGAATTCCTATCATCCATCGAAGCATAGTTATAATAACTTTGTTGATTGCTTCGACTTGGCCATTAGCTTGTGAATAATAGGGTGTTGAGTTATCATGACGAAGACCCAACTTTTTCGTAAGTTCAGACATCATAAAATTCCTAAAATGACTACCGTTATCGGTAACGATAGCTTGAGGAACACCAAAATGATCTATGACATGGTTAAAAAGAAACAACGCTGCAATCTTTCCAGTATTATCGAATGTCGGCATTGCCTCGACCCATTTTGTAAAGTAATCAACAACTACAATGATGTAACCATGCCCCCCGACCAAGTGAGGGTGACATGTCATGAAATCAATGCCCCATTTTGCAAAAGGACCAACTGAGACCACAGGATGAAGACGAGCAGGATCTGACCGAATTTTCTGATTGTAGGTCTAGTAGGCATGGCATTTCTGGACGGCAGTAATGTAGTCGTTGAACAAGGAAGGACAAAAATAACCTACACGTAAGATCTTTTGGGCAGTAGCATACCCAGACATATGACCACCACATGCTCCAGAATGGCAGTCATTCAGATCTTTCTTAGCTTCCTCAAAAGTCAGACAACGTTGAAAAACAGAGTCAATACCCCGATGGTAAAGAGTATCGCCGAGAATAATGTATTGACGTGCTTGATAACGGACGCGACGTCATTCAGTGCTAGACAAAGTAGGCCGGAAAGTCTAGGTTTGGAGATATATAATGATATTTCCATACCAAAGATCATCAGTACTAATTAGGAAAAGAGATTCATCGGGTAATGAATCTACTGCTACATTTTCCGTGGCAGAGTGAGGAAAATCACATATTAACTCAGCAAAAACTAAGGATTTCTTAGACGTGGCATGATCGAATTCCAAGTCAAACTCCTGGAGTATGACAATCCATTTGGAGTATTTTCCCCCTAGAAATTGACATGTCAAAATGTGCTGCATAGGGTTGCAATGAGAAATCACTGTAGTTTTCTTGGAGAGAATATAATGCCAGAAGCATTGAATAGCTTGAACAACAGCCAAGGCTAGTTTTTCAACATGCTGATACTTGATTTTAGTGGATGTGAGACTTCGACTCAAGTAATAAATAACATGCTCGTCGCCATTATCATCCTCTTGGACGAGAACCATGCCAATATTATACTCAGAAGCAACAAGATAAAGAAAATAATCACGACTATAATCAAGAGGAAAGAGAAGCGGAGCTTTTGTGAGGGACAACTTCAAAGCCTCAAAAGAATTGTTGGCCATGGTATCCCAGATGAATTCTGCATATTTCTTTAACAGTCGAGTAAAACCACAAGTAATTTCAGCATAATTAGGGATGAAATGATGAAGAAAGTTTGCTTTCCCCTGCAAACTTTGCAACTGACACAGTGTAGAATGAGGAGGGAGATTAAGAATCGCCTCAACCTTAAGAGGATCCACCCTGATCCCCTGACGTGACACGATGAAACCTAGAAGACGGCCGGATTCTACGCAAAAAATGCATTTATGAGGATTTAAATGAATACAATAGAACAGACAACGAACAAAAATGGCTCGGAGATGAGTGGGGTGATCGACTCGGCGCAAAGAATAAGCTGGTAAATCGTCCAAATAGGGTTGAACGATATGCTTTATATCATGAAAATCATAAGACATAGCACGTTGAAACGTCACGCCAGTGTTCTTAAGACCGAAGGGGAGTTTCCTATAGGAAAATGTACCCCAAGGACATATAAAAGCAGTTTTATGTTGGTCCTCGGGAGCAATGTTAATTTGATTATAGCCGAAGAAACCATCCATGAGAGAGAAGATTTCACTGTCGGCACAGTCATCGACAATCTGGTCAACGAAAGGGGTTGGAAAGTTGTCTTTTGGACAGGCTTTGTTAATATCCCTATAATCAACACATACACGAATACTGCCACCTTTTTTATCAATTGGAACAGGATTGGAAACCCATTCTGTCAGAGCCACTGGATAAATAAAACCGACTTTTAGAAGTTTTTCAACTTTGAGTTTGATAGCCGCGACTTTACGTGGATGGACAAGACGAAGGCGTTGTCGGATAGGCTTAGCTCCAGGGTATGTCTTTATCTCATGTACAACAATAGCAGGTCGATACCTGGCATCTCTTCGTAGCTCCAGGCGAATATGTCATGAAATTCTTTGAACAGAGACGTATAAGTGACAATTTCATCCGAAGAACACGAAGCTCCAATATGAACATTTTCGACTATCCTAGGTTTAACGGATATGTCAATGGGAATCGTGGGAGAAATATTACTGAGGTTCCCTTCGACAAACACATCATGTGATAATCCGGGAACGGTTGATATGACAACAACGATCGACAGAGCCGAAATTCGTTGGTAGTTCTCTAGAGTGTGTTGTTCCAAAAAGAGTATGGAACGATGATGTCCATCATCCCAAGGGGTGTCCTCCATGACGGACATGATCATCTCATCAATGGGAAAGATAACACGGAAAGGATCAGGAGACAACTCATCAAGAGAGGAGGTAGAAGGTGTTGCCGATTGAATGGACTGATATGCAAACTCAACCGGACTTAACGACATGATGTCACCGAAACGAGTGTGATCTCCAGGGTCAGGGACAATCCAAGGGTCATGTGACACAGGAAGTTCATGAGGCACGGTGGAGATCAGGTTGATAGAAGCAATTGACGGGCGTGGAATATCGGGCAGAGGAATGGGGAAAGTACCCATTAACGAAGAGTCTTTTAAAAGGCCTACACCGACATTCTCATAACCCAGCGGGGTTTTAGCAATAAACAACACGTTGCCAGTACGAGTATCAGAATTGAAGAAGGCAAGTTGGTCAACAGTAACTACCTTTTCTTGATGAGGAAAACGTACTACATGAAAAAGTGTTCACACTACCGCACGCATGGAATCAATCCAGCTACGACCAAGCAGAAGATTATAATCAAGGGGAGCATCGAAGACTTCCACTTCAACTTGGATGGTCTTACCTTCTAGTGTAATGGGCAACGATGGAAGAACATCGTAAGGCTTAAAACCAGAGCCATTGAAGTCTTTCAGAGTATTTTGTGATTCATTTAAAGGAGGAGAGGCTTTCCAACAAGCAAAAGACATTACACACGTAGAGGCACCCTCATCAATAACAGTTCAACAAATGTTCTTGTCAGAGACAACAACTTGAATTTGAAACGTGAGTTGGGGTGGTAACCTCGGAATGTGATCTTCCAAGTCAAAGATTATCAAATTCATATCTGTGGGGTCAATTCCATCTATATCTTTCAACAGTGCCTTTTGTTGTGCAGGAAAAGACTGAAGGACTTCAAGGGCTGACATCATTGAAGGTGCCTGGGCCAGATCTTCCACAATACTGTAGTTCTGGGCCGCACGAGCATGAGGATTGAAAGCCAAATTTCTAACAACACCTTTGGGGGGTGGTCGTAGAACTATATCAGGGCTCGATCGTTCGATATCAAGAGGACCATTGGTAGGTGGAGTCGGTGGAGAGGGTTGTACCAAAGTAGGAGGTAAATCGTCAACCTTCTCTTTAGACGGAGTATAATCTTTGGCTCTAGTCATGAGTGCAACGTTGTTTGGCTTAGAATCACCGGTACACATCAAAACATATGATGTGGTAGAAGTAGATGGCTGGTCATGAATGACCAACTAAGCCTGTTGTTGGGACGGGAAAGGTTGAGACAAGACTGTCGGCGTAGATGGCTTTGAGGTCCCTTGAAGGAACTTAGTAACCTCGACATGTCTTGGACAATCCTTTGTGTAGTGATCATCACCACAGATAAGGCAAGGGTAGCGGGGTTTGCTCTTATCCCGATCTTCAATAGGGGTATTTTTAGGTTGCTCTGTTTGATTATTATTTTTTCCCTCCTTATTCTTGCCTCTCCCTTTTTTAGATTTATTTTTTCATGTCGGGGTAGATTGAAGGACGTTCACCTCAGAACTTTTACCGGTAGGAGTGGTAGGAGATGGAGCATTTTGTACATTAGAAGAAGCAGACTTAGGATTGGTGCTTGAAATAGAATTTGATTGGGCTTGGGCAGTACCAATCACACCATCAGCTGCATGTGAGGCAGCTAGAGTGGTTGAAGTGTTGGAAGTACCAGGATGAGGTAACTCAGGTAATAAATCATAAAGTGTTCCCGTTTGCGAATAAACGAGATCAAGATATTGAGCACGAATTATAGCCTGCTCTTCCGTGACAACGCCACCCATGGAAATTTCCTTACCAATTTCATTCACAAAGGATTTTGTAAACCATTCGGCCAGTAACTGATCGGGGAGTTCAAGTTTGATGAGACGTCGTCTCCTACGCCACTCATGGATATTATACGATATATGAGTGCCTTTAGTCTGTTTGAAAGAAGTCAAAATCTCAGTCCCGATATCATAACGGAACGGTAACTGGTAATGTGTAAAGAAATCCATAGCTAAGGTGTTGAAATCAGAGAAGAAACCTTGTGGCAATTCAATATACCACTTCGCAGCAGAACCAATAAGGGTTCGTTGAAAAAGACGTAGATGAATAGAGTCATCCATCAATGAGTTGGATGAACACCATAGGTGAAAAGTCATCACATGATTGTTCGGGTCCTCTCCCTTTTTGCCATCGAATTTAGGAATGTCCGATGGAATCTTGGCCGGAATAACAGGCCATTGGGGAGAGTGACGAATAGGGTCATTGAGAATCCTAGACAAATCTGGCAAATCCAAAGTAGCAAGAAAAGGTAACTGTCGATTCACCTACGGAAACTGGTGACTTTGGGGTGGAAGCCCTGTCGACAAACCAGTAGGACCATACACAATCTGTCCATAGTGGGAAGATCCCGGTTGATTTGGTGGTGGTTGCAAAGGATAGTAACTCCAAGGATTGTAACCTTGAGTTTGAGTAGGGACTTGAGGTGGAACATTCTGACCTTGACCCCAAATAGGATTGGGAACACTTGGATATGGTTGGCCTATAGTAGGGACATGTTGTTTCCCCCCAGCTGCTTGAGGAAGATTTTGTAGCATCTGATTCCAATACTAGGCCAAAGCTGCAGGTATATTTTGTCCAAAAGGTGGGGTTGGTCCCCCTATCGTCGGTGGAGTTCCAACCAGAAGTTGTGTGCCAATCATAGGTTGTGTAGTAAGTGGATTATGTCCGGTAAGAGGAAATGGAATCGTACCACCTTGTCCACCAACAGGAATCTGCAAGTTAGGTGTGATGGATGGTATAGTGCCACTAGGATTAGGATTGCCAGGAGGAAATTGAGGGAGTGTCAGAATAAAACCAGGAATAGGATGCCTAGAAGGACCCCCAGGAGTACCAGAGGGGGTTTGCGTAGGTGTTGGAACAAAAGCATTCAACAAGGCATTCAACGCATGGTATCCTGGTGGTAATGTCGGAATGACATCAGGCATTCACTGGGTATTGATAGGAGCAAGATTAGCTGCAGTAATCTCGGTTGGGACACTCGTAGTATTTGCGAGATGGGCCATCTCATCAGGGAGAACAAAGTGGTAAGTGGTAGGCACTAGTATAGTCTTTGTCTCAGAAAACACTGGAGGGTTGATTTCGTAGACTATAGGTGACTCAGTACCAAAAAGGACCCTGCGAAAATTACCTGACCAAAAAAGATCTTGGCCCTCTTCCCCAGGAAAAGGCCCAACGGCTGATTCAGAAGATGTAACAACTGCTTCTTCAAAAGAATTTAATCGCACAAAAGGTCATTCACCACGGAGAATGCGATAGTCCTCTCTAGTATTGGTAATTCGAAAAGGTTCTGGAGATTCAGTTGAGTCTACTGGTGGTGTGGTGACAACTAGGACTTCACTTGTTTCCACGTGTGGTGGGGTAACAATTGGGAATTCACTCTGGTGAGGAGAGCCCTCAGGTGTATTGGTTGGAAAGGGTTGAGAATCATCCAGATGCTCTGAAGATAAACCTTGCATTCTATGTGAACATCGTGGGGGAGAAATTGTAAACAAGTGACAAGCTCCGCGAATAAAATCTTAGGGTCAACTTCAAGAAA
This sequence comes from Picea engelmannii, assembly GCA_009831015.1. Taxonomy (NCBI): domain Eukaryota; kingdom Viridiplantae; phylum Streptophyta; class Pinopsida; order Pinales; family Pinaceae; genus Picea; species Picea engelmannii. Next base: position 323,151 of record ML781980.1, on the reverse strand, counting down.
CAAACAACATGCACTAGTAAACAAAATCTAGGAAGCAATCACCAGGAAAACAAGACCTTCTAATTTTGAAGCCACTAGTTGGTGATGAAATCCAACGTCACAACAACGAGACGAGAAGGGGCAGGGCTAAGGTGGAAAAGTTACGCTGACGACCTACTTAACGGACTTACACCCTGGTGCAAGCTCCCACACATAATCATGGGTATACCCTCCAAGGAGCCCGAGTGAGTTTGGTCAACGTCAATTCCAGGTACTGTGAAGGATTTCCCCTCCACAGTCACCTCAGGTAAGAACCTAAAGAGATAGGCCAGTAAGGTCACCACCAACAACAATAAAGCCTGGGGGAACAGTCAACAGTCCGATCCACACGCAAGGGCAGGGTATCTAGCCCGAAATCAACTCAAAAGGCTTCCACTCATCATTGTGGGTATACCTCCGAGTGACCCCCGTAATACGTGCAATCTCTACAATGATGTCAACAAAGAAGGGTGAGTAACTATGCCAACACCAATGTGACCTAGTGCTTGACCCTTGTGTTAGAAGGGCTTCCCAGGACAATATGTTGCAAATGGAATTTAACACTCCCTAACTCAATATGCTATTGTGTGTTTTGAGATTTTGGAGAGTGTATCTCTCTTCCTACTCCAAAGTGCTAGCCTAGCTAAATGTTGGTGTAAAAGAGCCCTAGAAAAGAGTTACTAGATAAATTTTAGGATTATGCAATGTTTTTAAGAGCTGCTATTTACTCAAAGGTAACGGAAGTGAAACTAATGTTGTGTGACTCTGACCCAATAATGCAAGGATGTGAATTAAATGTATCACTTTTCGTTCGATGAATCCTATGTATGGGAGAGAGAGAAAATTTTCCAAATCAATCCTGAACTACAATGCACAATTTCCTTTCAAATGTCGATGAAAACAATCATTTATTAAATGACTATTCTGTAAGTGTTTCTTTTTCAATACTTCAACAATCTCAAAAAGTTTTGATTTTCAAATGTTTTGTAAATGACAAAAACAATTTGATGAAAGAAAACTTGGTGTTTACTTTTCAAAAAGAAATCTCACTATACCAATGAGAGAGCAGAAAATCAAATCATAAAGAATCAAGCAATATCAACCCAATCAACTCTTTCAATGAAAGCAAAAAATAAAGAGCAAACCAAATAGTCTTCTCAAAAGAAAACGAAAATGTTCTTTCAAACCAATAAGAAAATGAGAAAAACCAAGTACTTAACTTTCAACCAATCACTGGTTCTCAACCAATCAAACACACTCAGAATCTGAAGTCAAAGAGAATGGTCCTTGAAACCCTAAAACTATTCACGCATGCAAACTAAAGCAATAAATACAACAATAAGAGGTCCAAGAAACTCATAAGAAGTAATTCAACTGATTTGAGCAGTTAGAAAGACCAAAACTTAATTTCAAAATTTTGAAAAAATATGTTCGCCGGTAAGCAGTATTACACAGTGAGAGAACATATGATTCTTGCAGGTGACCTTTTAGCAAGGTGCGAGGACCTCGCACTGAAACCTATGTGCAGGATGCGAACCTTACCAGTTCTCGTAGTCTGCAATGAAGTGCAGTGAGAGAAGTCCTGAACATATCAAAAATTTGAAAAAATGAAGTAAAATTCAACAAAGATTTTGGACTCAGAAGGTCTATCAGGATATCCTGAAGACTCAGAGACTGATAGGACAGGAGAAAAATGAAACTAGAGAAAATGGCCACAGAAAAACACAAAAGGCCACAAAGAAAATGGGATTGCTCCCCAATGGAATCACCAATTTTGTTATTGGATAAATCTGTAAGTGCGGACACAAACCGATCTCCCTAGATCCACCTGGATCTAGAACAAAGAAAGATAGAATGATACTATTTCCCTATATTTTAACTATTGAATGTACTAGGAAGTTCGATTAAAGAACATACCTTACAATCGCTTCCTTTGATATTTGTTGCTTCTGCTTTTCTCCAGTTCTATCGTACAGTCAATATCAAAACAATACAAACCAACCGAAGTGAATAAAACACAATCTATTCAATAGTTCATCTATGTATATGATCAAGGAGTTATACAATAAAGTAAAACTAACTTTATGGGAAAGAGACACATTACTGTATCATATTGATGGAAAGTAAAGATTACAACCTGAGCCTTGATGTTGCAAACTTCCTTTCAATGGCCCCTAGCTCTGACACACACACTTTCTCACTTGCATGAAGAAGATCAACCACCTTTGATAAACTTGCTGGAGTTCTTAGCTATTGTAGCATCAGTCCTTCACACAATCGTTTTCACTAATTCTCCAATCAATCTCTTTCTTGTTTGCTTCTAATCTCTTCCATGAGAATCCCCTCAATATATAAGAGAGAATGAATTAGTTACTTGGATAGGAATGATCCCAAAATATCAGGAAATCTAGTACTTAGATAACCATTCGAATGCTATCTCATCCTTCTAGAAGATTCCCTTCTAGAAGCTTCGAGAATTCATCCTTTTCCCTTCTTTAGAAAGGGTTTGCACCCTAGTAGTTAGACACAGTGCGAACTTCTCGCACCCTGGCTTAAAGCAACCTGCGAAAATCATGCATTCTCGCAGGAAAATGTATTGGTAGCCTACGAACCTTCCTTAAAAATGTGATTTCTGAAAAGAGATGAAGGTAACTTTTCTCTAGAAAAGGTTCTAATGAAGAGCCTGAGTACACCATAATCAATACATCATCATGACGACCAAAATCATGGGTAACACCTCTGGGGCTCTGATCCCTTTGAAGTAGGTTACTCTACCCTGGTGTGAGGTATGTAGAAATAGACATCGCCATGGTGAATGATACTAAATGAAAAAGTATGTCCAAACACCTACAAACCTCTATTGCACATTCTGTAAATCTATGGGGCACGATGAGAAATATTGTAGAGATTATGACCTCTTGAATGAAAAATCAAGAGACACATATCAAATTCAAGGTGAATTACAACAGGAAGGAAATACTGCGTAGTTTAACTCCCTAGAAAGAGGAAACTTCAACCCTTGTGGCAGATTCAAAGGAAGAGGATGAGGAGGAGACATGGGTCAAGGTCAAGGTCAGATCATTTGTTCTAACTGTGCACAGCTAGGTCAATTGGCAAGAGACTGTCAGAACCCTTGTACCACTTGTAGCTACTGCAACTCATTTGAACATGTTATTGAAGATTGTCTTGTGCTATTAGCCAAACTTCAGGAGAGACGAGGAGGAAACAAACAAGTATAACTAATCTCAGCAGAACCTCGTGGAGAGGATCCCGGAGTCATTGTTATCACGAGAGGAGGTGCTGCTACAGGAGAACACAGGGTGAGTCCAGAAAAGACTACAGAGGAATCCGAGGGAAGAAAAACAAACATTTGAAGAGGCAAGAAAATAATTTGGAAGAGATCAGGCATCTTCATCAAAGATACAACCATAATTGAAAGAATGAGGAATGCCTTTGGCATTTGATTAGTCTGCATCATCTGGAGAAGGAAAAGAGGTAATCAAGCTTATGGAATTCTTATGTACTTGCATTAATCTGATTAAGGATGAAAGAGTTGTACAAGAACTACAAAACTTGATTAGATAGTATGATATAGGTAGGATAGATCCTCTATTGAACAAAGTAGTACATCAAATATCCAAAAAGAGAAGGACAAATAAGGAACTACACCTGAATGCACAGATTGGAGACTATGGCATGGATTATGTGGTTCTCGACTTAGGGTCAAAATTCAATGTTATGATGAAGCAAACCTGGGCACTGATGGGAAAACCTAAGCTAATGTATTCCCCTATTAGGCTTATGATGGATAATCAGCAAGCAGTAAGCCCCTTTGGGAGACTGGAGCATGTCATTGTGGACATCGACGGGGTAAGAACATTTGTGGATTTCGAGGTGATTGAGATAGTTGATGATAGTTGTCCTTATCCTGCGATGTTAGGAATTGATTGAGCTTTCAATAATTCTATTGTTGTTGACCTAAAGAAAAGAAGAATGACATTTGAAGGTGATGACCTTAGGGTTATTGGACCTCTAGATCCTTATGAAGGTCACAGATACACAGAGCCCATAAGATTAGAAGATCGCGCATATGATCTAGAAAATATTTACAAATTGACAACAAGACAACATGCTTACATTAATCCTACAATAGATGGGAGCTTAAGATGGTGAAGTGACAACGCATTCTCATCAAATTCAAAAGAATCATTAGAAAACTGGAAGAACGAGATGTATGAATTTTCTATGTGGAGGTGTGCTAGATTGACCAGGGAAGTTCGCTGGATTGGAACAGAAGTAAGTAATCTTCCCACCTTTGACGATTTAAATCACTTAGAAACTTTCTTGTTGGAATTTGAAGAAATTGTACCAGTACAGAAGTGATTGTTGGCACTGGATGAGGCTTTAAAAGAAACTCCAGCGAGATGGTGGGTAACACACAAGAAGTACATCACGGGTTGGGTGCAATGTTACACTTTGATGACAGTGCACTTTTTAGAACAAGACGAAGGGTACGAAGTTAGATACATAGGTCAAAGTTGTCCAAAGGACCATGTGAGAAGTTGTGGGGAGGCCTGGAGAAGCATTCCTCAAGAGCAGTGGGTGCACAAGTTCATTAACATTTTGGATACAACGCCTATTAGTTGGTATCTTCCAGCAGAACTATGCCTCACCACTTCGGATTAGTACGGTATGAATCGGAACTTTGTAGCTACATTTTTATTTGGAAGTCACTACCCATCAGTAGATCAAGATTTACCAGTTGTAAGACAGAAAGTCTTTGAGGAGGCACCTAACCTCCCTTCGAAGCAAGAAGAAGATGAATGGACTGCACCGCTTCAGAAATTGCAGGGTTGTTACAATATCAATGTTGATGAAGATGATGATCCTAGGAATGTGAACATCGCAGAGACAAAAGGACAGAGAGACATATAAGGACCAGGATTTGAACTCCTTTTTATTGGAAAGCCAATCAAAATCCAGAAAGTTAACATTGGAATGGAGCAAGCACCTAAATTAGCAAACGTTGGAGATTATTGGGACAATGCCACTATTGACAAGATCACAGAACTACTACATGAGTATTAGGACTTGTTTCCAACCAAGTTTACTGATATGAAGGGAATTAAAGGGCCCATGGGAGAGATGAAGTGTTTATGGATAAATTCGTGAGTGCGGACACAGACCAATCTCCCCAGATCCACCTGGATCTGGAACAAACCATAACAGAATACTACTCTTTCCCTAGATCTAGCTATTGAACGAACTAAGAGAAATGGATGGTGTTCATACCT
>ML781980.1:289940-304265 GCA_009831015.1 Picea engelmannii | reverse complement strand
CTTCTCTATTACAAAATTTCTCATTACTTCTATGATCTCGCCTTTTAATCCATCCATCTTAGTATCCAACTTAGCTTCCATTGAATCCATTAACTTAGCTTCCATTGAATCCATCTTAGTATCCATCATCTCTTGTAGTTCATTTTTAGTTACTGTCTTCTTTTGTAAATCATTTATGTCCCTATGCATTTCTTCACCTTCATCGAGAGTCCAATTAGGATTTTCTGAAAGCTTATTTGGTGTAGAAGGTCCCTTTTTGGGTGGCATGTTGGCCAAATATCACTTTTGAGTCTTGATTTTGAGGTGGTTCTGCTAGACAATATTTATTCTATTCTATCTCCCAAGTTTCGGCCCTTCTGGGTATGAAATTTTTTTTTAGGTAGTTCTGTAATATTTATTCTCTGCAATGCCACGGTTCTGATCAAAATTTGATGTGCCAAGTGGAATTTACGGTAACTTCCTCACAACTTGCCAATTTTTGTCCTTTCCAGGAGATCTCACTTGTATAGAATGCCCTGCACAAAATAATTGATATCAAATTCTAAAACTCGCACCCAAAATACTACAGAATGTCCACGATCCAATGCAACCAATCCCACTTGATTTGGATACTCTAGCAAGAAGTTATGCTTGTTTTACCTGGAACACCTTCTTGAGACTAGTCAATAGGACTAGTCAGATACCTTATCTTACACAAGGTGTATCTACAAATTTAAGATGACCCAGAAGATGGAATTTTTACCACAGATATGTTACTAATTTTTCTAAATGGCCTCCGAATTTCAGGGTCTGAAACGTTACAGAATTTTTTTTATAGTGAAAATGCCGTAATGACTCATTTCAGGATGATTCCAGAACCCTATCTTGTACAGGCTGTATCTCTGAAAGTATAAGGCCTCAGGAGTTGAATTTTGAACCCAACATAACTTGATCTGTCTAATAAAAACCCTCCAAGAGGTTCCTTCTGAAATGTTGTAGAAAAAAAGTTATAGCGAAAATGCCACAGTGTCTCAGATGTAGCAGCGAAACCCCAAGACCTTGAGCTCTGATACCATATGTTAAGAACCAAACATCAATATAGCATGGAAAAACCTCGGGAAAAGTACTCAACGCCTTGAAACAGAGATAATTTCAGATAATAAGCCTCTTCGAGGGGGCAACCTCCTTTTACCCCACTTAAATGTTCAAGTACAAGATGATTCAAAATGAAAATGTCTCCTTTGTATATATAGGAGACTAGGAGGTATAATTACAACTAATGGCCTAAAGCCGACATAAATAAAATAACATTACTAATATAATATGCCCCAATTAAGGGGTAATGAGCCAACATTAGGGCTTAACATGAAAGATGATCCAACATCAGTGGGTTTTCTCAATTTTGATTGTTTTCTCTTCAAAATTGGCATTCATCAACTCGTTTGCAATTAATCTCACTAATAAGCTCCCAATGTCAATACAATTTACATCCATAACCTATGACTAATTGTTTTGTTTTTCTGTAGAGCCAAGAATGAAGGCAAATATAACTTATGAAATGGCGTTAATGTGACTATTGGAGACAGCTATAACAAAGAAAATGGAATTATGGCGAGAGTGAGATTCAAAAGTATAAGTATGTAAACTAAATGTGATGCTTATAATATGTGAATTAAGTGGGGGTTCACAAAGACGAGGTGTCTAAGCTTCTTTGGGAAGATTTTTTTATGTGACACATAAAATAGTCCATACACCACCAATGTGGTACTAGGATATTTATCTGATTGATTTAATGTTGTGGAAGGGTACACCGTGAAGGGTACATCCTATCATGGAATAGATAAGAAGGGTACATAGTATGAGGGTGACCGATCAAGCATTGGAAGTGAGGACGTGATGGTTATGGAAAATCTAACCTTTCTTTTGACATTTTATGATATCTGTTTGTCCTTCATTAATGATTATTAATGATTCATAAATGACAAGTGATTTCAAAATTTTACTTTTTTTTAATGGTGTTTTTTAAATTACTCTTTCAAAACTGGTTTGGACCCAGTTCAAATTTGATATGGTCAAAAAGAAACCTTAATCCAAAGAGCCACTAAATTGTGACAAAGACTAAACAGTCGACCGAAGGAAATGGCATATGAATTTGTGAAGATTGTGTACTGTTAGAATCATAAAAATTGTACATCAAAGCTGGTTTGAACTATAAAAGTTGCAAGTTTAGTTCCATCAAATTTGAATGATTCCATTCCAAAGAATCAACACAAATTCATGATAGCTTTTCTTTTGGTGCCTAGTCTTTGTCCCAAATTTTAAGGCAAGGACAAAAACGTGGCATGCAACTACAAACCCTCATACATTCAGTGGTGCACAGGTTGCTATAGTACAACGCTTGGTTAGTATCTTGAAAGACCCAACATGTTCAAATGGTACTCGGCTGGGTTCATATCTTGAAAAACCCAACATGTTCAAACGGTACACGGATGGGCTGTAGACTTTAATCAAGCATGCTACGTTATTTTCACCGGCCCCATTTTTTCCAATGCAGAATCTCCTGTTCATGTACAGTGAATATACTAAAATCACTGCAACCAGGTAACCAGCTGGAGGTATGTTGGCCGTAATTGCGCCTCGGATTTTGAAACGATTCCATTATATGGTCGGCAGATATGTTAAGAAATTTTTACCGACATTATATATATCAAGTTGGAGCACTGTTACTAACGAGAGAGCTATTTGTCATATACAAAACAAAAATCTACTTTATGCTGTGTTGTTTTTTCATGAAGGACAGATGCTCTAGTCTCACATGATATACGTCACAGTCACGGACTTCCATTCAATAACGTGGAGGCCGTGCTGTATTGCAGTTTCGTCTAACTCCATGGCTGTCATAAGGCTGTGAGAAATTGCCTGTCAATCTCTGTTACGATCAGCCTCCTGCTCAGCGTAAGCCCGTGAGATAGATGGCTACATTTTTACGTGATGTGCAATATTGGGTGATGTTGCTTTGTTTGGTATTAAATGGCATTTTGGCATTTATCAATAACCGGTGGCTAATGAGTGTCCAGGGTCAGAGCTATTTGTCAATAACCGGTGGCTAATGAGTGTCAAGGGTCAGAACTATTTGTGGGGAATTGGAATTAAACTGTCACATGGGCATTCAGGTTTTATAGAGTTCCATAATTCTGGTGACAACATCCCATTCATGGGCAGACTGTTCTTCCATTCAACATTGGGGCGGTCGGAGCTATTTGTGGGGAATTAAACTGTCTCATGGGTATCCAGGCTCCACTAGTCTTGCACAATTCTGGTGACAACATCCCACTCATGGACAGATCGTTCTTCCATTTAACATTGGGACGGTTGAAGCTATATGTGGGGAACTAAAATGTCCCATGGGCATCCAGGGTCCAGTGAGTCTCGCACAATTCTAGTGACAGCATCCCACTCATGGGCAGATCGTCCTTCCATTCAACATTGGGGCTAGCCCTTCCATTCAACATTGGTGTTAGCCCCAACCTAGGCCCATCTGTATAAAGAGTTGGTCTTTTAGTGTTTAGGGTTAATTTAATTGATTGGTGTTATTATTGTTTATTGGTAATCCCACCTGCCATGTAGGTTTTTGGTCAGTAAGTACTATTATAGTTAGTACTAGTAAGTGTTTTAAAGGTAAATATGTACACATGTATATGACAATATTTACAATATTAAACTAGCTTAGATTCATCTTAAACTTGAATCTATGAAGCATAGAAAGATCAATTTTTAAGGTGTAATTTTTTTTATCATTTAATATGAAGGGATTGATACTTGATATGGAATGAAATATGGAATGAAATGATAAAAAAATTACACCTTAAATTTTTTTATCCCTATGGAGGCACGATAGTATGAGAGTTTAAGATGAATATCATTTAGTCATTAAAAAACAATCCAAATAGACACACATAGTGCCTACCCCTCTGAATTTGAACCTATGACCTCCTAGAAGGAAATACATGCATGTTCTTCACCATTAGACACTGTCAAGATATGTTTTTTTAATAAAACTTTGACCAAATAAAATTACTTCATAATATTCAATTCATTTATATGTTTTAATTTTACTTCATTTATGTTAAGCTTTTTTTTAACGGAAAAAGGGGGAAGCATATTATTATTTAAAACAACATACTAAGACACCAAAGAAATACAATCTGATAAAAAATGCAATTAAACTTGTAACAGAGTATGAGAATGTAATTGTTGTATCTGCTAAGTTCAACAAAATTACTAGTCTATGTTTCGAGAAACCAAAATTATTCCCCTTATATAATTTATAGAATATCCCTAGGATAAGTTACAAAAATGAAACATTTAAATTGAGAGGCTTAGTTGGTGTGGCCATCGAAATGCCATTTCTCTACTTCTGGAGCCATTGCATTTAATTCTAGAGGGACTGGAGCCATGACACGGGAGGAAGTTGCGTCAAAATGTTCAAGTGGTGTTGGAGTTGCTACTACGTGCTAAGGTTAGGCCTCCAGGTGTTCAATTTTTTGTCAGAGGGCATGAAATTCATCTTTCAGTTGAGAGATTTCATGTTTCTTCCTCAAAAATCCTTCTAGAGCTCTAAGTAGATGAGAGGAGAATCAATTGTATCTTATCTAGAGAGTGAGGACTAAGTTGTGAGTGTCATCCAATTCAATTTCAAGTTGTTCAAATTGATGTGCCCTTCTCCCAGATCGATGAGCAACTATTTTTGTCTACTGAGTCCTGAGTTCTAGTGCATGGGAATGGGCAATTGAGGCAATGATAATTAAAAGAGAAAGCACTAAGATATTGTTGAGCCCCTTGTGAAAATAAGAAGTCATAACGACATTTCCTTTGGTCTTGGATATCGTCCCATTGACGGGTCTGAATTCAATCGACAACAACAAGGGGTACTCCCCAATACACAGTCCCAACTAGACTATGCACTGTTTGATTTAGGAGACCCATCCAAAATTTGGCTCGACTGCCATTGTTATTTTTGGAGTTTTTGGACGGTTACGATGTGATTTACCTATGAGGATGGATGATAAATGGATATGCAATGAAAAGATGTAGATGAAAACTATGTATTGAAAGCAAACTAATCTATCCTAACCTATCCTAGATAGGAGCATACTAATGTAACCAATGAGCTATAAATAAGACCGAATTCTACACAAAATGTCCACACGGGTAGTTGAAATACAAGAGCAAAACCAGAAACAAGTGCATGTATATATATATATATATATATATATATAACCGAAAGAGTTTAATTATATCAATGCATATGTTAACAACTCAACAATCTCAAGACTTAAAGATATGTGAGAGAATATTTAAAACTGCATAATAACATAGAGTGCATAATATTAATCCATAGGAAAACAAGCATCCTTACATTCCATGTAAACGACATACATCTCCACTCGAAATAATTCATAGCAAAGGTAACTTCTAACACAAGTGTTCCTTCTTCAGAAAACTGGCCCTGAGGGATTCTTTATATTCATTAACAATGTATATGTTCTTGAATTAGTTCTTGGACCTATACGTCGCTTGAAGAGCCCCTTACAAATGGGCATATTCTCTCTTTTATACAGTAGTATGTAACTCATGCATAATTGTTGGTATTCTTCTTTAAAGAAGTTTTTATAAAAATCATTCGGTTTCCCTTTTCCTAGTGGCAGGTGTACAATAAAGACAAAATTACAGTTGGTTGGGAAAAAGAAAAAATAAGAAACAAGTGGTAATACTTTATAGACACTATTTCATCTTTATTCAAGGATTTTTCTTCATGAGATATGTTTTCCATACTTCTAGATGATAATACAGAGATTTGATTCTTGGGTAGACTAGTTCTTTGAGATCTGATCCTTGGCCACCCACTTATTCTACTGGCTCAAAACATGGTTTTCCATCTTGGCGGTGTTTCTACGATTTTTCCGGTCTTGAACTTCTTAGGCCATTTTGAGGCCTTAAACGACATTTTTTGGGCTCGACAACTCTTAGCATGTGGCCAAACGCACATGCTAGGTCGAATGAAATGTGTTTTCCTTGGATAGAACTTTCCAATGAGCTATTGTGTGCCTCAAATGGAGATCGTATGAAAAAGTTACGCCCTTGGGAAGTTGACGTATCAACTACCCCATTGGGGCACGCAAAGCTTTTGGCATTTCATCTTCCGGGGTTAGGGTTTTGGATTTTCTTTATGTTAAAAAGGAACTTGGAGCCTCATTGTAATCATTATATTTTGGCAAATGAGTGTATCCATCACATCTCTTCTCAGAGATAAGTTTCCACCATTCTAATGAGTTCATTCATTTTGTATTTTTACAGTTTCTGTACATTTCTCTCATTAACATAATTTGCATATTATTGTATCTCCGTATTTCTGGAAATATATGTGTATTTACTTATTATATTTTTGTCTTCCTTTCGTTCTCAAAATAATATGGATCAATGGTATCAGAGTAGGCTACTCCTTGTTGTTTCTTAATGCATTTCCCCAACGAGCTCAGGGTATAGAGAGTTGGGTCTCGAGCTACTTTCTCTTGGGGACAACTGATCTCGCCAGCCCAAGTGGCCTCCCATGGAGGAAGAAAAGAGAGACAAGGAAGCAAAAGATCCTATCAAGCTATTTCACGTGGAAGCCCTTGCACAATAGGGGAACAAGATGTTGGATAATTTTTACCATATCCTTCAATGATTACCAACAATAGAAGGCACATCTTGGTCAATAAATCACTTTGGAGACATTTCCCCATTCAAGGTACAAGTTAATTTTGATATTCTCGTATTTTAAGGTCATATTGATGTAAATGCTTTGGAGAAGTGGTTAAATATGCTAGAAGGTTATTTCTTTGTCCACATTGTTTTTGATAGAGAAAAGATCACCTCTAGGCTCCTTAATACTGTCCCCCATGTTAAACATTGGTGGGAAACATAATGGGAGAAACATTTCAGAAAGGAGTCTAGAATATTGAGGGTTGAGCCCACTTGGGATTTTTTTATGGATGTGGTCAAGGAGAAATATTACCCTGTTTGAAACCATGATGACCAGTACATGAGATGGACCACGTTGCATCAAGAGAGGGGCCAAACAATGTTGGAGTTCAAAAATACCTTCCATGCCTTGTGCACCAAGTTGGGTATCAAAGACTCTTAATGGCATCTAATTCTAAAATACTGTGGGGCTCTACATAGGTACATCCAAACCGAAATAGAATTTATATACATCTCATCACTAGGAGTCACTTATCTATATGCTATCAAAATCGAGTAGAAATTTAAGCAACAAAATAAGCGAGAATTTGGGTCTACAAATCCGCAACAACCAAAGTATGGTAAAGGTATCCCTATTAAGGCATCCCTAAATCATATAAAAATCAACCTCAAGACAACCAATACAAGCCATTGGAAAACAAGGAAAACAAGAAGACAAAGAAGGACATTGGGAAGTGTTGAAACTTCCACAAAATCCCTTGGCACAACACCGATGAATGTCGCTCAAAACAGTCATTGGTGGTCGAGGTCAAACAAACAGAGTCGAGCCTCGAATTGGACTCCGATTCAAAAAATAATAAAACGAAACATATCATTGATGCAAAACCCACCGCTACTGTGACAACCAAAACAATACAACCGAAAGAACCAGAGGATCCTAAGGAGGGGGAGTGCCTACTCCATTCACAGATGTCGGTGAAGGGGACCCTGCTACATTTTATTGTTGATAGTGGAAGCCAGAAGAACCTAATCTCAACAGAGGTCATCAAGAAGTTAGATTTTATAACAACACCACACCTACAACCATACAACATTGGGTGGCTTCGCTAGGGTTGATATGTTTGTGTTAGCCATAAGTGTCAGATGTCCTACAACATAAATCCCTTCAAGGATGAGGTATTGTGTGATGTTTCCCCATTGGAATTATATGATGTTCTATTAGGCCAGCCATATATGTGGAAGCGCCCTATTGTTTATGAGTCTTGACCCCATAGCATCATTGTTATTATGGGGGGTCAAATCTATAGGATACCAAAGGTAGTTCCAACTACCGTCCCAACAAAATAGTGTCACAAAGTAATCTCTCATACCTCAAATTCTATCCTCTTCATGATCTGTTCATAAGGTGAACATAAAGACACTGCAACCACTATAGCCTCATCCCAAGACCTTTCTATATATCATAAACAGATTGTATAAGGGAACAAAAGTATTGTTGCTTGACCTATGGGGGTGCTTCCACATTGTCCAATCAAGAAAAGTTATAAAAGAACCATTCATACTCCTCATGCTGCATATTCACCAAAAGAGTCCTCCCACACTCAAGAAGATCATGCAGCTAGATCGGTTGAACAGATCCAACCCTTCCGACAACACATTCATAACAACTTTCAGCAAGCTAAGAAAGATAACTTTTGTAGCAAGGCAAGTAGCTCACTAAGGTTCAAATTCAACAAAAGGTTCCCCATCTTCCATGAAAATTGATGCAATGGGGACCATTGCTTCCAAAAGGGGAAGGATTGATCCAGATGGACATCGGTGGCCACCCACCTATTCCACTGGCTCAAAACATGGGTTTCCACCTTGGAATTGTTTCTATGGTTTTTCGAGTCCTAAACTTCTAAGGCCATTTTTAGGACGATGTTTTTTGGGCTCGACAGTGCCTACCATGTAGTTGAAGGAAGATTCTAGGAAAAACATAATTTGTTTTCCTCGTCTAGATATTTCCAATGAAATATTGTGTGCCCCAAAAGAAGATCGTATGGAAAAATTATGCCCTCGGGAAGTTGATGTATCAACTACCCCCATCGGGGCCCTAAAACCTTTTGGCATTTCATATTTTATGGTTAGTGTTTTGGATTTTCTTTATGTTAAAAAGGAATTTGGAGCCTCATTGTAATCGTCATCTTCTAGCAAATGAGCATAACCATTACATCTCTTCTCAGAGATAAGCTGCCACCATTCTAGCGAATTCAATTGCTCTATATTTTTATAGTTTTTGTACATTTCTCTCATTAATAGAAATTGCATATTACTGTATCTCTATGTTTCTGGAAATATGTCTATGTATTTAATTATTATATTTCCTCATTCATTTCATTCTAAAAATAATATGGATCATGGAAATGTTATCTTCAAGGGTGCTCATGTATTTTAACAATGTTGGTATGAATGCATGTATCATAGTGTGAAATTTTACAGGTTGTATATGATGTTGTTCTATTAGATCTATGGAAATTGTGGTGGTTGCTTCGATGATTTATTTTCTGTGATTTGTGCTATTGTGCACCTTTTCTACCAGCTCTTCTGTGAATATATTTTTATCGAGCTCATCTAGCTGAGGTAGTCAACTACCCTGAATCAATTACTGTGCAGTTTTGTGTATCTTTGAGCATATTTCCATTGATTTAGTGACCTCCTTATCTTATATTTTCCATGATTGTTGGAAACAGTCTATTGCATACACATCTGTCTTATTTTTTTATGTTTAGTTTCGATACATCTCGGTTGTTGCATCAAGATTTTCCACAATTCATATGTCAATGTCATTGATGCCCTCCCGGATTGTGTTGAAATGAGTCAATTTTGTTTGTATTTTATTTTTATGTTCTATGATCATAGAGGATGCTTGTTGGAAGAGGTGTAAGTGAGCATACATGTAATTAATATCCTCTTCTAATTATGTCCTAACATTCTCAGCACTAGCTTTGAAATTTCTCATACTGATTTCATCTATTTTCACTTGCTGGAGTCTTTCTTCTAGCTCTTTGATCTTTTCTTCTTTCTCTTCATTTTGTTGGCATAGTCTTTGAATGTTGTCCTTGTTAACATTCATGAATGTAGTTCTGTATAAAGTAGTGGTTATTGGATTATCCCTTACATCTCCAGTCATGGGGACTTGTGTGATGATTGAGATCGAAAAATCTTGAGTGTTAGGAACTTTCTTTATCTATTCCTACACTATCTTACTAGTATTACTATCATAGGTGAAGCTCCTCAAATTAAGGACCTCACTTGGATGAAACGAGATCCAGAGTCCAAGCCCCTGAAAAATAAACAAAGTTTGAATGGTTTTTCCTTTCGTTGATGTCTCAAGGAGGTCAGTGTCCATTGGTTGAGTGATTTCTCTAGCTTCAACATATTTCTTTTTCCTCTCTTCTTCAACTAATGTATCGGTTGTTTCTTTGATTATCCTCACTGCTTCATCTTTCATTGCGTTGTCTGTCATTGCTTTATTTTTTGCTTCCTTTTAGGCAGTTTGCTTTGCTTCTGCTTCAGCCTTGGCCTTATCTGCTTTAAGATTTCGCTTCTTCTTGGAAGAATCATTCTTTTTCTTAGATACCTTTTCATTTTCTCTCATTTTCTTGTCTATAAAGGCTTCCTCTTCTTTTGATAAAATTGAATGTATGGAAATAGAAGGGGGAGATGACCTCTCTCTATTTCTTATTCCTCTTTCCTTTTGTCTTCCTCTTTTTCCTTTCCTTCATCTGTGATTCTTCCTATAGGTTGGCCTCTTCTATTGAATATCACTTCATGAAAAGTGCATGCATTTACGACCCATAGAAGGCATGCCTTGTAGAAATAGTCTTTTACGACCCTTTTTAGATCATGTCTTCTAAATATTTCTTCTTCGAAGTGGTATGAGAGCAGGGTATTTTCTTCTTCCTACACTTTCTTGGTATTTGAGAAGAAGTAGTTGTCAATGTAGAGAAGAAATGGTGGCCACATAGCCTTCTTGGATTAATACAAGTCTCCTCCCACTCTGTGGATTAACGTTTGATATGCTACTTCCTAGAGAACCATTCTATCTACCACGAATCATGGGAGGAGGTGAGGAGATTTCGTGGAAACATATATTCTTATGTAAGTTCCATGTTCTAAGAGGAACCAATCCCCAACTCTCTTGATTACTGCAATTTCCTTGTCTATCATGCATGGTGGAGGAGATAAGAATATGAACTCATATAAAGGATCCATGAAATGTTCACATAATTTCTGGTATTTTGTTCTTGTATTTATGGGTTCTTTGTAGAGGTCCCCATAACATGGATACCATGTACTGGTATGGATTCCTTAGGGTGGTCATAGGGTATCCTCTTTTAGGCCTGTGTTTGAACTACTTTTCCAGCTTGTACCACTTGGGGAAAAATTCTTTAGGAGTGTGCTTGAATTCATCAAGTAGATTATTGTCCATCCTTTTCATTCCCTTCTCAAGATGATAATATTTTTCTAAGTCCCTGGGATGGAAACATGTTATTGGATCCCCTCTAACACTACAAACATGATTTTTTCCCATGTCTATATGCTTCATGATCCTGGATATTGCATCGTTGCATGGAAAAATAATAGCCCATGATGCAACTTTAAATATCCCTAATTTTCTGATGTTTTTGAAGACTCTCAACTCATCCTGATCTTTGGCATCAGTGGTGCAGTTATGCATCTTGAAAATTTGGTATACTTCACCCCATTTGAGTGTTTCTCCATCTGGGAGACATGTATGTACCTGTACAGTGGAAAATGGATACATTGTGAGAAAATATTATAACTATCATATGCATTTAGAAATAATTTTCTTAAGTTTCTAAGAATCCATACTTGAGGAATCATTGGTGTTAATGATGGATGGAGAGTCATCATTTGATGATGTCAATGTAATGGAAGGAATGATGAGTAATATGGTGAAGTTTTAAGGGAGAACAAACTCAAACATGCTTAGAAAGTAGAATCAGAGGCTTTGAAGTTAACTGCCTTGCTGCAAATCTAAGGGGTTGTTAATAATTGCTTCAATATTGATCAACAAAGTTCATGTGAAAGCCTCAAAAATTCATCCAGAGAGTTGGCTCGAAAGGCTCCGATGTGCCATCGACCAAGTTAATGTCAACTTCTCTGAGTGCATCAGAGGAGTTGATGGCAAGTGCTCAGATGCACATCGTCGAACTTATTGACAAGTGCTTCAGCATATTATCGGTCAGGTTTCTGGTAACTCCTCTAATCACATTAGAGGAGTTAATATGAACTCCTCCAACCTGATCGAAGGAGTTGAATACAAGTACTCCAAGGGCTATGGTTGCAAAGGAATTTTGGTGAGTTTTCCCCGTGAATGGTTAATAGGAAAGGCTAAGGATCAAAGAAAATTTATTGTATTGAAAGTAGCCAAGTGCTTTAAAGCTAAATACATACATATGTATGTGACAATATTTAAAATATTAAACCAGTATAGATTCATCTTAAACTTGGATCTATAAAACACGGAAAGATCAAATTGTTGTGTAATTTTTTTTATCAATTAATATGAAGGAATTAATACTTGATATGCAATGAAATTATAAAAAAATTACACTTTAAAAAATTTGATCCCTATGAATGCACAATAGATAAATCAGGGTTTAAGATGAATATCATTAAACCGTTAAAAAACAACTAAATAAACACAAGTAAGTAAAATTTGTGAAAAAAGGTTTTAAGAACTTGTGCATGTGTCAATCCTAAATTAGAGTCTACAAACATGTTAAATATGTATATAATTTCATCTAAGAGTAGTTTTGGATCTTTTGAGGTGTCAATATGGATTTGGGAATGGAAAATATGGATTTGGGAATGAAAAAATAATTTAAATTTGTATTAAGATCTTTCGAGGTGTCAATATGAATTTAGGAATGAAAAATTAATTTAAATTTGTATTAATTTGTTATACAACCTTAGTGGGATTATATTATTATATGAGTATTTAACTTCTCTCAATTTTATTTTACTTTGATTGTATTGAAGTTACAAGAGTATTAAACTTTTATTGAATTCACTTTAATTTGATTATTTAAATTGTAAAGCATTTAATTTCATTTAAATCTTAGATGATAAAAACATTTAATAAATTTTACATTTCATTTACATTATTTCATTTATAAAACATATAATATTTATAAAACATATAATATTTTTAGTTAAAAATAAATATGAATTAAAAATATTATTTGAATAATTTAAATTAATTGGGTGCAATGTCCCTACTCTTATGAAGTTGAACCTATGAATTTCTAGAAGGAAATGCATGCATGTTCTTCATCATTAGACCCACTTATGATATGTTTTTCTAATTAAACTTTGACGAGATCAAATTACTTTATAATATTCAATTCATTTATATGTTTTAATTTTACTTCATTTATGTTAGCTTTTATTTTAACAAAAAAATGGGGAATCATATTATTATTTAAAACAACATACGATAATGCCGGAGAAATACAATCTGATAAAAAATGCAATTAAACTTGTAACAGAGTCTGAGAATGTAATTGTTGTATCTGCTAAGTTCAACAAAACTACTATTCTATGTTCTTAGAAGCCAAAATTATTCCCCTTATGTAATTTATAGAATATCCCTAGGATAAGTGTACAAAAATGAAACATTTAAATTAAGAGGCTTAGTTGGTGTGTCCATCGAAAAACCAATTTTCTGCTTCTAGAGCCATTGCATTTAAGTCTTGAGGGACGGAAGCCATGCCATGGGAGGAAGTTGCATAAAATTTTTCACATGGTGTTGGAGTTGATGTTACATATTGAGGTTGGGCCTTTAGGTCTTCAATTTGTTGTCAAAAGTTATGACATTCATCTTTCAGTTGAGAGATTTCTTGTTTCCACCTCACAAATTCTTCTAGAGTTGTGAGTAGATGGGAGGAAAATCAATTGTATCTTATCTAGAGAGTGAGGACCGAGTTGTGAGTGTCATCCAATTCAATTTCAATATGTTCTAATTGATGCACCCTTCTCCCAGATCGACGAGTGGCCATTTTTTTCTGTTGAGTCATGAGTTCTAGTGCATGAGAATGAGAAATTTAGGCAATGGAAATTGAAAGAGAAAGAACTAAGAAATTATCGAGCCCCATGTGAAAATAAGAATTCATAGCGACATTCCCTTTGGTCCTAGATATTGTCCTATTGACAGGTTTGAATTCACTCGAAAATAGAAAGGGGAACTCCTTGATACACGGTCCCAACTAGATTATGCATTGTTTGGTTTAGGAGACCCATTCAAAATTTGGACCAGATACCATTGTTGTTTTGGGGTTTTTTGGTCAGTTGCGGTCCATTTTACCGATGAGGATGAATGATAAATGGATATGCAATGAAAAGATGTAGATGAAAACTATATATTGAAATAACAATAATCTATCTCTAATCTATCTCTAATCTATCCTGACCTATCCTATCTAGGAGTATACTAATGTAACCAATGAGTTGTAAATAAGATCAAATTTTGCACAAAACTTCCACAAAGGTAGTTGAAATAGAAAAGAAAAACCAGAAACAAGTGCATATATA
>ML781980.1:252318-289566 GCA_009831015.1 Picea engelmannii | reverse complement strand
TTCTAAATTATATCAATGCATATGTTAACAAATTAACAATCTCAGGACTTAAAGATATGTGAGAGAATACTTAAAAATAAAAAATAACATAGAGTGCATAATATTAATCCATAGGAAAACAAACATCCTTATAATCCATGTGAACAACATACATCTCTACTTGAAATAATTCAGAGAAAATTCAAATTCACACACAAGTGTTCCTTCTTCAAAAAACTATCCTTGAGGACTTTTCAATATTCATTAACAACGTACATGTTCTTGAATTAGTTCTTGGGGCTATACATTGCTTGAAGATCCCCTTACAAAATGGGCATCTTATCGCTTTTATATAGTAGTTTGTAACTCATGCATAACTCTTGGTATTCTTGTTTAAAGAAGTTGTTACAAAAATGGTTTGGTTTCCCTTTGCCTAGTGACAAGTGTACAATAACGAAGAAATTGGAGTCGGTTGGAAAAAAGAAAAAATAAGAAACAAGTGGTAACACTTTATAGACACTATTTCGTCTTTATTCAAGGATTTTTCTCCCCGAGGTATGTTGTCCATACTTTGATATGATCATATAGAGATCGGATCCTTCGGTATACTAGTTGTTCCAGTGTTTTTTTGTGAATAGCATGATCCAGATGGATATCGGTGGCCACCCACCTATTGCACTGGCTTAGAACATGGGTTTCCACCTTGGCAGTTTTTCTATAGTTTTCAGGTCCTGAACTTTTGGGGTCGTTTTGAGGCCTTAAACAACATTTTTTAGGCTCGACAATGCCTAACTTGGGATGAATAGAATGTATTTTCCTCAGCGAGACCTTTATAACAATCTATTCTATGACTCAAATGGAGATCGTATGCAAAAGTTACGCCCTTGAGAAGTTGACGTATCAACTACCCCCATCGGGGCCCGCAAACCTTTTGGCATTTCATCTTCGAGGTTTAGGGTTTTGTATTTTATTTATGTTAAAAAGACATTTTCTCATTGTAATCATTATCTTCTAGTGAATGAGAATAGCCATCACATCTCTTCTCAAAGATAAGATGCCACCATTCTAGCGTGTTCATTCTCTCCGTATTTTTATAGTTTTTGTACATTTCTCTCATTAATAGAAATTGCATATTATTGTATCTATGTGTTTCTGGAAATATATATGTGTATTTAATTATTATATTTCCACCTTCATTTTTTTATCAAAGTAATATAGATCATTCGTATCAGAGCATGATACTCCTTGTCGTTTCTTAGTGCATGTCCCTAACGAGGTTAGGGTATAGAGAGTTGGGTCTCGAGCTAGTTTCTCTTGAGGACAACCACTCTTGATAGCCCAAGCGACCTCCCATGGTGGAAGAAAAGAGAGACATGGGAGAAAAAGATCCTATCAGGTTGTTTCTTGTGGAAACCCTCGTGCAATAGAGGAACGAGATGTTGGAGAATTTTTCTCAAATCCTTCAACGATTATCAACAACACCAGGAGTGTCTTTGTCAAGAAATCACTTTGGAGATGTTTCCCCATTCAAGTTACAAGTTAATTTTGATATTCCCATATTTTAAGATCATATCGATGTGGATTCTTTGGAAAAGTGGTTAAATTTGCTAGAAGGTTATTTCTCTATCCACAATTTTTCCGATAGAGAAAATATCACCTTCGCACTCCTTAAGGTTGTCCCCCATGTCAAACATTGATGGGAAACTTACTGGGAGAAAAATTCCATGGAGTCTAGAATATTTGGGGCTGAGTCCACTTCGGATTTTTTTATGGATGCGTTCAAGGAGAAATATTGCCATGTTGGAAACTATGACGACTAGTACATGATATGGACCACACTACATCAAGAGAGCGGCCAAACAGTCTCATAGTTCAAAAATACATTCCATACCTTGTGCACCAAGCTAGGTATCAAAGACTCTGCGCGACATCTGGTTCTAAAATATTGTTGGCTTCTACATAGGTACATCCAAACCGAAATGGATTTTCTAGACATCTCATCATTGAGAGTTTCTATCGTTATGTTATCAAAATCGAACCAAAATTTAAGCAGTAGAACAAGCGGGAATTTGGGTCTACAAATATGCAACAACTAAAGTATGGTAAAGGCATCCCTAACTCACATAACAGTCAGCCTCAATAAAACCAGTCCAAGCCACAGGAAAAGAAGGGTAATGGGAATACAAAGGATAGTGGGAAGCGGTGCGACTTCCAAGCACAACATCGATGAATGTCACTCAAAACAATCATTGGTGGTTAAGCTCAAAGAAACAAATATGAGCCATGACTTAGACTATGATTCAGAAAATAATAAAATGAAACATATCATTGATGTAGAACCCACTGTTATTGTTTCCACCACAACAATCCAATCAAAATAACCATAGGATATTATTTATATTTAAATAATATTATTTATATTTTAGCAAAATGTTGGTGTAACACCCTATTTCCCCCAGTTTGTAAAAATATAACTGGACTGGCCAAGAATTATGACAAACTCATAAATGTGAATATGTGTTGTAAATGGACCTTGAGGAAAAAGGTCAATGAATGAGAATAACATTATGAATTTTATTTCAGGACTGCTGAGAGGGGATGTGTAGAAAAAGAGACCACGATGGCGGTAGAAGGCACCTGGAAAGGTGGCGTTAACTTCCATCGAGAATTAATACCGTAGTTGGACTCCACTAGCCCGGAGAACGAAAAGCGGCTCGCTGGCCCTGAATTAAATGACTCGCAGGCTGGTAGGCGGATGGTTTAATGAGGGATGGGAGGTGAACCACCCATCCGTAGAGTTGTTAGGCCTGACCAGTGCGAGGGTAATCATGCCACATGCAACCTCGCAAGAGGGTAAGGCATGGGGGTAGAAGTGATGAGGGGAAGACGTGAGGGGAGAACTCTGGAAACACGCAGAGTGAGTGATAGCAGAGAGGAAGGATTGCAACCTTCACTCTTGGTCACTGGAAAATGGAGACACAGTCTCATATCATCATGGTCTCATCTCGGGGGTGGCTAGTGGTAAATCCGCTGGGAGTCACTGAGCCTACGGTTGGGTGGAAACAAGCACCCCTCTTAGCAGTTTCTTAACCCTAGTGTTATTTCTGATAAGTGTTTTGCCTCTGGCATCTGGAAATATATGTATTCTGATAATTATGCTAATAAGCTATGAAACTGTGAATGTTTTCATTATAAGAAGGTCTGTGTGGTATTTTGATTAGTACTAGCAGTTGTATATGCTTATAACAAAAAAACCATGCATGGCTTATGTTGATAAATGAATCTAATTATGCATAAGTTGAACCAAGTCAGACTTCCATTCCATTCTCAGGAATTGTTTCCCCTTATCTGTCTCCAGGAATGCCCCGGAATAGACCTCTTCACAGAGATTCCTTCCTTAGAAAGGTTTACCAAGAACCTGGAAAAAGGACTTGAATGTGCAAGTCTTAACAACCCTATACGAAGAGGAATGACCCTCTTAAAATCCTGAAGTAGCAACGTAGGGATAAGTATTGATCAATGGATGAGATCCTGTCGGGGGATCTGCGGTCATTCATGACCATTAACTCGAAGGAATAAATGAGGGCGTAAAATGCCTTAACCCTTTTTCCTCTATCTTCGCGAGTAGCGAAGAAATTAGGATCGTAGATGCCCCAAGGTCCATGATAGAATCTGGACCGTGTATTCATGTCCAGGCAGCTTAGGAATGACACAATGGAGAGACAGGTCTAAGCCATTAGATCTTGGTCTAAACGACCGACAGTCGTTGGATCTGTCGAGAATTACATGAGGTTTAAACTTCATGCGAAGAGTAGCAGAGTGAGAGTACTAAGAAGGATATTGTATCATCAATTCGGATAACGGGATTCAAAAGAGGAAGTCTCTTGACCTCGCGAATGGAGAAGTCGTGAGAGGATCCTGGACCGTAGATCCCAGGGACCCATCGGAGCCCTATAATCCGTCGATCTAATCCTTTACTTAGGCGGAAGAGTGAACTCAACTACGTCCCAAAATTCCCGAAGACATCGGGACCGTCCATGTTGGAGGACAGGTGGTAGAGATCTATCCATTTCACATATCAGGGATTCATAAGTTTAAAGGTATAAGACCCGACTCTCGGAGTCACAAAGTCCCAAGTTGCAAGATCGCGATATGATCTGTGTTGTTGATCCAAGAGGAAAGACAGTCATGGGATCTGGTGTCTTGATACATCGCGTGTCGGGGTTCGTGAGTTCGGAGGTTGAAAGGAGTTGTTTACGACTTCACGAGTAGCGAAGTGCCGAGAGCCGAGCACGAGAGAACATATGGAAAAACTTCAAGGTGGGGACCATGTGATTGATGGGTAAACACACATCACCTAGAGAAGGGAGTCAATGCTCAGCTGACTTCTCGTGTCTTGGGGATTCATGGGAGAAGAGCATGAGAGCTCAACACTTGGACTTACGAAGTCGCGAGTAGTGAGAACGCGAGAGGGAAAATTAAATATCGCTTCTCGAGGGTTTGTGAAGGGAAGGTGCCAATATTCGATGCTACAACTCACGAAGGGGCGACTTGCGAGCAGTACGAAGGGAAAGTCAACCTTCACTGACTTTCAAGTCTCAGAGGATCGCATAAGGGAGGAACAAGAGTTCAACCGTTGAACTCACAAAGCGGCGAATAGCGAGAGAAGCTAGATTTTAGCCTAGTCGGTGGTCATGTGCAGAGGACGTTGACAGAAGGAAGCTATACCCATTTCGTGATCTCGGGTATCGATGATTTTTGAAGAAAATTCGAGGGTCTTCGACTCACGACTCGCGAGGTTGCGAGTTGTGAAAGGCGCATGCATTTAGGCGCGTATGTGGTCCTATCGAACTAGGGACTAAAGAAAGGGAGCTAGTGCTTTATCGTTAAGCGGAGGGTAGATCTGGATGACCAAAATCTGCATGCCCATATCTACGGCCAGGGTTTCATTCCGAAGGCCCCTCGCCATTCTACCTTTAAGATTGGAATCAATTGTATCGTTGAGTCACGAAACATGAAAAGGGGCCTGGTTTGTTGAGCCTGTGGTCCTAACCCGCTATCACAGGGAGGTGAGCAGGGAAGAATTAGCCTGCAGTAGACCCCTGTAGGACTTCGGGGATTCTATCCCTTGAGGAAGAGTGAAAATTTTATTATGTTGTAGTGGGTATGTGACAAATTGGTATCAAAGCATGGTTACAACACTCGGCCTGATTGGGCTCATGAATGAGTTGTGCATAAGCTCCATTCAAAGCACCCCTACGAGGAGTAACCCCCTAATTTAACTCTCTTGTCCAGGATTAAAAACTTGGAAAATGAGAACCCGACTGTGTATGCTTGTGAAAGAGTTATAAATTATGCGCAAATTATAAAAATGTATTTAACTCTTGACTAATAACCAACATTTATCTTTTCACTCAAGCAAACGGTCAGCCATGGGAATCTACAGACGCAGAGCATGGTGACTCACCAAGAGGTGGGAGAAGGCTCCCACAACAGAGATGAAGATTCTGACGAAAGAAGAGCAATAGGAACCCCTCCAGACCTAGCCGAGACTGTGAGGAGTCTCATGGTTGAATTTCAAAGTTGCAAGGCCGACAATGAAAGGATGATGAAAGAACAAGAAAAACAAACTGAAATTAATGCAGTTTTACTGCAGAGCTTATCCGACCTACAACGAAAAATGTAGCATGAACCTAAGATGCAGAATCATGTTCGTATCAGTGGCCATACTGAGAGAAGCACATCATGAAAGGTCCACCCCAGAGGTAAAGGACCAGTGACAGACAATTCCATTGAGAAGGAAGCTGGCGATTCAAAAGGCTCTTCTAGCAGCAGAACCAGTTCCTATTCTCGAAGAAAACAAAAGAAGAAAAAGACTTCAAAGGGTCATAAATTTGAGGAATTCAGAAAGGCCAAACCTCCCTCCTTTGACGGTGAGATAAAGAAAGGAGAGGAAGCTGAGGCCTGGCTACTTGGACTGAAGAAATATTTCAGAGTCCATGATTTTTCAGAGAACTTGAAGGCCCGAGTGGCCACTTTCAATCTGAATGGAAAGGCTTCCATCTGGTGGGAAGATCTTAAGAATATGAAAGGGGTCCACGAGGAGGACCTATCTTAGAAACAGTTTGAAAAGTAATTCCGGAAGAAGTATTTGTCAGAAAGATATTTCAACGAGAAGGCTAAAGAGTTTTATGAACTCAAACTGGGGCAACTCACTATAGAGGAATATGTCAATAAATTCCTTGACTTATTGAGATATGTACCCTACATCAAAGCAGAGAAGGTGAAGGCGCAACGCTTCATCAGTGGGCTACCCAAGGAATACCAGAACTGAATCAAATTTGATGAGCCAAAGACCTTAGAAGACACTATTCAAAAAGCAACATATTGTCATGAACAATATGGACATCGGGCAGAGTCTCGTGAAAACTGGAAACATAAGAGTGGTTCGAGATTTCAGAAAAAGGGGATCAAATCCTCAGGATTTAAAAACTACAAGAAGAACCCCAGAATGAACTATCTAGCCTAGAGTGTACTCTAATAGAACTTTCCATCATCAGACAGAAATAAAAATTCTGGACCTGTACCAGTGCAGACTGATAACCCAAAGAGAGAACCTATAAGATGTTGGGGTTGTGGAGAAGAGAATCTCCTGAGAGACTGTCCACACCGACAACAGAACAATCAAAAAATTTATAACATTTAGGAAGCTACCATAGTCAATGATGTGGCAAGGAGTGTGCCACAGATTTATGCAGCCTTGGATAATAACCAAGCTGACCACCAAGCTTCAGTGGTGGAAATAGAAGGTATGATTTTCAACCATCTAGTGTCTATTTTGATTGACCCTGGTTCAAATTTGAGTTATATAGCCCCTAGAGCTGTTTATAAGTGTAAACTACAGCCATAGAAGCAAACTAAGCCATGGTTGGTACAGTTAGCCACTGGCACCAAAAGAAAGGTGGTAGAGGTCATACCAGCCTGCCAGTTAATGTTGGGTGAATTCCCCACCCAAAAAACTCTTAATGTATTACCCCTGGGATCATACAACCTGTTGATTGGTATGGACTGGTTGGTCACGCATAAAGCCAAATTAGACTGTTACCATAAAACCTTAGAATGTGTGAGCAAAGAAGGAAAAAGGATAACCCTTCAAGGGATCTGAAAACCGGTCTCGGTGAGACAAATATCAGCCCTGCAAATGAGAAAGTATTACTGAAAGGGATGTCCCCTATATGCAATATAGGTGTTGAAAACAATTGAAGGTGCTAAACCAAGCCTTGATGATCACCCTATCCTGAGAGAATACAAAGATGTGTTCCCAGAAGAGGTACCAGGTCTACCTCCGAGAAGAGATATTGACTTCTCGATAGAGCTTGCACTAGGAGTGGTGTCAGTGTCTAGGACACCCTATCAAATGAGCACTCCTGAGTTAGTGGAACTCAAATTGCAATTGAAAGAAATGATGGATAAGGGTTATATTTGAACCAGCGTGTCCCCATGGTGAGCACCAGTCTTGATTGTGAAAAAGAAGGATGGCACCCTTAGACTATGCATAGATTACAGACAACTTAATAAAGTAACCATAAAGAACAAGTACCCCTTGCCCAGGATCGATGATCTATTCGATCAATTGGGGGGTGCATCTATTTTCTCAAAGATTGACTTGAGGTCGGGATGCCATCAAGTCCGAATCAAGGGTGAAAACATCCATAAAACTTCTTTCCGGACATGGTATGGTCATTATGAGTTTGTGGTAGTTCCATTTGGGTTAACCAATGCCCCTGCCACTTTCATGTGCTTAATGAACAATGTACTCAGTAAATTTTTAGATAAATTTGTACTAGTTTTCATTGATGACATATTAATCTACTCTAAGAATAGAGAAGAACATGAAGAGCATCTTAGACTTGTGCTGCAAGTGCTAAGAGAGAATTAGCTCTATGCTAAATTCAACAAATGTGACTTCTTTCAGAAGCAAATACATTACTTAGGACATGTTCTATCCGAGGAAGGGGTAGCAGTAGATCTTAACAAGATCAGGTCTATCATGGAATGGCCTACCCCAAAGGATGTCTCAGACATCAGATCCTTTATGGGATTGGAGGGATTGGCGGGACAAAATTTCTGTGGACAAAACAATATGAAGAAAGATTTCAAACCTTGAAACATATACTAACCCATGCACCCGTGTTGAAAATTGTTGACCCAGAAGCTGACTTCCTTGTGTGCATAGATGCCTGTAAGGAAGGGCTCAGAGGAGTCCTTATGCAGGAAGGAAAGGTGATCTTCTATGAATTTCGAAAATTGAATGAACATGAGGTCAATTATGTGACTCATGATCTAGAACTAGCTACCATAGTGCATGCCTTAAAAATGTGGAGGCATTACCTCTTGGGAAGAAAATTTGTGCTTATGACAGATCATTGTGGATTACGGTATTTGTTTGATCAACCCAAGCTCAATGCTAGACAAGCCAGATGGATGGCCCTCCTTAGTGAATTTGATTTTGAAATCAAACACATCAAAGGGAAGGAGAATAGGGTGGTTGATGCCCTCAACAAAAGCATGAAAATAACTCACCTGGAAGCGGTGAGTACCTGCGAGATAGATGTCAAGAACAGAGTCAGAAAGGCACAAGAAACAGATCCCTTCGTTCAAACTGTGACTCTGTACCTACAACAATAACCCTCTGAAGTAAAGTATGAAGGCTACTAGATGACCGAAGGAGGTCTTCTCACCTACAGAGATAGAATGTACATTCCAAAACGTGACGACTTGAAGAGGTTCATCATGGATGAACTACATAAAAGACCCTACACCAGTCACCTAGGATACCAGAAAATGATCACTTCCACCTGAAAACAATTTTATTGGCCTGCATTGAAGAAATACATAGCCAAATATTTGGCCCAATGCATAGAGTGCCAACAGGTTAAGGCGGAACATCGACACCCAGGAAGACTATTACACCCTTTAGCCATCCCAGAATGGAAATGGGAAACCATCTCCATGGATTTTGTCACTGGATTACCAACTTCAACCAAACATAATGATGCCATTATGGTGGTGGTGGATAAACTGAGCAAATTTTCTCATTTCATCCCTGTCAAATCAACCTGCAAGGCGATAGATATCACCCAAATATTCATGAAAGATGTGTTCTGACTGCATGGTATGTCGAGAGAGATAATATTTGACAGAGACACAAAATTTACTTCAAATTTTTGGAAATCACTGATGGTGGGTTTAGAGACCAAATTTTTGTTTAGTACCTCCTATCACCCTCAAACCAATGGACAGACAGAAAGGGTGAGTCAAATGTTAGAAGATATGTTAAGGATGCATGTAATGCATCAACCCAGGAAATGGGAAGACTACCTGCCATTGGTAGAATTTTCCTACAATAACAGCTACCAAGCATCCTTAAAGATGAGTCCCTTCGAGGTCCTCTATGGTAGGCCGTGTAATACTCCAATCAGCTAGAGCAATCCTGTAAATAGGATTTCTTTTGGACCCGACATGCTGAGAGAAATGGAACAACAAGTGACTCAAATAAAACAAAATTTGAAG
Source organism: Picea engelmannii (assembly GCA_009831015.1). Classification (NCBI taxonomy): domain Eukaryota; kingdom Viridiplantae; phylum Streptophyta; class Pinopsida; order Pinales; family Pinaceae; genus Picea; species Picea engelmannii. The sequence continues at coordinate 280,014 of ML781980.1, read as the reverse complement.
GTCACTCAGAACCGACAGAAAAGTTATGCTGATCAAAAGAGAACTCCAAGAGAGTTCAAAATGGGAGACCATGTATATCTCAGAATTAAGCCCAAAAGGATTTCCCTCAAAATGGGAGCTTGTGCCAAGTTGTCCCCTTGGTATTGTGGACCCTTTGAGGTTCTAGATAAAGTGGGACCTGTAGCCTATCGGCTAGCACTTCCTGCCACAATAAAAGCACATAATGTTTTTCATGTCTCATTACTGAAGAAATATGTACATGATGTTAATCATATAATTGACTGGTCTGTGATCTAGGTGGAACCGAAGGGAGAATTTCTACCAAAACCCCAATGCATATTGGACAGAAAGGAAACCCTGCTTTGGAACCAAGCCATTACACAATTCAAGGTGCAGTGGAAGCATTTTGGCCCAGATGAGGCTACATGGGAAATGGAGGATGCCATGAGACAGACATATCCGATTTTGTTTACTTCTATACATGCAATTCATTTTAGTAGATAAGAACATCGAGGACAATGTTCCTCTTAAGGGGGAGGGAATTTTAACACCCTGTTTCCCCCAGTTTGTAAAAATATAACTGGACTGGCCAAGAATTATGGCAAACTCATAAATGTGAATATGTGTTGTAAATGGACCTTGAGGAAAAAGGTCAATGAATGCAAATAACATTATGAATTTTATTTCAGGATTTATGAGAGGGGATGTGCAGAAAAAGAGACCATGATGGCGGTGGAAGGTGCCTGGAAAGGTGGCTTTAACTTCCACCGAGAATTAATACCGTATTTGGACTCCACTAGCCCAGAGAACCAAAAGCAGCTCGCTGGTCCTGAATTAAATGACTCGCAGGCTGGTAGGCAGATGGTTTAATGAGGGATGGGAGGTGAACCACCTATCCATAGAGCCGTCAAGCCTGACCAGCGCGAGGGTAATCGTGCCACATGCAACCTCACAAGAGGGTAAGGCGTGGGGGTAGAAACGATGAGGGGCGGACATGAGGGGAGAACTCTGGCAACACGCAGAGTGAGTGATAGAAGAGAGGAAGGATTGCAACCTTCGCTCCTAGTCACTAGAAAATAGAGACACAGTCTCATAGCATCGTGGTCTCAGCTCGGGGGTGGCTAGTGGTAAATCCGCTGGGAGTTGCTAAGCCTACGGTTGGGTGGAAAAAGCACCCCTCTCAACAGTTTCTTAACCCTGGTGTTATTTCTGATAAGTGTTTTGCCTTTGGCATCTGGAAATATATGTATTCTGATAATTATGCTCATAAGATGTGAAACTGTGAATGTTTTCATTATAAGAAGGTCTATGTGGTATTTTGATCAGTACTGGTAGTTGTATATGCTTATAAAAGAAAAACCATGCATGGCTTATGTTGATAAATGAATCTAATTATGCATAAGTTTAACCAAGTCAAACTTCCAGTCTATTATCGGGAATTGTTCCCCCTTATCTATCTCTAGGAATGCCCTGGAATAGACCTCTTCACAGAGATTCCTTCCTTGGAAAAGTTTACCAAGAACCTGGAAAAAGGACTTGAATGTGCAAGTCTTAACAACCCTGTATGAAGAGGAATGACCCTCTTGTAATCCCAAAGTAGCAGCGTAGGGATAAGTATTGATCAATGGATGAGATCCTGTCGGGGGATCTGTAGTCATTCACAACCGTTAACTTGAAGGAATAAATGAGGGCGTAAAATGCCTTAACCCTTTTTCCTCTATCTTCGTGAGTAGCGAAGAAATCGGGATCATAGATGCCCCAAGGTCCGTGAAATACTGGACTGTGGATTTGTGTCCAGGCAGCTTAGGAATGGCGCAATGGAGAGACAGGTCTGAGCAATCAGATCTTGGTCTAAACGATCGACAGTTGTTGGATCTGTCGAGAATTACATGAGGTTTAAACCTCATGTGAAGAGTAGCAGAGCAAGAGTACTGAGAAGGAGATTGTATCGAGGATTCGGATAATGGGAGTCAGAAGAGGAAGTCTCTTGACCTTGTGAATGGAAAAGTCGTGAGAGGATCCTAGACCATAGATCCCAGGGACCCATTGGAGCCCTATAAGACATCGATCTAATCCTTTACTTAGGAAGAAGAGTGAACTCAACTACGTCCCAAAAGTCTCGAAGACATCGGGACCGTCCATGTTGGAGGGTAGGTGGCAGAGATCTGTCCATTTCGCGTATCACGATTCATAAGTTTAAAGGTAGAAGACCCGACTCTTAGAGTCACGAAGTCCCATATCGCGAGATCGCGATATGATCTGGGCTGTTGATCCAAGAGGAAGGACAGTCATGGGATCTGGTGTCTCGATACATCATGTGTCGGGGTTCGTGAGTTCGGAGGTTGAAAGGAGTCGTTTACGACTTCACGAGTAGGAAAGTACCGAGATTCAATCACGAGAGAACATATGGAAAAACTTCAATGCGGGGCCCGCGTGATTGACGGGTGGACACGCATCACCTAGAGAAGGGATTCAATGCTCCGTTGACTTCTCGTGTCTCGGGGATTCACGAGAGAAGAGCATGAGAGCTCAACACTTGGACTTATGAAGTCGCGAGTAGCGAGAACGCGAGAGGGAAAATTAAATATCGCTTCTCGAGGGTTCGTGAAGGGAAGGTGCCAAGATTCGATGCTAAAACTCACGAAGGGGTGAGTTGCGAGCAGTACGAAGGGAAAGTCAACCTTCACTGACTTTAAAGTCTCATAGAATCGCATAAGGGAGGAACGAGAGTTCAACCATTGAACTCACAAAGAAACGACTAGCGAGAGAAGCTAGAGTTTAGCCTAGCTAGCGGTCATGTGCAGAGGACGCTGATAGAAGGAAGCTATACCCATTTCGTGATCTCGGGTATCGATGATTTGTGAAGAAAATTTGAGGGTCTCCGACTCACGAATCGCGAGGTCATGAGTTGTGAAAGGTGCCTGCATTTAGGCACGTATGTGGTCCTATCGAACTAGGGACTAAAGAAAGGGAGCTAGTGCTTTGTCGTTAAGTGGCGGGTAGATCTAGACGGCCAAAATCTACACGCCCAGATCTATGGACAGGGTTTCATTCCGAAGCCCCCTCGCCATTCTACCTTCAATATTGGACTCAATTTTATCGTTGAGTCACGAAACATGAAAAGGCACTTGGTTTTTTTGGCCTGTGGTCCTAACCCATGATCATAGGGAGGTGAAGAGGGAAGAATTAGCCTGCACTAGACCCCTATAGGACTTCAGGGATTCTGTCCCTTGAGGAAGAGCGAAAAATTTATTATGTTGTAGTGGGTATGTGACAATTGGGTCATTGATGTAGAACCCACTGTTATTGTTTCCACTACAACAATCCAACCAAAAGAACCATATGATATTATTCTATATTTAAGTAATATTTTTTATATTTTAGCAAAATGTTGGGTCTCAACACCCAAATCAATTCCTTATTCCAAATCCACACTTCAATTCATGATCGATTCTCATCACCCAATGCACTAGCAAACATCATATAAAGGAGAGTTCACAACCAACTTTTTAGTGTGCTCAATGCATCGGTATATAAATAAAACAGGAGTGAATATAAAGTGCCCAAAGTTTATGTATGTTATTGCATGTGGGATGATTTTCCACAAATGAAAAACAAAGACTCCCAAAGAATGAGCATGATAAGCATATCACATAATCATCATCCAAGTGTCAATTTAAGTTCCCAAGTCCGAGCTCTACTATCAAGAGAACTCACAGGTATCGAAAGAAATTCCAAGTGCCATGGAAAGTACCAAGAGTTGTAATTATGCATGCAGTTGCATTTTCCCTTGTCTATTGAGTTTCAAAATGGTCATCATTTGGTGAATCTACTTCTCATACAATATCAATAGAATGTGGCATGCAGAGATTAGTGCTTGGTTTCTTACTCGCAAAAAAATTCACAGGAAATCCAATGGTGAGACATCATTGGTCTCAAAAGAGTCAAGTGTGCAAGCATGTCGAGCCTCTCAATTTTCATCTGCTTCTCATTCTCATGAGTTTCCCCTTGTTCAATACTTCTTTCCCAAAAGGTTTATGTTCAAACCCTGTGGAGGATGTAGTTGTGCATATGATTTCTAGAAGGTGTCTAAGGGTAATAATCTTAAGTAAACCCTTCAGTTTTATTTTCTTCTATTTGTAAAGATCAATTATATACCCAATGTTGTATCAAGCATCAATATTAATGTTAGTTGAAGATATCCTACAAAGGTGGATCTGATAACGATAATAGATTTTATGCTTCGGTCATAAAATATAATCATATTGATGTAATTATTAGTAGTATTTTTTAGACACCAGTCGATCCATAATTATAGGATCTTAGATATGATTTAGAAGGAGTTGAGGAATCAATTCGAGCAATTCTAGGTACCTAATCAATGTTCCATAAAGGATAATAAAAATAAGCATTGAATAACAAAAGAGGGGGATCTACCTTGGGGAGAGAGGGGAATGGATTGGAATTCTTGACAGAACTGTGTGTATCATTTTAATCCTACACGCATGTCTTTGTGATATCTCCTTATCATATATTCATGAGAGCTCTCTTATCAATTTGTAAATATATTTTTTTTCATTAGTCTTTTTCCTCTCATTTGAATGAAATTCTAGTTTTGAGCATAAATAATTTTTCATGATTTGTGGATTCCTTTCCAGCAAAGCTTCATTGTATCTTCCCATGTTTCAAGTGTTCATTCAAGTGTCATTCATTCATTCATTCTTAGAAAGCCTTTTTGTTTATGAAATGTCCAGTCTATATGATTATATAGAGTTGATCTAGCTTAGATTGCCTTGTGTTTCATATATTTTTCCTTAATTCTTCTACCTCTCACATATACCTTAAATGTGTCTTGTAACAAGTTTAATTGAATCCAATCCATGAAATGTAACAAATGACTCATGTTGGCATAGGGGCAGACCCAGGGTTCAACACTACAATAGTGCACCAACAAAACCCTAACTACTAGCCCTTTCAGCAACACCTGTGAAGTAGATGAAATCTCACCCAAGGTAGAGGCAGGGGTGGTTGCAGGACTCAAGTGTTTGCAACCTTAGTTGGGACACAGATCTATGATTGTGCTACTTATTAAAGCAATTATCACCTTTATTTCTTTATCATGAAATCATTGTCTACTTCGCTGAGAAAACAGAGCCTCACAATATTCATAGTACTCTACCATATACAAGCACTTTATCATAAGTAAAATAGGTCAGATGTAACTAATCAAGCACTAAACATATTCATGTACATTAGATATAACATTATATACATCATTAGCACTAAGCATAAGCAGATCTATCTAATCATCTCAAAGTACTAGGAAAAGAAGACATAAACACATTCAGGCAAGCACCAAGCAAGATGACAAAATGTTTACGTGTTTCACCCCCCTCCCAGGGATATGTCCACCAACTCTTCTTCTTTATTGCCTTTAGTCAATATGTTACAACACAAAGCCTCTAACCCTTACTCTCCACAGGACAAAATATCTGCACAGCTCGCTAGATCCTTCTTCCTCGCGTTACAACACTAAGCCTTTCACAATTTGTCACAACTACTTGCACTCAACATACATTCATATCACTTAGATCTAGAACTTAGCCTTTCATTCATCTCTCTCTCTCTCTTCCTAGCCTAGGAATATATTTATATATACAAAATAGTCCTAAACATGGGTAAAACGATGAGCCAACATCCTGTTCCCGTTACATATTCCCAAAAACCCAAAAGGGGGCCCGAGATCCCGTGATCTCTTCTTCATCTTTTGTTCCTCCTTCGACAGGCTGTCAAAGTCCCAAACTAGGTCAACATGACCAAGAAATTCCCAAAACTTTTTCAAGGGCCAACAGGCCCCCAACACTCACCTTTGACTCGTCCTGAGTCGCTCTGGTTTGAGAATTTCTACCTCGAACACCTCAAGCTTGGCCCAGGCTGCTTTTACTTGCTACTTTGTTGTGGCCTCTTTCTCAGTGAACTCCTGGATCATTGCGTCATTCACCGGTCCTTCTAAACATTGTTCTGTTGTGAGGATGACCTGGTCTAGCTCTACTCCTTGGTTCTCAACCTCTGTAAACAACAAACATGTCTTTTCTTGCATAGGTTGAAGTCATTGAGTGACATCCATAACTTTTCTTTGAAGCATATGAACCTGCTACTAAGATGTGCATTGTTCATGAAACCTCTTCATTCTATCTACGGCTGACCGGGCCTTCAGTTGTTCCTGTAGCATATCTGCATGTTGATTTTCTTCCTGGAAATGCGACTCCAACACCCGTAATTTTGGATTCTCTGTAAGGTTTTCATATATCTGGGTGCTTTGGTTACTTAGCTGCTTGCACTACAAGGTAAGAGATTTTAATCTTCCCACTATGCTGTGAGCAGTTTCTTCTCACTGGTCTCTTATATCCTAAGGGGTTTCAGGTACAACATGGAGCTCTAGTTCTGTGATGTGTTGTTGTAGCTTCTGGATTACCTATTCTAGTTGTGCCACCTTCTATGGAACTTGTTCCTTGGTCTGTACTTTGACGATTGTCATAGACCGAAGTTCTATGTTGACCCTTTCCTTAGCTTCAAGTTTCTCGGCGAGCAATTGTTCCTTGCTTTGTTGTAGCTCTTCTTTCTCTTCAACCCATTTTTCTTGGAGAGCAAGCTTTTATCATTCTACATTGTTGTGCTATTCTATCAGATCTCCTTGTGCTTGTGTTAGAGTCTGGGTGGCTTGCACTATTTCTTCTTGATCTCGTCGAAGGCGACCTTCAACTGTATCAACAATCATGTGTAATTGAGTTGGCTCATCACCTAGCTCTAGTGTTCCAACTGTCAAGGGCACAGTGGATATTGCGTGGATGAACTGTAGTGCCTGCTGCACTTCTTGAAGCTCGGCCTTGATGCAACTGAACACCTCCTCCTACTTGGATTCTTGCTTCTGTACTATCTCCAGCGAAGCATCATTTAGTGCAACCATAATGAAGTCGAAGTTGTCTAAGGTGAGGGTGGTCTCAAATTTGGTTCTAGTTGCTTTCATTTTCTTCCTTGAAGAAGGTTTCAGAGGGGAAACCTTCCTTTTATTTGAGGGATCCTCCTCGTCTCTTAGCGAGGTAACCTCACCTTTCTTCTACTATAATTCTATGCCATCACCTCCTTTCTCGGTTGAAATAGACACAATCTTTATAGATGTGTTGTCTAAATCGTCGATCTCTTTGATCTTCTTTATCTTGTTAGGTCCGACTGTATTCAGCGCAGTTTATAGGCTGTCAACATCGAACATCTATGTGGGGTCCATTGGAACAAGGAGGTCCACTGACCATTCCTTGGTAATCTCCTCTAATTCATCCTCCATTAATTTGTAGTATGACTATAGTTGTTGGTGATGCTCATCAGTGCACGCTGTAATGTAGATGAAGTGGTAGTCCACACTGAATTTCATCAATGGCCTAAATCTGTGAAGTCTGTTCAAGGTTATGTGAGGTGTAGCTTGTATGGCTACCTTCAACTAGTTATATTACGTGTGGAAGACGACATTTGATTACCACTTCTTTTTCATGTCACTGGAATAGCACAACATACTGAACTTCACAGCCAATGGTTCAAAGGGCTCAACATCCGGGAAGGTTGCACCTTCCGGAATATCCCATGCAATGAAAGTGATTAATATGAGAAACCAACTAAAATGGAACTTGTAACCTTGGTCATGCACTTCCCTGCAGTCCAGTTCTAGCTGGTTCACCAAGTATTTGGCCCAATTCATATGTAGGTCCTCCACACACTTCCCTACGAGGTCGACTATAAATCCGATTACTTGGGTCGATCGGTTCTTGCGAACTAGCTTTCCTGCGATCAGCTGACAGGCAAGGCACACTACGTCACTCTGGATAGAGGCTACCTTGTAGCCTCTCATTCCCTTCTCTACATCATCGTAGGTATCCTTTATTCTCTGGGCGAGTGTGTAATCTGCGATATTTCCGGGGTAGAAATCCAGTGGGTTGGGGCCCTACATGCTAAGACCTGTGATCAGATTAATCAAATTCAGATCCACTGTGATGCGATAGTTCAACCATAAGTATCCTCCATGATATAAGGACAACAACAACTTGACATAGGCATCCACTTCTTGATTCCTCCCAAAGTGAGGAATCTTCATTACATTAAGTAGGGTTGACTGCACGAGGTTCTGGGTCCATGATTGAGCGATCATCTTGGAGTTTCTTTCCTTTGGTTCATGTCAGATATTTATGAGGGGAGAGCATACTATAAAAATTCCTGTCACCGAGGTCAAAGTCACTAAAATTCGATGTGGTGAGCTTGTCCTGGTCGGCACGAACTGCGAGCACTTCTTTTGGAAGGTACGCAGTGATCAAAGCATACTCAAATTCGGAGGGTACACTGTCACGATTGATGGCACTGCTTAGAGGTGGTATATAAGTAGGAAGAATGCTCGGAGTCAACTTAGCATTCACGATATCATCTCTGTGCTTAGTGTGCTTCTCATTGGTTGGCCAAGATGGACCGGCTCAAGCAATGGAAGGAGAGGCTTCCAGTACTCTCGTTGACGATGCTTGTACACCTATAGACAACCCTCGCTCTGACATGACTTTCTCTGTCATCAACTCAATCAGAACCTCTTCAACAACTTTCTCTACATCGCTTAATGCTTCTGACATACACACTTGGGATAAACAATTTGCGGGATCAAGGAATAACTCAGAAATGGTAATGAGATAGAGAACAATAGAACAATGATCACTGTATAAACTTGTCTTAGACTATGGGCTCAAATTCTTGATTTGGCAAAAGTGTTCTCAGTGCATGGCGCGACGAGCTAAATAAGTAATTCAATAATGGTTGGCTTGCAACAAGTATGAGCCTCCATTAACTTTTGTTTGATTTGTTATGGCATGGTCCAACAGTTGAATGATGAACCTTTATTTCTTTTTTGTCCATTCGGAGCAGAATTCAAATAGATATCTCGGCCCCAACGACTATATTGCTTCATCATGGAGAAGTGCCATGTGTCATTGTTCTAATATCTCGGCGAAGATCCAATTCTGCAATTTTTCTTTCTGCGAGGTCTCCTCTAAGACCTCCTATAACCTTTCAGTATTATCCCTTTTCTTTCTTAATTTTCTAGCCTTCTTTCTAGTGAGCTTCATCTCGGTAATGCTTTTCTCATTCTGATTCTTTTCTTCTTTGGCCTTAGTTACTTCACACTATTGAAATTCTTTCCTAGGGTTCCTGGATAATACTTCTTCTGTGTCTGGGATAAGTAATTCAATCTTCTGAGGATCCTCTAGTGTTCTCTTAGATTTGACATCTAGGATTATAGTATTAAATATCCGCGATCTTCTCTCTTGTTCCTTAATCAAGTGCATGATCCTTCTGGTCATTAAGTCTTTTAACTCTTGCTTCTTTTGTTCCAAAACTTCTTCTTCTTCCTTTCATCTGGCTTGATCTCTATCAATCCAAGGTTTTCCTATTAGCATGGTAAATGGGGCATTATCTTCAACAAACTTAATAATCTCAAAATCTTCTTCTGTCGAAGTTCCATCGACAGTCATAGGTATATGAGTGAGCCTTCCACATAGGTTTACTAGCTTTCCTCTAAATAAACTTACTCCTCCTAGTGAAGGGATCATAGCAGGCTTTCCTATATCTTCCCAGGTTCTCTTTGGCATAATATGCATCTTTGTTTCCTCATCCAGAACACATTCAATGTCGAAGTCCCCTATTCTTGCTTCGATGTTATCCTTCTCTTTGAAGATCTCTGACAAGATGACATGTCAATGGTCATTCATGGTTTCTTTTATTTGTATCAATACTTTCTCGGATTCTTGCTGGGGTTCTACCTTTTCTGGATTTGCCTAGGGTTCTCTCAATTCAAATTCATTCCTTTAAGCTTAGTGATCATTCTAGGGAAATCCAATACTTCATGGTCCATAGCCTTACAACAAAGACAACTAGGTCTTATTCCAAGGCATTCCTTAGCAACATGTCCAGGTCTTTTGCAACTATAACAGAGGGTTAATCCTCTCTTTCTTTTAAATGATCCCCAACTTCTTTTGTATTGTGCACTAGGATCATATGAGCTAACCTAAAATAAATTCTTTCTAGGATCCTGCATCCATTTGTTAGTCCAAGCATATTTTCTATGCATAGGCATAACATATCTTTCATGATTCTTATCATATCTATTCATAACAAATCTTCTTTCATCTATTAGTGCCCTAGTTTTTAAGCTAGGACAAAATCTATCAAACATACCTAGATTCATACTCTAGAAACAAAAAATTCTACTTATCTTACTTTTACAGAGCATAAATATTTTAGATCTAAGACTTTTTAACTATTCTTACCTTTACCAGAGCACAGAGCTTGCAAATCTTACCTCTTCTAGTCAAAAGTTTCCACTTTTACCTTTCTTAGAGCACAAAGCTTTCAGATCTCGCTTCTTTTCTTCAGATCTGACCTCCTTTATTCAGATTGGGCTTCTTTCCTTCAGATATGGCCTTCTTTATTTAGCACAGATCTTTTCAGATCAAGTAGAATACTGCGCACTAGGGAACAAATCTACACATAGAGTTTCTACAATTTCAGGATGAATCTTTGCACAGAGCTTCCTCTTTCTCATTTCCCAACAATCATAGTTTTAGGTCTCGGTGACAGAACCATTTGTTTGCATAGGGGCATACCCAAGGTTCAACTCTACAACAACGCACCAACAAAACCCTAACTACCAGCCCTTTCGACAACACCTGCGAAGCAGATGAAGTCTCACCCAAGGTAGAGGCATGGGTGGTTGTAGGACTCAAGTGTCTGCAACCTTAGCTGGGACACAAATCTGTGATTGTACTACTTAATAAATAAATTAGCACCTTCAGGTTTTTAACATGCAATCATTGTCTACTTCGCTGAGAAAACAGAGCCTCGTAGTATTCACAATACTCTACCATATATAAGCACTTTAGCATAAGTAAAATAGGTTAGATGTAACTGATCAAGCACTGAGCATATTCATGCACATTAGATCTACAATTTTATACATTATTAGAACTGAGCATAAGCAGATATATCTAATCATCTCAAAGTACTAAGAAAAAAAGACATAAACACATTCAGGCAAGCACCAAGCAAGATGACATAGTGTTTACGTGGTTCACCCCCCTCCTGGGGCTATGTCCACCAACTCTTCTTCTTCATTGCCTTTAGTCAATTTGTTACAACACAAAGCCTCTAACCCTTACCCCGCATAGGATAGAAGATCTATGCACCTTTCTAGATCCTTCTTCATCATGTTACAACACTAAGCCTTTCACAATTTGTCACAACTACTTGCACTCAACATACATTCATATCACTTAGATCTAGCACTTATCTTTTCATTCATCTCTCTCTCTCTTCCTAGCATAGGCATCTATTTATATATAAAAAATAGGCCTAAACATGGGTAAACCCATGGGCCAACATCCCTTTCCTATTACATATTCCCAAAAACCCAAAAAGAGGCCCAAAAAGGGGCCTGAGATTCCGTGATCTCCACTTCGTCTTGCACTGCTCCTTCGACGGGTTGTCGAAGTCCCAAATTAGGTCAACATGACCAAGAAATTCCCAAAACTTGGTCAAGGGACAACAACTCCATTCCCAATGGCCTTGATATTTAATATTACTTGTGTTAATTCTAGTTTTACCCAACATTCTTTCTTTACCTTACCTCATCCACCAACTTAAAACCAAATTTCTTTCAATATGTGCTAGGCATTTCTCTTTTGCAGTCAAGATCAATATCTAGCGCTAATAGTTTTCATGTCATTAACTAATATAATTCCATCATAGAGTTGCAATGCTTGAATGGCTAAACTATCAACCTCCTTATTGTTTATTCTCATCACATGAAATAATATGATGGAATCAAATGACCGGGATTCCATTTGGATCTTACTGATAATGCCTTGAAGATGAATGTTGTTTGGATTAGAAAAAAATATTGCATCCTTGATTATCAGTTTGGAGTCTCCTGTCACCATGAGGTCGGGGATACATAGTTCCTTTGCTAATTTCAATCCCCAGAGGAGTGTGTAATCATATGCTTGATTATTAGTTGAGGTGCCTATATTACAAGCATATGACAATTTCATGTTTTCTCTTGGGTTGTAAATCACTCGTTGCCACAAGTTATTTTATGTTAGTTGAATAAAGACCTATTTCACTATAATAGAGTGTCTATACAATTCCAATCCCAACTTAAATGGACTAGTTTTCTATAATTTTTTGAAAAATTGTTGCATTTTATATAAGCTACATTCTAGATGCTATCCAATTCAATAATAACTTTTGACTATACATTATTTATATTTATTAATTGATTAAAGATGTAATTTCACTACAACTTAATTTATGTAATACAATACAAATAGAAATAAAATGAATTGGTTTTTGACAATTTGTTATTAACTAATATACCATATTGCATATAAATTTTATTTTCTAAATTTGAAGTCCAATCATATTGAATTATTCAATGTTATGCCATTTTATTGATACTTTTCAACTATATGTTATTGATTTGGATTGTATAGAGAAAAAAAAAAAAATCAAGAACATGAATGGAAACACACATACATAAATATTGTAGAGAGCACATTAATATAGTGAGAAACAAATTCTATTAATAAATGAAATAGGAAAAGATAGTGAAATGCAAAGTAATACAAACTAGCTATAATGGTGGTAGCTTATCTTTGAAGAGAGAGGTGTTGGCTACACTCATTCGCAAGAAGAACCGTTACAAGAGGATAGAATGTAATTTTAACATAAAGTACTAAAACCTAAAAGGAAAAAACCCTAAATACCCAATACCATAACCCTAGGAGATGAAGTGTAAAAAGGAATGCAGGCCCCAAGGAGTCTAGTTGATATGCCAACTTCCCAAGGTTGCAACTTTCACATACAATTTACTCTATTTGGGGCACACAATAATCTGTTGGAAATATATCGATAAGGAGAACAATTTCGATCAAGGATTGGGAATGCCATGGAAACCCCAATCTATCATGGGGACAAAAAACACTATTTAGTGACTAAAAAATGCACAGGTTGTTTCGGACATGAAAATTGTAGAAAAACTACCATTATGGGGAATAATTTCGAGTCAATGGAAGAGGTGGGTGGCCACCAATATCCACTTGGATCAATCATTCCCCCTTTATAAGAAATGGTCCCCATTGCATTAATTTAGTCCATTATATGGGGAACGTTCTACTAAATCTAACTCCTGGTAAGCCACTTTCCTTGGTGAAGAAGTTGTGTTGCTTTGACAACCCGATAGATTTGTATGTTTTGCTACCATGTGAACTTCATATTGATGTCCATGATAAAATCCATTATATCGATATCAATACAATCAAGGTTAATTTTTGTATGGGTCAAATTCTTAGACACCTCCTAGGTGTCCAACAGAGGTGGAAAATATGGTCGAAGTATCTCCACATTAAATATTGGCTACAAGCTAATGAAAGGGGGAATACTCAATTAAAAATCATTATAACCCATAGCCTTCATGATGGTGTAAGGACCATATCTAAGTGGTATGAGCTTCTTTTAGGATCTTGTGAGGTCCTCTTTTTGCAAATGAAACCACACCTTATCACCAACCTGAAACTTGTGTGGAACCCAGTGTTGGTCATGTCATTGCTTGTACTTGGCATTGGATTTCTATAGGATATCATGAGCCTGTTTTTGGATATGATGGATCCATTGAAAATTTTTGGTTTCTCTATCTACCTTGGTTTGAGCATGGGAAGAATCTTCTTATAAAGATGCAATGAGCATAAATACTTCAATGGGGGCCAAAGGGTATAACCCCAAGAACACATGAAAAGGCCTATGGTCAATAGAGCTATGGAGTCCTATGTTGTAGCTATTTTGAACATATGGAAGGATATTATTTGATGTATGTCGATGTTTGGAGTTTTACATGTGTAGGATATGCATAATCATCATGTTGACCACTTCTATTTTCCCATATGTTTGGGGGTGGAAGGAAATCAATTTGTTCATCATGGTGTCCATCAGAGACCACAAGCTGGACTGAAAAGTATTGAGGAACCTACTATTCCTATTTGAAATAATGGTCCATGGTAGCCCAAAATGAACCCAAACAAAATATAAGAAGAGTTTAGCAATGGATTTTGTCACGATGCTCTTCTTGCATGGTGCCAAACATATCATCTTGGAGAATCAATCGAAAACCACAAAGACACAATTTTTACCATGCTTGGTGGAGGGAAAACATAACATGTAGTCCATGGTGACTAACTCCCAATGCTTTTCTGGGGTAGGTATAGGAATGTACAACCACTTCTTCTTAATGGCAAGTTTAGTGATGGCACAACAATGAACTATATAATATACTTGTTGATGTCCTATTGAAGTTTTTGCCAATAGAAATAATTCTAAATAATTACTACTGTCTTCTCAACATCGAAGTAACCTACCATGTGATTGTAATGTGATTCCCAAATTATATTTGCACACTCAATTGAAGGAACACAAAGATGGCCCAGATAGCACAAAAGTGCATTTTGGAGGTGAAAGTTTGGAACTTTCTTAATTGCACTCAGTGTTTGGTATGTAGTAGAAAAATCAATATCAATACCATATAATTGGGGCAACGCAGAGGGATCATGCCAACAAGAGTTAAGAAATGTGGTTAACACCACAATTAGGGGCCAACTGAGGTAGTTTGTAACATGGTTTGTGATGCCCTTCTTGTACTTAATGCTCAAGTGATGTTATTGCAAGTACATGGACCACTTCTAATGGTGGTCATTTTATAACTTTCTCTATGTTTGCATGAATTGAAAGGGATTGTGATCACTATGGATAATAATTTCCTTTCCTAGAATATAATGCTTCCATTTTTTGCATTCTTGTATAATGGAGTACATCTCATTCTCATATCTACGATGCTTGTGAACAACATTAGATATTGTCTCATTGTGATAGGTCATTGAATTTCCATGTTCAATGAGGACTTCATTGATATCATAGTTTGAGGCATCTATCTCAATCTTGAATGGTTTTTGTGGGTGATGACTTTGTGTTTTGGCCTTTTTTTCCTTTGTCCAAATCCCTTTTTTCACATGGAGATTATACAATTTATGCTTCTAATATCTCTTCTTGAAGGTATTATCAAGTTTCTTCCATAAATTTTCTATGGATCAACATAAGGTATGTGTGGTCCTTATTTTTGATGATTTTATGATGGTTTATCTTTAATTGAGTGAGTGCAATATATTAACATTTCTCGTTTGTTTGAAATAGGTCGAAAAAATGATTCAACCCTTGATCCGACCCTCGATCTAGCCCTTGATCTGACCCTCGATATGGCCCGTGATATGTCCCTCAGAGCCCAGTGCATTTGTGGGTTGGCATATTGGCTAGCTCTTCCCGGTGAATATGAAACATGGGTTTTGTACATGTTCGAGCTCTCCAACTATGGAGGTCATTAATTTGATTCGAACAATTGTGTTTGACTTCTAATTTGAGAGGATGAGTTTTTAAGAAGATACTATATGCTATCTATTTTTAATGATTTTCAGTTGTAGGAGAGTGTTGACCCTTTCAGTGGTCGACCTCTTAGATATGTCTAAAAATATATAAATACTGGAACTCTCTCTAAGACCAAAAGCACATAATGATATAATCACCATTTCGAATTCACCTTTGTAAAATCATTTTTTGTTGTTAAAATAAGCTACTGCATTGATCGTGATTGTCTATTGAACTGGAGTAGTACCATGACTACCTAGGGGACCCACCAGTGGTCTATGTGTCTTGTTTATTTACCATGTCTTTGGATTTGTGCATATAAATCTTGTGTGCAGGTTGCTTGCTGAAGTTGTATTTGTATATGGCTTCTATGTTACTCATATTTGTCTATATCTAATTGTCCATACTCTGACATCTAACATCTCTCATGTATGTTGTTTTTTACTAATGTGTATATACTCATAGTCATATAACTGTGCAATTATATACAAGCTTTATTTTCATGTTTTATAAACTGCAGGTTACTTTGTAGATTGGTTATTTAGGCAGTGTCTATAACAACCACCTATGCTTCATTAAGCTACGATTATAAATTACTTCATGTAGGTCTACATAAATTGTTAACTCTGTGTAGAATATTTCTAGCATCAGAGTGATACGATAAGAGCTGATTTCAAATATCTTTTGCACAATGTTTATAGAATGTATTAATTATAAGAACATGTATTGATATCTTCATAATGGAAAATCTTTCCATAGACTTTCTTATTCATACTCTGCATACCTCTATAGAAATTAGCATTGAATTGATCCCACTTGAATTATCAGTAGTGTTAAAATGACATCGTGACATAATATGCCACCGTAGACATAACCATTACATTTGAATATCGTCACAATGATCTTTACTTTCAGTCAATCAGACTAGTGTAAATGATGGGGTAGAATATAAGTAATTGTGATTCTTTGAACAAATGTTTTAAGAACATAGTTCATTGTAAAGAATTTCTTTTGAAAGATAGCTTGTTTTTATGAGTTCACTGTCCATAATTATAGATTGTTCTTAAAGGAATATAGTTTTATTTTATTCAATACTTTTTCACTTAGAATAATTAATTTACCATTCCCAACTATAGATTACTCTTTACATTTGAAGAAAAGCTCACTGTCTAAACATAGTTCATCTTGTTCATACTCTTTTTAGAATTGTAAATAAAGCACCAGTCCCTAGGATAAACTTTCCTTTTGACTACATAGATTCACTTTCCAAAACCTCACAAGTAGCTAATCCTTGCTCTATCTTGACTCATACTATTTCACAACTCTAAGTATACTTACCCTGGTCAATAATTTAATTGAGGGAAATTAAGGTATATAGTTTACCCATCAACGGGTCTGGCAAAGTGAAGACTAGTGCCAAGCAGAGGTAGTGTTTTAGATCATTGAATTCTTTTTTTTATGTATTAGACTAGGAAAACATGGATTTATCTCCACCCTTGGTCACTTGTCTTAATGGACAAGAGATATGAGGGAACCCCAACATGAACCTACAGTAGAAGTTGGAAAAGCCCAAGAATCTTTGGAACTTTGTTAGATTTATCGGGGTTGGAAAATCGCAAATGATTTGGATCTTGGCTAGGTGCACATGAACCCCATGTTCATCCATAATGCATCATAGATACTGAATTCTTTGCATTCGAAATGAGAATTTCTCTAGATTGGCATATAAATTGTGTTTCCATAGGGTGCTCAAGATCTGATGAATGTGCTACAAATGTTCTTCCCAAGTTCTGTTGAATATGAGGATGTCATCCAAATATACAACCACAAAAGAGTTTGTGAACAATTATAACATATCATCCATCATCCTCATGAATGCTAATAGAGTATTAGTCAATCCAAAAGGCATGCCAAGCAACTCAAAAATGCATTCTTTAGACTTGGAAGTGGTCTTTCATAAATCAATTTTCTCAATCGAGACATAGTGGTATCATGAATTCATATCAGTTTTACTAAACAACTTCGCACCCTTAATTTGATCAAGAATATCATCAATTTGGGGGATCAAGTATTGATTCTGGATAATGATTTTTTTTAGGGATCTATAATTAATATAGAGTTTCCATGTCTCATTCTTCTTTTGCATGTTATAGACATAAAGGCCTAAAATATAATAAATAATAATAAAATAAAAATACAATAATAAATAAATAAATAAATGAAAGGTTAGTTTAATGAAGGGGCATAACTTTTAATGAAAATGAACTTGCTTAGTAATATTTATGCAAGGCCCCTCATTTTAATTCATCATCATTCTTACTCATTCATTATTACAGACATCAAATATATTTGTCTCGGTGCATTGAGAAAAATTAATTATTAAGCATATTTTCTTTTTCTAGTATGAGAGCCGCTTGCTAAAAAAATACCAAACTTGGTAAAAAAATTTACTACACCTAGTCAAAGAAAATCACCAACACAGTAACTTTTTTTACTAGAACTAGTAAAAATAATTCATTTTACCAAGGTAATTTTCTTTTTAATTTTTACCAAACCTGGTAATATTTTAATACTCCATACAATGAAATTAAAGAAAAAATTGTCTAATTAGAAATCCATACAAACCAATTCATCATATTTGGTTGTACAATCCTGAAGATTTGAAAAAGAATCTTAATCCATATAAAAACAACATAAATCAATCAAAATTGATCATAAAAAGACCCCGCCAGTTATCAGAAAAATGATGGAGATCAATTCAAAGGTGGAAAAGTTAGAAGAGAAAAAAACGGACAATGTTAGGAAGTATAAATAACTTAAAGAGAAACATGACAAATTAGAGGAATGGATCACTTAGAATCAAAATTCCCTACAAAAGAACAAACAATGTTTAGTGTAGTGGTCAATAAAAAACATGACGAACTGAAATACCTCATAAAAAATCTTGCAACGTGGGTCAGTTTTCTAAGTGCTTCCATCCCACAACCAAAATTCTTAAAGAAATTCTAACCAAACACCAAGCCCCTCTACTACATCAACTCCACAACTATACATTATTGATTTTTATATCTTCGAGCAAGTATTCTCACATGACCCTAGGTGATGGGAATGTGGGAATCATCGTGGGAACCACATCACACTTTTGGTTTGGTGAAAACCCCATTGGATTTGAGTGGGGGATTCATGGGTTTGATGATGGGCTTTGCGGGCTTGTGTTGGGGCTTTACACCCACAAGGAAAGCCTAATTTTATGTTGACTTCTGGAGGGACTTCTATGTTGACCCCTAAGGATTGTATATAAAGTAGAGAGAGTGGAGGTATGATGGAACTAGCATAAGTGAGTCTACACTTATGCAAGGAGGATTGGTTATCTCAGCAAAGGGGAAGTGTACAAGGTGGTGAATTGGTCCCAAGAGAGAGAAGCGAAGAAGGTTGCACTTGTGAGAAAAAAATTTCATACCATACGTGATTTTTAGGAGGACAAAGCACATATATAGGTGGGTTACAGAAGGACAAATCGTGCATAGGGTATACATAATTTCTAGTAGAGAAAACAACATATGCTAGCAGGTTTCCAATTGGTGAATGCCATATATGTGTTTTTGAGTAGGTACATATTTGTATAGGCTGAAAGGTGATGTTAGCATGCTGTACATGTGGTATACCACTTGAAGAAAGATTAATAATGTTTTAACAAACATAAAATTATTTAAGCTCACATACAACTGATTCACCCCCCCCCCCTCTCAGTTGTATTAATAATTCCAACAAAAACTAGACTTGGTTACAATCCCAACTCCAAAATGAAAAAAACCGAAGAATAAACCAAGAGCTATGTTGTGGCCATGAACAATCCCACCAAACATTATGAGAAATCCAATGAAGAAATATATGAACAACAAGAGTTTGTTGTCCTTCATAGGAAGAATGAATTTAGAAAGATGACGACTCCAAGAAGACCTGCTATGAACATGTATGAATACCTCTTTTCTGGTAACTATTTTTCATGCAACAATTTTGGACATAAGGAAATAGATTGAGGGGGATATTCAAGGCATGATCAAAGAAGAAATGGAGGTATGCACAATGCTCCAAGAAATAATTATATGAAAAATAAGTTCAAAAATCCTATTGACAACATAAACATAAATTCATTTTATCCACTGCTCAACTATGATCTTGAATGTTATAAATGCAACAATTATTTCCATAAATATCAGAATTCCAAAAGTTGGATATAGGGCCATATTGAAAAACATAATGTTGTCATCAATACCACCAAAGTATGGAAGAAGAAACAAGAGAAGATTTCTCAGGAAGAATGTGATTTGGCAATGCATTCTCAAGAAAAAGAAAGCTATTGGTATGTAGACAACAAATGTTCAAAGCATATGACTGGTGATCAAAGAAAATTCCTTAAGCTAAAAATGGAGAAGGGAGGAAGTGTTTCATTTGGAGACATTAAATCTGCCAAGATAATTAGGAAAGATAAAGTCAGCCTTGGAAGTCAAAATGCTACTACAAAAAATGTTCTTCTTGTTGAATATTTAAAGCATGACCTTCTAAGTGTCATCCAACTATGTGACCAGAGACACACACTTTTTTTTAACTCCCGGGAATGCAAAATAAACAAGGAAGACACTCGAAGATTGGTAGCAACAAAAATCAGAACTCCAAATAATGTATACATTCTAAATAAAAATGGAAGAGAAGTATGTTGTGTGGGACATATAGATGAAAGTTGTTCATGACATAAGAGAATGGGACATTTAAGTTTTTAAAACTTGGTTAAGGTCATTAACAACTAGGCAATAAGAGGCATGCCAAAAATAATCAATCCCTCAAACCCAATTTTTAAGCATTATCAACATGGGAAGCAAACAAGAGTAAAATTTAGAACCAAGGAATATTCAACATCAAAACCATAAATAATGATCCACACTGATCTTTGTGGGCCAACCAAATCACAAAGTCTAAAAGTTAATTGTTACTTCATGTTTCTCATTGATGATTACACAAGAATGACTTGGGTATCCTTTCTCAAACATAATTCAGAATACTTTGGTAAGTTCAAAGCATTCAAATCATTGGTTGAAAATGAAACGTACTTGAATATAAAATGCCTAAGATCAGATAATGGAGGAGAATTCACATCAGCTAAGTTTAATGAATTCTATGAAGATCATGGAATAAGAAGACACTTTTTAGCTACAAGAACCCCACAACAAAATGGAGTGGTTGAAATAAAAAGCATGATTGTACAAGAAATGACTAGAACCATGCTAAATAGATCATAACTCCGAGCTAACAGTGAAAAAACCCCACATGAATTATGGAAAGGAATACCAACAAATTTGAAACACCTTAAGGTTTTTGGAAGCAAATGCTACACAAAAAGAGATGATGATAACCCTAGCTAGTTTGACTCCAGATCTAATGAATGTATTTTTCTTGGTTACTCTTCTCAAAGAAAATCTTATAGATGTTTTAATCTAAGATTAGAAAAAAATGTTGAAAGTGAAAATGTAAGAGTGGATGATGAAAATCCTGGAAGGATCAAGATGAAAACAAATGACTAGCCAACAATAACAAGCTATAGTGAAGAAGAGAAAGATAATGAGCAATATAATGCAAAAGAAGAAGAAGAGGAAAACAATGAGGAAGATAATGAGGAATAATAAGAGAAAGATCCTAGACAATACACTAAGACCCCCTCTATATATGTTCAAAAGAAACACCCTGAAGAACTGATTCTTGGTGATAACAACAAAAATTTCTAAACAAGAAGACAATTGGAAAGAACACCAAAACATGCAAACTTGTCTATGTTGTCTAAAATAGAACCCAAGAACTTTGAGGAAGCTAGTAGAGATAAAAATTGGGTAAATGCGATGAATGAAGAATTAGATTAGATTGAGAAAAAAACAAACTTGGGAACTAGTACCTAGACCAACAAAAAAGAATGTAATTGGCACAAGTGGGTATTTAGGAACAAACTAAATGAGGATGGACAACTAGTGAGAAATAAGGCAAGGCTAGTATGTAAAGGCTATTCTCAAGTTGAAGGTGTAGATTTTGATGAAACATTTGCTCCAATAGCTAGACTAGAAGCTATTAGAATGTTCTTGGTGTTTGCAAGATACAAGAGTATCGAATTTAATTACATGGATGTTAGATCTACATTTCTAAATGGAAATGTAGAAGAAGAAGTATTTATTTAGCAACCTGAGAGATTTCATCTGTCATATTATCAAGATTATGTGTTCAACCTAAATAAATCCCTATATGGTCTAAAGAAGGCACTCGAACCTTGGTACTAAATGATTTATAAGTACCTATAACATTAAGGTTTCAAGGGAGTAACTGTAGAAAGTAATATTTACATCAAAGAAGAAAATGGAAATATGGTTATTATTGTGGTCTATGTAGATGGTATTATATTTGGAAGAAACCATGATAATCCGAGTCAAGGGTTTTCAAAGTGTTGGCAATGGAAGTCACTCCTGGATTGCTTGCAGGAGCAGAGCCTGACGCCCATCAGTTTTATGTCACGATTTGTTTAGTGGGGTGATCGAATGGGTAAAGACTCAAGAAGATAAAACTTTAACTCAGGAAACTGGGCCTGGTATGTAGAAAAAAAGGGAGGTCTTGATCCAACTTCCGTCAGTAAGTTTATTAAAGGGTGGTAGATGGAAGACTTGTGAGAAGGGTGAGCAAGATTGCCTCGGGAAACAGGCCTTCGAAAGCTTGAAGGAGAAAAAATCAGAAGCCAAGATCCTCTTGGTCCAGAGTTTCAAGAAGCTGAAGGGTGACTTGACTGGATCCTCCAATTCCAAGCCATTCCAACGCTGAGAAAACACAAGAACTGATTAGAAACGTTGTGACTGTTGCAGTGATCCAACCTACATCATCCTACAACAACGCAACTCGATTGGATCCTCCAATTCCGATTTTTTCTAACACAGTATACAAAGAGATGGAAAAAGAGGCTAACATCCATAAAGTAAGAAGTCTCAAATGCCTTATACATTAACCAGAGCAACCAGCGCTTCATCAAAACTTTACAATCGGGAGCTTTGCTCAACCATCCCCCCTCTTACAAAAATGGAGAAAATGCCTACATATACTCAAAACAAAAATCCAACAGCAAAAATGAGACACTGCATTTAAAACATTGCGTCTACATGTCTTCTGATAGCCTGCCCATGCAGACTTAGGATGATCGGGTGCCTATGATAGATGCCATCTTATCTGTGTGTGGCTCCAGTAAGGGGAGTAGTTGATCCATTAAGTGTTGAGCTAGCGTGTGCAGACTTCCTTCGACTAATCGAGAACTTGGGCATGGCTCTTTCGGAAAAAGGGGATACAGGACCCTCTCGAGCAGACCGCCTGCCAGACTTGCCATACTTTGTAGTTAATGAGAGAGGCGAGGTTTCAACCACTCTCTCTCTTCTTCATTTAGTCCCAGCAGGTACCGGGAGTTAGATCACGTCGAATCAACGTCTAGAGAACACACTACCCCCCTCTAAAACTCAATTCGACACTTTGGAACCTGAGTGGCCAAATGATAAACATTAGCACCCCTCCTCTAGGCTTGTTCCTTTAAGACTAGGTGCCAAAACCACGGGCCTGATTCTGGGCACTATCAGCATTTTGGGGTTCTGGGTTTTGGGAAGTGAAGTGATGAGGAGCGCTTGCCCCTCGAACTCTCGAATGCTGATATGCTGATGTGACCAGATCTTGTGCCACGCATCAATGGATCAGACGACCCAGACTTAGCTTTAAAATATAGGCGCTTTCTCTTACACTATAGATAGGGTAACTTGACAGCCCCGAAGTCCTGATGATCGTTGATCTGCTTCGTGGATAGATCTCGGCTGCTGACAACAACCTTTCCCACTCACTTGACTTGTAACTGGAAAAGGGATTCTCCCGTGCTGCGCTTGGGAGCTTCTCCTGCGACTTGCAGACTTGAATACTCTCGTGCCCCAGACAAGAAATGTTACTAACATAAAGTACATGGAAAAAGAATTTGAGATGTCCATGCTAGGTGAGTTGGATTTCTTCTTAGGTCTGTGAATCTCTCATTCAAATAAATCCATATTCATTTCTCAAACAAAATATATTAAGGATATGTTAAATAAGTTCAAGATGGAATATTGCAATAATGTCTACTCCAATGGTTACAAGCTTCAAGTTGATTAAGGATAATGAATTACCAAAGGTAGGTCACACAATGTATAGATCAATGATTTCTATACTTTTATATGTGACTGCATCAAGGCCTAATACCATGCAAGTTGTTGGATTGGTTGCAATATTTCAATACGCACCAAAATAATCACATGTGGTGGCAGTCAAAATAATTCTTAGATACCTGAAAGGAACAATGGATTTTGTCTTGTGGTATCCAAAAGGAGAAGGCATTACCGTAAAAACATACAATGATACAGATTGGGAAGGAAGTGTCGATGATAGGAAGAGCACAAGTGGAGGAGAATTCTTCTTTGGTAATTGTTTAGTATCTTGGTTAAGCAAGAAACAATATTCAATCTCCTTATCTACAACATAAGAGAGTAAATTGCAACAACATCCTATTGCACACAAATCCTTTGGATGAAGAAATCATTGCAAGACATAAAGGTAGAGTACAATAAACCAATTATATGCTACGTGACAACACCAGTGCTATAAGTATTTCCTAGAATATAGTAATGCACTCAAATACAAAACATATTTCAATCAAATATCATTTTCTAAGAGAACAAGTGAATTATAATATTGTTAAGTTGGAGTATGGTCCTACCAAAGAAACAATTACAGATATGTTCACCAATCCCCTCCATAAATATGCATTTAAGTACCTCATGTAGAGATTGGGGGTTCAAAAAATCCCTAAGTGAATGCACCCTTTCTCCTTTATGTCAAAGGGGGAGAGAAAGAAGAAAAACCAGAGGAGTATACAACAAAGGCAAAGAAAAATAAAGAAAACTAGAGGAGCATACTCTCAGGGGGGGGAAAGAAGGAAAGAAAGAAAAGGTCTGAGAAACACACTGATAGGGGGAGAAACTCAACAGTAGAGTTACCATCAATGACAAAGGGGGATATTGTTGAGTATATTATCATTGATCTCAGGGTGCAGATATGGTTGAGAAGACTGTAATTGATCATCATTCATCCAAGAGATCGATGCCTTCAAGGCGATAACAGATCATTTGAATCCATAATTGAATCATTTGAAATTGTGGATGAACAAAGATCGAATATTGTTCTACGTGCAAGGTGAAATAGAGTTCAAAAATCTTTTGTAAGCATCAATAAAAAACAATTGTCACGTCATTCCATTGATGAATAGAATTTGCTGGATCAAATTAAAATGATTATGTCAAAAATATTTTGTAAGCATCAAGAAAAAACAACCGTCAAATCATTCCATTGATTAATATAAGTTGTTGGATTGAAGTAAAAGGATTATGTAAAAACCCTGACAACCAATGGTGAGAAGATATCTAGCCATCCATTTTATATCCATATCGATAGAGGAAAGTTATAATGGGCGATAGACATGTGAGATATTTAAGCATTACTGTCAATGGGATAAGTAGCAATTAACCTTCAGATTAATAAGGGTTAAAAATTATCCATTGATATTATTAACGAGTGGTAACCATGAATCTTTGGGATAGTTAAACAACCGATGGTGGATAATAGATGAACGAGCCACCAAATCAATGGTTCTTGTTATGATGAACTGTGGGAAGTGGAGTTTCTAAGGAATTGGAAGGCGTAAAAGTCTTGATATTTGAAATACGTGGAATAATGGGAATGGAAAGGATAATCATTATAAGGAGGATAATGATCCATCATCGATCACAATAGGATCGATGGTGATCAAGATCTAATTGATATCGTCGAAATATTAAAGGCGATCCATAAATCAAGATCTAAACCTTGATTGGAGTGGAAAATCAACGGTGTAGGATTAGTGTGTATCTGTAAGGTACAAGGAGGTTAAGTCGAGGAGGTATGAGACTCCACGGTCCGGTGGCCTGAAATACATGGCATCCATTTACTTGTCTCCGTGGTTCCATACGTTGTTTTGGTGTGGCCCACCCAGGAAAACCTTTATAGAAACATTAAAAATGGGACAATGGAGATTAAATCTTCAAATCCAAATATCAACGTCCCTCATCGCAGTGGACTGTGGTCGTTGAAGTGTTTTAGTGTTGGAGGTTGTAATAAGTCCCGACGTCCCAGTGAAAAGATACATCAGGATGACATCAAGTACTGTCATGGCCACACTATTTGTATCAAGTTATGATTAATAACAATCAATAGTTCAGATCCATGATCCCCACTAGATCAATGATTGATAATATATAGCCATTGAATTTTGGATCATTATTGTTGATCATTAATAAAATTTAGGATCAACAATCCATATTGAGCCTTGTATCTCAGAGAAAATCCATCGACAATGGGACCCAACACATATGGCATGTTGAATCTTGGATGCCGACCCAAATAGAAGTATAGGTACCAAGTAAAAGGCTTCTGGGACTGATGCCACGGTGACTCAATAAGTATTGATATATGGGGAATGCGTAAACAATATCAACGATGGAGATCAATTGGTGAACTGAGACCAGATTGGACGATGACGATCTATCAAAAAAATGATAAGATGATCATTATGTGTTGGATTTGTATTATATGGACATAAGAAGATCAACAGATGAGATCACTCCTAGATTCTAATCCAATGGTTGTTGAGTGATGTTATTCATGCTAGTAAGCCAACCTGATTTAATGGAAAACATAAAATTTGTAGCCGACCTTGTGGACGTATTATTTTGGGGTAAAAAACATGGTATATATATATATATATATATATATATATATATATATATAGATAGATAGATAGTGATGAATGAATGAAAATGATCACTTTGAGAGTGGAGGTGTGTGTGATGGTGTAATTCAGGGGTCTAAAACAATGAGCAAGAGGAGAAAAGTTCATATCTCATGAACTGCGTGGAGAAGAAATGAAGACTAGAAGTTTCTATAAGATTGGTTGCTAAGGTTGGTCCCTGAAGTCATTGAGTTGGTGATCAAGAGGATTGATGTCCTCATCTATTTGTAGGTTGGTTTCTACAAAGAATTGGTGTCATCATCTAATTGTAGGTTGGTGCCTACAGAGGATTGGTGTCCTCACACAATTGTTTAAAAATGAATTGATATTTATTGGTGAAAAAGTGTCAAGTGGTTTTCTCTCAATTCGGGTTTCCACCTCAAATCTCTATGTACTGTGAATGTGTTAATTAATACTTTGATATATGCTCAGTTTATGATAATGTTGTCTGCAATCGAAATGTAAAAGTGTATGAAGCAGCCTTTAGAAGAAAAAGAAATTGAATTGTCTAGTATAGATTCAACCCCCCCCTCTATATTTCAACATCAAATTCAATTTCAATGTAAAGAATTAATTTTCATATTTTTTAATAATTGATCATGTACCACATGACATATAAGTTGCATTTTTTAAAGGTGAAGCATAATGTACACTTGTATATGATTGGACCTAATGGTTAAGAACATTTATTTCCTCTTAAGTGATCACAAGTTGAAATCTATAGAGGGGTAGGATATATATACCTCCATAAACTTTCACAATAAACAAAAATATATTATTATTATTATTAAATATTATCTCAATTTATTATTAGATTTAAATTATATATGATTATTTTTTTTTTAATTTACTAATAAATAAATAAATTTAAATCATTATCATATAATTTATTAAATTTACCATTTAAATCATACATCATTTATGTTTGTTAATTAACTAATAAATATGTAAATCACTATAATTTAGTTTAATAAATTTAAAATCTAATCATAAGAGTTGAGTGTCTCTAAAATCACAATCTCATTAGAAACGATTGACTTTCCAAAAAGTTTTTAAAAATTGATACATTTCCGATGGTAAATTTGTATGTCATCAAAATGATAAATGTTATTATATTATATTAATGATTTTTTATTTTATATTAATTTTATTTATTAATTTGTTGAATTGAATTGAATTTTTTTTATTGAAATCGAATGTATATGTAGTCTTATTATCTATCTATCTATCTATCTATC
>ML781980.1:162018-247088 GCA_009831015.1 Picea engelmannii | reverse complement strand
GCCCCCCTCAACTGTTTTTCCTTTAAAAAATGTGGGGGGCCCTCCCATCGTGTCGTTTTCCGAGCTGCCTCTCCCCTGCCACCTATTCTCCACTTCACCACATGACATGACTCGTTCCCTTTAGCCCCTCCTCATCCTTTGACATCTGTCCATCTCCCATCTCTCTGTCCACATGGTCCCTCCCCATCTCATCATCCACTCACTACCTGCTATGTGTCCTGCTCCCTTCCACATCAGCCTCCCATAAATAATGTGCCCATTATATCCCATCTCCTCACCCTTCCACTTATTGCCTTCCGCCATGTGTCTTCCCCTATCACATCTCCCACACCTCATCACCTCTCATCTCACCCTCATAGTTTTGGCACCATCACCCCCCATTAGACCCTCATCCACGTCCACCGTAGGGTCCCTCGCAGTAGTCCAGTGAAGAAACATCCAAAGAGAGACTGTCCAGCTGATCCAGGTGGCACCATTTCGAGACCTCCACGTCCCAGAAGGTAGAGTTGAACGAGGTTGTCCCTAGTCCCAATAAAGCAGTTATTGTCACTGTTGCTGGTGGTTGAGTGTCATCTCTGCCATAAAGAGGAAGGTCTGACAAAGGACAAATTCACGCTGACTCACCTACAAAACGACAGTCTGAAATCTGATAGCATCTGTCATAGGCACACGATCATCCAGAGTCTGCATAGGCAGGCTGTTAGAAGCCATGTAGACGCAATTCTTTAATGCAATGTCTTGTTTTTGTTGTTGTTGTTGTTTTGAGTATATGTAGGCATTTTCATCATTTTTGTAAGTATCAATGGTTGAGCAAGGCTCCCGGTTGTAAAGCTTTAATGAAGCACTGTTATTTCTGGTTATGTATGGACTCTTGAGACTTCTTGCCTTATGGATGTCATCTTCTTTCACGCCTTTGTTTACATTGTGTTAGAGCAGCTCATAATTGGAGGGTCCAGTTGAGTTGTAGCTATTATAGGATGATGTAGGTTGGATCACTGTAACATTTGCATTGTTTCTAATCAGTTCATGTGATTTTCTTAGTGCTGAATGACTTGGAATTGGAGGGTCCAGTCGAGTCACCCCTAAGCTCCTTGAAAATCTGGACCAAGTGGATCTTGGCTTCTGATTTTTTCTTCCTCAAGCTTCCGAAGGCCTGTCACCCGAGGCAGTCTTGCTCACCCTTCTCACAAGTCTTCCATCTACCACCCTTTAATCAACTTACTGATTGAAGTTATATCAAGACCTCCTTTGTTCCTTACATACCAGGCCCAGTTCCCAAGTTAGAGTGATATCTCCCCGAGTCTTTACCGATTCGATCACCCATTAAATTATGACATGAAAACTGATGGGCGTCGGACTCTGCTCCTGCAAGCAATCCAGGAGTGACTTTCGTCGCCAACATTTCTGGCGTCGTTGCCAGGGATGAAGTTGAAGATTTTTCCTGGGTAGAACGACATTGAGCCTCTGATTCTGAAGGTGCATCAGACATCAGAGCCCTTCAAGATTGCTATTGTGCATCTGGAGACTCCACTGTGGCGACTCCAAGGTTTCCACATCACTTCTTCAGCTGTGGCTACTATTAGCACACTTGAAAGCTGACCCTAAGGATCTTTATCGAGAAGGTTTTAGCGGCTACTTTCTCAGCCTGAGAAGCTTCCTGGGGTAACTATAATGTTAAGATCTGGCATTTGATGGTGAACAAGGACCATGCATATTTTAAGCTATGCATCTTTCACTTGGCGACTCCATGATTCGAGGATCGATTGGCGACTCCACTGGTTCGATATGGAGAAAATTCTGGCTCAAAGGTTTTCTTTCTGTGACTTTTCCCAGATAGTTGGTTTTCCTAATACGCTTTCTGATAGAGACCAATGGGAAGATTTCCTCCCTGAATTTCATGCAACAAGTTGGGAGGAACCAGCTGAGCATTTACTGGACTTCCATGAAGCTATTCACCGACACAATATCACGCATGAGGATGTCCAGATTAATCTCTTCAGGTGTTCATTGAAGGGAGCTGCTCTTGAATGGTGTTGATCTCTTCCTGCTGCAAGCATCCACTCTTTAACAGGTTTTCATACAACTTTCAATTCATTTTGTAAAGATTATTTTCCAGGTGATTGTTTGTATGAAAACTGTTGTGAGGATTTTTCTTCACTTCATGAAGCCTCTACTGGCCCTGAAGACCATGTCCATGATGAAGCTTTTACTTTGGAGGAAAACATTTTCCAGGAAAGTATAGAGGTGTTGAATGATATTAATTGTGTTAGCCCTAGAATGGAAGCATATGACATTATATTAGATGCCTCTATTCTTTTAGATGTTCATAACGATCAACATGCCTCTTGTGGAAATTGTGAGTTTATAGATCAAATGTGGTCCATGGTAGATGACTCACTTAGATATCGGGTTGAAGCAGATGTTCTTAGCAGCTCTGATCATGATGACAAAGACTCTCTCTTTTTAAAAGAGGGGTTAGTTGTGGAAGAGGATTCTTCTCTTTTCCTCCAGGGGGTTTCTCACAATATATTTTTACCTGGGATTAAAGAGAAAAAGATTATGTATGAGCAGCCAGAACCAGCGGGTCCCACTATCCCTAAAACAATTTTTTTTTACGGGATCATTGTTCTGGAGAAGGATCATATCAATGAAGGACACCCCCTTTTTGATGTATATTATAGTGATGATGAGGAGAAAGATTATCTTACATTTGATCACTATAAAGATACCAAAGAGCCAGTCAACAAGCAGAACCACCCCATGGTCCCTATTTATGATGAATATGAATCTGACCCGGGGGAGAGCCAACCATAAGAGGAGAAAGAACCAAAGGAGTAGAATATTTCTTGTCTAGAGCCAGTCAGTGAGTGACCATCGCCTGAGAGTAGTGAGCCTACATCAGTTGTCGACCAACCTATGCTTATCAGAGATATTCGACCGCATGTGAACAACTGTGTAGTAGAAGAGGTTGTCCGTCGCCAATTTCCTAGAATTGGCCACTCATTCGATGATCCTGTCAGCAAATACATGGAGTGGCATTTCACTTATGCCTTGGAGCCCCCCTATTCCATACCAACTTCAGCCTATGAGGAGAAGTTGAAGAGTGTAGCCGTTCTGCTGTCACGGTTACACTATCTGTTGGTGATCATCGACAGAAGGAAGGAGCTTCTATCCAGGAAGCTACTTGAATGGCTATGGTGGAAGTTTTCTTTCACCTAGCCCATGTAAAATATTTTATTAGCATTAGGATTTTATATAAATAAGCTCCTTTGAGCATGTATCTTTATTTTGTTGCTTTTACTTTTCGGCCTATATTTTCATAAGAAAGATGTTTTGAGCATGACTCCATAGCCCAACAGCAAGGCACTGAAGCTGCGGAATGAGTTCTTAGAGCATCACAGGGACGATTCTACCCCCCATGGAGCCTAATTTTAGCGACATTTCTTGTAAGGGGGAATAAAATGCGAAGGAGCGGGTAAAAACCCACTTACCCTAAGTTTGGGGTGAAAATGAACCTTTTGGATATGCAGCGAGCAGATCTGGGCGGCCAGGATCTACGCGCCCAGATCTACGGTTGGGATAGGATTTCGGAGCCCCCCCGCCATTCTACCTTTAAGCGGAAGGGGGGGGGGGTCCGGAATCAGGAACGCATCTCTCGAGCGGCCGGGATTAGAGCACCCAGATCAACGACGCTCAAGCGATTCCATATCCCCCTTGCCTTTCTTCCTTTAATAGGGGGGCGGGGGGTCCGGAATCGGGCACACGTCTCTCGAGCAACTAGGATTAGAGTGCCGAGATCAATGGCGCTCAAGCGATCCTATCCCCCCTCAACTATTCTACCTTTAACAAACATGGGGCCCCCTCCCGTCGTGTCGCCTTCCGAGATGCCTCTCCCCTACCACCTATTATCCCCTTCACCACATGACATGACTTGTTCCCTTTAGCCCCTCCTCGTCCTTCGACATCTGTCCATCTCCCCTCTCTCTGTCCACATGGTCCCTCCCCATCTCATCATCCACTCACCACCTTCTATGTGTCCTGCTCCCTTCCACGTTAGCCTCCCATAAATAATGTGCCCATTATATCCCATCTCCTCACCCTTCCACTTATTGCCTTCTGCCATGTGTCTTCCCCTGTCACATCTCCCACACCTCATCACCTCTCATCTCACCCTCATAGTTTTGGCGCCATCACCCCCCGTTAGACCCTCATCCATGTCCACAGTAGGGTCCCTTACAGCAGTCCAGTGAAGCAAAATCCAAAGAGAGACTGTCCAGCTAATCCAGGTGGCACCATTTGGAGACCTCCACATCCCAGAAGGAAGAGTTGACCAAGTTTGTCCCTAGTCCCAAGAAAGAAGTTATTTTCATTGTTGTTGGTGGTTGAGCGTCATCTCCGCCATAAAGAGGAAGGTCTGGCAAAGGACAAATTCACATTAACTCACCTGTAGAAGGACATTCTGAAATCTGATAGCATCTATCATAAGCGCACGATCGTCGAGAGTCTGCATAGGTAGGCTATCAGAAGCCATGCAGAAGCAATTCTTTAATGCAATGTCTTGTTTTTGCTACTGTTGTTGTTTTGAGTATATGTAGGCATTTTCACCATTTTTGTAAGTATCGATGGTTGAGTGAGGCTCCCGGTTGTAAAGCTTTAATGAAGCACTATTATTTCTGGTTATGTATGGACTCTTGATAATTCTTTCCTTATGGATGTCAACTTCTTTCACATCTTTGTTTACATTGTGTTATATCAGCTCGGAATTGGAGGGTCTAGTCGAGTTATAGTTGTTATAGGATGATGTAGGTTGGATCACTGTAACAGTTGCATTGTTTCTAATCAGTTCCTGTGATTTTCCTAGCGTTGAACGACTTGGAATTGGAGGGTCCAGTTGAGTCACCCCTCAGCTCCTTGAAACTCTGGACCAATTGGATCTTGGCTTTTGAGTTTTTCTTCCTCAAGCTTCCGAAGGCCTGTCGCCCGAGGCAGTCTTGCTCACCCTTCTCACAAGTCTTCCATCTACCACCCTTCAATCAACTTATTGATTGAAGTTAGATCAAGACCTCCTTTGTTCCTTACATACCAGACCCAATTCTCGAGTTAGAGTGATATATCCCCGAGTCTTTACCCATTTGATCACCCATTAAATTGTGACATGAAAACTGATGGGCGTCGGGCTCTGCTCCTACAAGCAATCCAGAAGTGACTTTCGTTGCCAACAACCACCATTGCCAACGTTCTTGATCTAGATGGAGAACACCATAACGAAGTTTGGCCAAGTCATCTGTAAATCCATATAAAGAGAAATGATGTTCCATTTGGGTTACCCAACCAGTGGGGTCCAAGCCATCAAATTTGGTCACATCCACCCGCAGAAGGCGTATGTCACGTTGAAAGTGATGGGACTGAAAGGTATGGGAATGGGAGGATGTTTCGACTTCATTCTTTGGATGTGATTCTGAGAAATGGTCATCTGTAGGGATCTTCAGTTTGGTGCAGAGTGATGCAAAGACAGATTCAAGATGGGTGGTCAACTCTTGTTTGACTTCCTCCATTGAGGACTGCATGGTTGTATTTATAGTAGCATTGATGAATGAATCAATGGAGGCAATAGTAGCACTAAGTTGTTTCACTTCTTTTTGGGTTTCGAGGAAACCATATTGCATGGTGTTGAAGAGATCTTCCAGGTCTTGGCTACGGGTATGGGCCATGAGGATGGGTGAACTGAAAAGGGGTGGGCGGGGTAAAAATTTTTGTCGAAAAATGATAGGGATGAATGTGATAAGGGTGAATAGATGAATCCAATGGAATAGATCTCAAATAATGTTGAAAGAGATGTGTATTTACTTGGCAACCCGAACAGAGTTGCGAGACAATAGATCCGGTATGTTTTTAATTTATTTAGGTTTCTGTCCCCCATGGGTTAGGTATTCAAGGGTTCTACAAACAAGGGTTTTCCCTGTGGTATAGCTCTCTGATATACATGCGGGGTCCAACATTAGTACTCAGCCCAATATCTCAGGGCACTAACTAAGGAGGATAGACCGTACCCTTAGCCATACTACCTAACTACCCCTGCACTAGAGATTATCTTCCCGAGCGTTGTTCTCGGTGACACTATAGCAGTCTGGCGACCGATAGGTTTATCTAAAGAGGGCTTCAGGAAATCTAGGTCGATCCATACACAGGTGTTGTCTAATGCGCTATGACTCAAAGGGGTACCAACAGGGGTTATAAGGGTGGCCAACAGATGTGCGCTTAAGAACCACTTGTATTTCCTGCATGTATGAATCCCTCAACCATGGTTTTATGCACGTAAAGATAGATCTCCATGGTTTAAAGATACCGAAATACATCTCTACCCTGAAACAAAATACCCACAATTTTTGCCAAGGAAAGTGCTCTGATACCACTTGCAAGATACCAAATATAATAAATATGCAGAACATAAATAAAATGTTAGAAATGGCAGAATAACAGTAATATATCCAGCATAATCTCCACAATAACACATAAATGATATAAGAACAACAACAGAAATAGCACTTTGATTCAGAAAGCAATGTTCACAGGCCTCTTTGAGGGGGCAACCTCCAATCGAGCAACGCTCTGTTACAGTAATCTCCAAGCTAGGTTTTTCATACCCTAGACCCTTATTTATACTAAATATGTCTATAAAGAGAAGCATCTAGAGGACGATCCTTCTAGAAGAGGAAGCTTCTATTAGGTCTTCTTACATCCACCTTATTCTATTTTATTGAAAGGCCTTATTAATATTGACCTTTATTACATCCGAATATATTAATCTACCTATGTGCGGGTTAGGACCCTAACAAAGTGATTACTTTTGATTCTTTAGAATTTTGTTTCTGTACTAAAAAAGCATTAAGAGAAACTTTCCAACATCACCATAGTTTTGTTGAGTTAAGAGGTTAGGAAGGTTGGTAGCTTGACAAATATTTTGAAAATGAGATATAATCTGGGTATAGGCTGGACAATCTAAGAGAATGTCGTTTTCATATTCAACCTTCTTAGTGTCACAAAGGTAACACACTCTTTTATCGCATGGCGTTTTAGGAATTGACCAATGCCCAATTTCACTATGGAGCTCGTGAGAATTTGTTCTTATCTTAGAAATGCTTATTTTTTTCTTTACACTTGTCAAAACAAATAGATAATTTTGATCTTCTAGATTAGGGTTGATTACATCCTTATAATACCTTAATTTTATTTTTTCCTCTAACTCTTTATCACACCACATTTTCTCCTTAAATTTTGATTTGACGATATTTTTAATAGTATCTTTATTCTGGAAAATGATGTCTTCCATGATTCCCCAATAGTTTAGCCAAGACTTGGCATATTTATGCCATCCTCGCTTGAGTCGATGGTGGTTACAACTTGATTTTAAAGAAATTTTAGGAAGCCTCTTTTCTTCCATGTTGTTTAACTTATTCTTATACATTAGGTATCTAGGCATAGTCATGCTCTAAATGGGG
This sequence comes from Picea engelmannii, assembly GCA_009831015.1. NCBI lineage: Eukaryota > Viridiplantae > Streptophyta > Pinopsida > Pinales > Pinaceae > Picea > Picea engelmannii. The sequence goes on along the minus strand of ML781980.1, from coordinate 239,589 downwards.
GAGAGGTTTGTTTCTAAGAGGAGGATGGGATAGGGCGTATTTCCTTTAATTTTGAGATTATAGGTTATAAAATTCTTTTTTATTTTCTCTATCTTTCTCCAGGATTCACGAGAGATAATACAGCCCCATACTTCACATCCATAAAGAATAGCAAGTGTAAAAAGAGTCTCAAAGAGGAGTTTATTCTTATCCCAACTCCAAAGATAAGTTGATTTACAATTGTTTTCAAGCCCATAATATACTTTCCATCCCCCAATAATCCTTTTCTCAATGCTATAATTCTAGTTGAGCTTGTGGTGAATATCAATTCCAAGATATTTGTATGAAGTCACTTCCTCCAATTCTTGTTGTCATATATGAAGGTATCATAAGTGATCTTATTGGATTTAATAATCATGACCTTAGTCTTATCAGTATTAACAGTCATACCTGTATTGGAGCAAAAATCCTTGAGGATTATTAGTTGGTTTTCAAGATCATGGGGACTCCTTGCCATAAAAATGATATCATCGTCATAAATAACAAGCTTGATGACTATTCCAGTGAGAGTAGGACCGACACAACCTTATTTTTCCAAACAATCTTCTAACTTGTTAATGTATATGCCAAAAAGGGTAGGGGACAAGGGACAACCTTGTTTGACTCCAATATTGCAGTAAATCTCTTTTGGCCATCCATCAGTGTTTTTAAACTTAGAAATAATGTTTTCATACATCCTTATTATAACAACCCTCAATGTGAGAGGCATTTTTATCTCTTCCAACTTATTCCTTCTATGTCCTTAGCTTTCCCATTTACAAGATGCTTAACCCCAAACTCTATGTCATCTAAAGAAAAAACTTCATCCTTTGTAGGGAAAATAAGAATGGTGTCCATGGCATTAGGGAACATGTAAAAAAATTTAAGATATGAATTCCAGTCCCTTAAGGGAATCCTATTATTTTCTTTAGTATTGCGGTTTAGAATTTGGCTCCAAAACTTCTTAGGATCCAGCTTATATAGTTGTGAAAGTTTCTCTTAACTTTTATTGATATAATACATTTTTTTCCTTTTAATTAGGGATTTGTATGTATTGATCTTATCGAGTTTTAAGGACTCATTATAAGAATCCCTAATGGATTTCCTAGCAATTCTACATTCTTTATCATACCAAGGGTTGATCATTCTATTATTCTTTTCATAGGACACCTCGAAAGAGAACTTGTTAATATAAGTGGAAAGGGTGGTTGTAAAATTATGATAGATTTATTCCATGTTGTCCTTATAAGTTAGGAGATTTAATTTACTATTTAAATCCTTTAAGAAAAGGTCAACTTTATTTTTTTCAAAGTGCAAATTTCTTTGATTATCATAATTCTCTTCAATGGTGCTCCTGTGCATGGCAAAGTTTAGAGTTAGGGTTAAAGGTTTATGATCAGAGTTAGGTTCATGGTCATTTAAAAGGTCAAAAGTTTCTATTTGGTTGGATGTCACATAATCTACGACACTACTACCTAGCCCATGAATACAACTCATTTGGTTGGATTTTGGCCACTTCATTACTCCATTGCAAATCATTAGGTCTTGAGAGCTGCAAATCTTGACCAACGCATTACCAAACAAATTCTAAATTAGGTCTTCAGAGATTATTTTGTAGCTATTAGATAAAACAAGGTCCTCATCTAGCTATAAAAGATTATGGTTCGAATCAATACTTAAAAGAGTAGCTTGTTTAGTTGTACTACTAACATTAATGTCTCCTATCCGGAGGATATTACCTTTGTTTTTCAAACAATAAATATCTTGTTCTAAATTATTATTAGGACAATTTCTATCTAGATTGTTTTTCTTATAAAAAGTAGAATTAATAGGTGCAAAATAACAAATTTCTATATACATCTTCTTAGCATTGGTGTCTGAAATTTCTATCCAAATGTACTGATTGAGAGGGTCAATCTTATGAAGTTGAATGTGAATAGAAATTGTATTTCTAATATAACAAGCTATGCCTCATATCCCTCTACGATGGGACTTTTTGTTCCATGCCGACCACAAGAAAAATCCTTCAATATTAGGGACCCTAGACTCCTCATGCTCCCAATTTTCAACTGGACAAATAATACCAATATCACTTGGGATCCAATTTATCATAGGACCTTTGCACCATGGAAAGCCACAACAGTTCCAGAAAAGGATCACGAGTGTCCCAAATTGCTATTTATTATTATCCTCCTGGTCTCTATCCCTAACAATAGCTTTTCAATTTCTAATTATTGCCCATTTTCCTTCTTTCTTGTCTTCTTTTACCTTTTAAACTTCCTTCCTTAATTCAACTCGGTCTTCAGGAATGAGGTCTTCATTTATAAATATTCTTGACCCTTTTAAGATCATATATTTACTGAGTATTCTATATTTATGGTCATTACAACTTACTTTGACACGGATCAACCTATCTTTGTGATCAATTATTTTTCCTATCCTCTTTGCTTCTATGAGGTAAGTTGTATAAATTTGTGATTTATTATTTAATTCTTCTTTTACATTTGCTAGTGTATCCTCCTCTTGTTGTTCTTTTATACCAACAATTATGAGGCTGAAGGCTTTTTTGTTAGGCTCATGGTCCATTTCGATTAGCTTATTCATTTCCTCTTTGATGGGTTTGATATCCAATTTGTTTTCCATATTACTGAAGGTCAAATTGTTGGTTAGTTTTTCTTCTATATCTTTAATCATATCTCTCAAGTTGTGATTTTCTTCAACCTCTCCTTCTTGGGTTGATTGTTTATGTTTTTCCATTTCTTGAATCCTATCCTTCATTTTTTTCAATTCACTCTCAAACCCTAAGAATCTATCCTCTATTTGAGTTTGAATGGTATCTTTGAAGAGTCTAATTTTTTTTATCAATCATTGCCTCTAGATCGATTTGGACTTTTACGTCTCTTTCTTCACTCCTTTTTTCTAATGATTCTAACTCTATTTGGGTTTTGGCATCTCTCTCTTCTCTCCTTTTTTCTAATGATTCCATATAATTGTAAGGGATCTGTACAGTTATTTTGGGGAGGCCCTCCCCATGTTAGGCTGAGTTTTTAGAATAGGTGGTGGAGTGCTCATATTGAAAATAAGAGAAAAAATGTAACAATTATTATTTTGGATTGACTCTAAAAATGGAAAATAATTTTTTTAATTGATAATAATGATATTAATTATTATCTCTCAAATCAACTTTTACTTATGAAATTAAAATAATATATATATATATATATATATATATATATATATATATATATATATATATATATATATAATTTTCACATGTTACTAGATTATAAATATATTTTGAATTAAAATTGAATCATAGTAACGAGGTGCTCAATTATCAAAATTGTAGAGAGCATTCTGAAAACCGTAAAGAAGTTCCCTCACCGAGACACCGAGAAAAACTACAAAGATTAAAGGTAAAAACCATAGAGAAGTAGTATTCTCAACTGAGATATAATGTTAGAAATAAAACATCTCCTTCAAAATGTTAAATTCATCATTTCAATTTCACATAACATATCTAAAAAATAATAATAATAAATTGTATTATATCTTTTTAGTTAAAAATGTTTATATATGTGTGTTAAATTTAGTTTCAAAAATAATTTAATTGCTCTAAAGTCAAACATGAGTTTCTATGCTTTTTGTTAATCACACAATGTGAAAAAAGTATTCTAATTTCACTTGAAAAAATATATATAATGTTAAATTTCCAAATATATCATCTTAAAATATTTCACAAATATTATTAACTCTAGAAAATATTATTAACTCTAGAACTTATTAACCCATCATTAATTGTATAACTTATTAAATTTATTAACCCATCATTGATTCATCATGGTTTCCAGTGTGTGTGGGAAAACCACCACCTCCACTTGCTACCGCTCGAATATATGCAAAACAATGTCCTCGTTCAACCATGGTATATAGAGAACTTCGCCCTGCAAAGTCCAAAGTCAAATTTCCAAAGTCAAATTTATAACTTGTATACCTCAATTTTATTAACTATCATTATAAAATTTAGATAAAGTTAAAATTTGACTAATTACCATTATAAGGTTAGCTATCGACAATCTATGAGTCACCATCTATTACAATTTTATGATTTAGCATAAAGTCAAGATGTCTTAATAGATTCATAAAATTGGGTAATATAATTTAATGGGTATAAAAAACATATTTACTTTAATTTGTATAAAAAGCATATTAGCTATCGACAATCTACGAGTCACCATCTATTACAATTTTATGATTTAACATAAAGTCAAGATGTCTTAATAGATTCATAGAATTGGGTAATATAATTTAATTGGTATAAAAAATATATTTACTTTAATTTGTATAAAAATCATATATATATATATATATAGAATTGGGTAATAAAAATATGAAATTCCATCTAAAGTTAAGAATAAAGCGTTTGGAAATATTAGGAGAGGGATGAATTTCAAATAGGGTGTGACAAAGATAATTTTGGCATTCTCATGAGAGTAATATGGACAAAATGGAACTTTTATATATTCGTTTGCAATGACTAAAAATCTTAACTTCAAGCCTTTTATAAAATGCAATCAAATTTAAATGCAATCAAATTTAAAATGGACATGTAAATATTAGCCATTAATTTGCAATGACTAAAAATCTTAACTTAATGTAATCAAATTTAAAATGGACATGTAATTATTAAGAAAAATGAAGGTTTGGTTGGTATTTTCAAATAGTTTTATAGGATGAATCATTGTATGTTGATGCCATTCCATTAGCATGAGAATTATTACAAATTTCATATATATGTGCAACTTGAGTACGAGGATGTCATATAATGCATGATTATCGCCAACAAAGAACAAGTGGAAGATAGTTGTGTGCATTAGCATGTATTTTGAAATATTTTGAATTCCAAAGTTGGTGTATTAATGTAATATCTGAAAAATATTTTGAGTTATGAAAATCTTTAATGATCAAAGGCTAAGCCATCACATAAGATCGATGAGGGAATGCATTTTTCTTTAATGTGAAGGATTGCAGTACAGATTTGGAGTGTTCGCTATTATCTGTCTGACCCAAATATTTATTGTAATAAATGTTAAGTAGTTGAGAGATTTTATTTCGATAGGATAGCATAGAGTAGTTGGAGGGAAAGGCTCAAAGAGCACCCCTTGTATATAGCTTTGTATTGTTTCTGAGAAGATGATATTGAATCTAGTGTGTAGATTTCCATTATACTTGTTGTTGTCACTCTTGTGATCAAGAGCCATTGCCATTGTAGCCATGATTTGAGAGCTACGTAGAAGTAGTGTATGAATGTATGCAATTTTCAATTGAATGAATATAACAGAGGAACATTGTCCTAAATGTATGTTGTCGTTGCGTCTATCTGAATGAGTGAATGGTAGAATTTTCTGTTTTCTTCTTTGTGATTTCTTGTTCCTATATCTACACATGCATTTACATGGTTGAATGTATGAGTCACTATGAAGTGTGAATAAGTTTCAGTTGTTTCTCTTCTACGAGCGAGTGCAAGGAGTGCATAACGTCTGCAAGGAGTGCGTTGGCAGAGTATGTTGTGAATCGTAAGCTCAGAAGAGATAGCACGAACTTGTATATGAAAGGAGTGCATAAACGTCTGCAAGAGCTTAGGAGGAGTAGTGCGACTTTAGTCACAAAAGAGAGAAGTTGTTGAAGAACAATCGCAAAGAGTGTGAAATCATCCATGTAGAAGTCGAGTGTGGAAGAGAACCTATTGTAAGGTGTGCACAGGTCGAGATTTTGACTAAGTGTCGAATAGTGTAATGTCCCCCACCTCTTGATGAAGAGGTTTGGGAAGACTTAGTGATCTAGACATCCGAACTAGACCATAGTCTCACACAAAGGGGAAAAGTCAACCAAACTAATGTTACATTTTTAAGTTGACTTAGTGAAAAGGTGAAAAGAGTAAAAAGGGTAACTCAATGAAGGAATAGAAGTGTTGGAGGTTGAGTTAGGAGTTAACCCTAGGGGTTAACTTAACTCAACAGGGAAACAAAAAAAGTATAAAGAGAAGGCTAGGGTGCACCTCTCATTTCATATTGGATATTTGGTATTTTTCTTGTTGATGATCTTGAGCATACGGTTTTGAGGGTTTTGATATTACAAACCCTAGAGAACAACTCAGTGGTGAAAGATCCCACTCACTTGTTCCAAGCTTGGTCTTAGGGATGAAATACTCCACCCACACCATTATACATCTTTCATCTATTCACAAAGATCAACAAGGTCATACCAGTTAGGGTTTTCTAGCAGGGTTGCACTAGTTATTGAAGAGGAGTTCGATACAGCCTATTGAGGAATCCTTGGGAGATTTCAGCATTAGGGTTTTTCTTGCAAGCCCTTGCTCATCAATTTGGAGGCTTCTTTGAGGAGTTATGACGTCCCTGTCATTTTCTGCAGGGTGGGACAGTTTTGGGAGGTAGAGGAGGATTTGGTGATTCAGTGTTTTTGAGATCTAGGAGGCCATAGCCCAAATATGACATTGGAACTTCTCTAAGGGGGTTGTGACTGCCCAATCTATCATCCAAGAGAGTTTCATTGGATTCAGAGCCCTTTTTTAGCTAGGTCGAATTATTGGCCATATTCAGGGTCTCAGGAGGGTCGTACCAGTTTGGGGTTTCTATAGTTTGAGGAGGAGGCTTTAGTGTTTGAGCTCCATACTTTAGGAGGAGGCTATCATTGCCCCGATCTATCACTGTAAGGATTTTAGCAACATTTGGGGGTCTTCATATTCAAGAGGGCTGAACCCTTGGTCTCCATTGTCTTCAGTAGGTCGTACCAGCAGCTTGAGGGTTAGGCTAAACCCTAATTTTATATTGGAGCATTCATCTTCTATTACAGCCTTTGGGAGGCTTACCTTGTATCTCCGGGAGCATTTTGTATCCAGCTCATATTATTGTCTTGAAGCCATATGAAGCTATTCCATATCTTCTTCTCTATTAGTATCAGGTGCTTGATTTCTTATAATAAAGTTCAGATCTTGTTTGTGGTTCCATTCTTGTGTATCATTGAAGATCTTCATATGATGAAATGATTCTTGTATAATTGTGGCTGAATAACTGAATATACCCTAAGACTGAAATGTTCATGGCCAACCTACATGCACAACAGTAAATAATCAAATCAGTGGTTAGTTAGTGTTTCCAAGCAAGACATTGGCTTGGGAACATTATAGTGGTATCAAAGCTCAGATCCTCCAAAGCCCATGAGGATTGGCGCATGTAGAGGTACAGTGGTATCTTTATGGGAAGAAGGAAGAAGCAGACCAGTGAAACAAAAGATGAAATGGAGGGTTTAGGGGATGACCATGAGCTACAAGGCTTGTCTTACTTGGCATTTGAATTCCATAAAACCCTAAAACTTACAGAAAGAAACATGGTCCATCACTTACAAGAAATCCAGGAGACAAACTGGAAGGGGAAAACCGAGATCACTAAGACCTTAAAGAAGGTAGATGGAAATCTGAGGATGATTGATGAGAACCAGACTTGGATAACCCAGCTATTGATGCAGATGACTCATCAAGGGAAAGACCCTGAGACATATGGAAGTAGAGAGGTTGGTGGATCCCATGGAGGAAATAGGTATAATCCAAAAAAGGCTCCTAGGTCTGAGGGAATCCATGGAGGGGGTACGTCACATGGACAGATGGGTAGCAGGGATACCCCTATACCTTACTTGCCCACATTAATAGATGAACAAATACAGCATGAGCAGGTGGATTATTTTGTTGAGTAGATGGCATAGTGCACCAGGGAGTACCATGACATGAATATGATAATCTAGAGGCAGATGTCCTTGGATAAATACCACCAACTCAAGTTCAGAAACAAGCCCAGTCCGAACCACATAAGCAACTATGAGTTTGAACAAAGAGAATGGAAGATGGAGATCCCATACTTTGATGGTACAACCAAGATAACAATGCAGGCATGGGTACAAAAGCTGGACACTTATCTAAAGCTTAATGCCATGAGGGGGATGGAAGCCATCAAATTTGCCACTATGTGCTTGGATGGAAAGGCTCATGATTGGTGGTATCATGGACTCACCACACTAGGCCACAATCAAATAGTGACCTACACAGAGTTCACTCAGAGGCTCATTGACAGATTTGATCAAGGGGATCCTGAACTGCACTTCCGAGAGCTCACACAGCTCAAGCAAACAGGACCAACAAAGGTATACATTGAAGAATTCCAGAGGCTATAAGTCATGGTGGAGGATATATCACCAACCAGACTCATGATGCTCTTCAATCAAGGGTTGATGGAACCCTTGAAGGGTTGGGTAAAGGCTTTTAAGCCTACCAACCTACAGGATGTTATTTGGAGGACGAGGGACCTAGGACCAGCTGCCAAACAAAAATTTGTGCCTAGACCACCTCTTAACACTGGATGAAGAGATCATAGGCCTCCAATGAACCTAAGAGGATGTGACCCAAGGGGTTTGAAAGGGGCTATGGAAGAATGGATGAGAACACCAGGAGGGAACTGAGAAGGAAGGAACTTTGCTTCCCTTGCAAAGAGCCCTGGAACTCATCACACAAGTGCATGGGCCATGGCCAAGTGCACTACATAGAGGTGACTTAAAACAATGAGGAGGACGGAGATTCTGGCTAGATACAGAACATGGAGGCCGAAACCACAAAGACAACAGAGGAGGAGATCATAGGACATGACAGTATGGCTGAAGGGAAAGCCACCTTGGCATATATCAATGGGGTGCCCAAATATAACACCTTTAGGATGAGATGAGTATTTCAAGGGAGGAAGGTATCAATATTGATTTATGGGGGAGATTCTCACAACTTCATTGACTCAACATTGTTGCGGAGGAGCAATATACCCACAGTTGAATTTGAAGGGTTCAAGGTGGAGGTAGCAGGTGGAAGCACTATGCCCTATGACAGGTACATTCCAGGTATGAAGCTTACATTGGGTAGGCATGAGCTGATACAAGATGTCTATGTGATGGACCTTTCAAACACTAACATAATCCTTGGAGTTGAGTGGCTCAGTACGTTGGGGCCTATCACCACTAACTACAAGACCATGGAGATGTATTTTACAGAGGAGGGTGGACGAAAGGTATTTCTCCAAGGCATGATAGGTAATTTTTCCAAGGTAGCTACGACCAAGAGGATGGAAGCCATCTTCAAGAGAGAGGATATAGTGTATGCAGTTGAATGTAGGATTTCGGCACATGTGGATGAATAGGGTAAGGTCCACTACACTCCAAAAATCCAGGAGATCATTGAAAAACACAACAAAGTGTTTGACCGATTCCTCTAGGGGTTCCACCAGACAAGGGGGTTTGAGCACATCATTGAGTTAGAGGAAGGAGATAAACCAGTCATCACCACACCATACAAGAATCTTAATAAGTATAAAGACGAGATAGAGAAAGCCATCAAAGATCTTTTGGACATGGGGCACATCAGGTCGAGTTCTAGCCCTTTTTCTTCTTTAGTAGTGTTGGTCAAGAAAAAATATGGAACTATGCACATGTGCATTGACTTCCGGGATTTGAATAAAAAGACAATAAAAAATAGGTATCCTATACCTAGGATTGATGAGTTGTTGGTTGAACTGCATGGGGTTGTCTATTTCACAAAATTTGACCTACGCTCTAGCTACCATCAAATCAATATGAGGGAAGAGGACATCCCAAAAAATTCTTTCAGGGGTCATTACGGTCATTATGAGTTCTTGGTAATGCCCTTCGGGTTAAGCAGTGCCCCAGCCACGTTCCAATATTGTATAAACCATGTCTTCAACAATAAGTTAAGGAAGCATCTTTTGATATTTTTTTATGATTTGCTCATTTATAGCAGGACGTGGGAGGAACACCTTCAACATGTGGATCATATTTTATCTATCATGGAGAGGCAATCACTTTATGCTAAAGATTCCAAATGTGAGTTTGGAATGATGAAGGTTCTTTACTTGGGACACATCATTGGAGAAAAAGGGGTACATGTACATCAGGAGAAAATTAAAGTCATTATGGAGTGGCCTACTCCTAAGACACTCATATAATTAAGGGTATTTCTAGGCATGTGCACTTATTACAGGAAATTTTTCAAAGGGTTCTCTCAACTATGTGCACCCTTGACCATTTTGACTAAGAAGGGAGCCTTCAAATGGAGTGAGGATGCTCAATTCACATTTGACAAGATGAAAAAGGTGATGAGCACATGCCCACTCTTATCCCTACTAGATTTCAGCCAACCTTTTACCTTCGAATGTGATGCTTTAGGAGAAGTTATAGGGGTCATACTAATGCAGAACATGCACCCTCTTGCCTATGAGAGTCGAAAACTCAGGGGACCTAAGCTAATTTACAACATTTATGAAAAACAAATGCTAGCTATCATGCACGCTCTGGCCAAATTCAGGCAATACCTGGTAGGTGCACGATTTGTGTTCAGATCAAACCATAACAGTCCTAAGTACCTATTGGAGAAGAAGGACTTAAATGAAACACAACAGAAATGGGTAAGCAAAATACAAGCCTATGACTTTGATATTGAATTTTTCAAAGGGAAGAACAATGTGGTGGTTGATGCATTGTCTAGGAGGCCATCCATTTATGCCATGACAAATGTGTCTGCTAATTGGAAGGACCACTTGGTGATGGAGTATGCAAGGGATCATTTCGCTTGTTAGCTAATGGATGGGAAAGTATAGGACGATAAATTCAGTATCATTGACAACCTCATCTATTACAAGGGTCGAATCTTTCTGGTTCCTAGATCAGCCTTCAAGGCCAAAGTGTTGCAGGCATGTCATGACTCACCAATGGTATGGCACCAAGGAATTGGTAAGACATAAAGGCAGGCGAGGGAGAGGTTCACATGGAAGGGTCTCAAGGAGGATGTAATGAGGCATGTCAAGGAGTGTACTACGTGCCAAGAGAAAAAGGATAAGCACACTCACCTGACATGACTACTGCAATCCCCACCCATCCCAAACACAAGTGGGAAATCATATCCATGGATTTCATCACAGGGTTACCAAGGGTGCAAGGGAAAGACTGCATTTTCATAGTGGTGGACATGTTGACAAAATTTTCACTTCTTCTCCATAGCCACAAACTTCAGTGCAACAGAGGTGGCTGAATTGTTTTTCAGGAAGATCTTCAGACTGCACAGCCTACCCAAAACCATCATCAGTGACAGAGATAGCAGATACATGAGTACATTCTGGCAGGAGTTTTTCAGACTATTTGGTACGACCTTGACCCCTAGTACGAGCTATCATCCTCAGACGGATGTACATACCGATATAGCCAACAAATGGGTGGAAGGCTATCTCAGGAATTGCGTGGCAGGTCAGTAGAAAGCATGGGTCAGGTGGTTACACTTGGGAGAATAGGCATGACACCATTCAGGGAATTATACAACTATGATCCACTCTCTTTCGTGGATATTTATTTTGGTGGCAGTAGGGCTCTAATGGTATAGGATTGGGTGTAGCAGAGTCAGGACATCCTCAAAGAGATAAAGGATCATTTACAGAGAGAACATAACCAATAGAAGGTCCAACCAGATAAGCATAGAGTTGAGCATACCTTTGAGGTTGGTGGCTTATTCTATAAGGCTCCAACAATACATGCATGCTTCTATAAAATGAAGCGAAGTAGAGAATCTATAGCCACGTTTCTTTGGACCCTATAGGATCAACAAGAAGGTAGGGGCCATAGCATATGAGTTGGAGCTTCCACAGGGAAACATGATACACAATGTCTTCCATGTGTCCTACCTGAAGAAGGCCATCGACCAACAGATCACACCCATTGAGGTGTTTCCTCCTTTGGATGAAGAGGGCCAACTTGTTTTGATTCTGGAGAAGATACTGGAGGTTTAGGAGAAGAAGCTCAGGAAGAGAAGAATCAAAGAGTATATGATCAGATGGAAGGATCTACCCATCACATGGGAGAATGAATAGGTGGTACGTGAGACAGGTTTGGAATTGCTTTAGGACAAGCAATTTATAGTAGGGGAGACTGTAATGTCCCCCACCTCTTGATGAAGAGGTTTGGGAAGACTTAGTGGTCTAGGCATCCCAACAAGACCATAGTCTCACACAAAGGGGAAAAGTCAACCAAACTAATGTTATATTTTTAAGTTGACTTAGTGAAAAGGTAAAAAGAGTAAAAAGGGTAACTCAGTGAAGGAATAGAAGCGTTGGAGGTTGAATTAGGAGTTAACCCTAGGGATTAACTTAACTCAATAGGGAAACAAAAAAAGTATGAAGAGAAGGCTAGGGAACACTTCTCATTTCATCTTGGATATTTGGTATTTTGCTTGTTGATGCTCTTGATCATACAGTTTTGAGGGTTTTGATATTACAAACCCTAGAGAACAACTCAGTGGTGAAATATCCCACTCACTTGTTCCAAGCTTGGTCACAGGGATGAAATACTCCACTCACACCATTCTACATCCTTCATCTATTCAAGAATATCAACACGGTCATACTAGTTAGGGTTTTCCAGTAGGGACGCACCAGTTGTTGAAGAGAAGTTCAATCTAGCCTACTGAGGAAGCCTTGGGAGATTTCAGCATTAGGGTTTTTCTTGCAGGACCTTACTCATCATTTTGGAGGCTTCTTTGAGGATTTATCACGTCCCTATCATTTTCTGCAGGTTGGGACGGTTTTGGGAGGTAGAGGACGATTTGGTGATTCTGTTTTTTTGATATCTAGGAGGCCATAGCCCATATATGACCTTGGAAATTCTCTCAGGGGTTTGTGACTTCTTGATCTATCATCCTAGATAGTTTCAATGGATTTATATCTATTGTTCAACTAAGCCAAATTATTGGCCATATTCAGGGTCTCAGGAGGGCCGTACTAGTTTGGGGTTTCTGCAGTTTGAGGAGAAGGCTTTAGTGTTTGAGCTCCATACTTCAGGAGGAGGCTATCATTGCCCTGATCTATCACTAGAATTAGTTTAGCAGCATTTGGGGGTCTTCATCTTTAGGAAGGTAGAACCCTTAGTCTCCATTTTCTTCAGCAGGTCGTACCAATAGCTTGAGGGTTAGGCTAAACCCTAGTTTTGTATTGGAGTGTCCATCTTCTATTACAGCCTTTGGGAAGCTTACCTTGTATCTTCAGGATCATTTTGTATGCAGAACATATTATTGTCTTGAATCCATATGAAGGTATTCCAAATCTTCTTCTCTATTTGTATCAGGTTCTTGCTTTCTTATAATAAAGTTCATATCTTGTTTGTGGTTCCATTCTTGTGTATTTTTGAAGATCTTCATATGTTGAAATGATTCTTGTATAATTGTGGTTGAATAACTGAATAAACCCTAAGGCCGAAATGTTCATGGCCAACCTGTATACACAACAGTAAACAATTAAATCAGTGGTTAGTTAGTGTTTCCAAGCAAACAAATGGCTTGGGAACATTACAAGGAGGGTGTTCTGAGGAACAAGAGAAGGTCAAGGAAGATAATATTAGGAGGGAGAGTAGCAGAAAATATTCAAGGAGGAGAACCCATGATATTTTCATCAAAACCCATGAGCAAGATTCGTTTCGGAGGGAGGCGAATAACTCTAGACTGTCAGATCCAAGAGAACTGCGCGGAAGTTGACCGTAAGAAGTTTTGGCACTTCATATTTTGGGAGTTTGGAGGTGTTGTAAGAGAAAAGTCACAAACTCATGGAGTCACATAGTAATCGCAACCGTTGGCTTTGTAGGAGACATGCAGCATAAATCCAGAAGTTCAGAGAAGGGCGCTTCCGGAAGAGATTAAGGTAGAGCTAGTGGTATTTCCGAAGCCCAAATTCATGAAGGGTTGACCCATAGTCATAGCCTGTGGTCTTTTACATGTAAGGTTTAGCGCGGAGCTAGTACACGCAAAGTTGAGTGTTGTTGGGAGTGCCGAAGAGTGAAGGCATGGGTACTTCGACCCTCTGGGTAACACAAAAGGGACCTATGTGTTGAGCATTCAGGGACTATTGAAGGCTCTAAGATTCAATATGACTTGAGAGTTTGAAGATCCAAGACTGGAGGTCAGGTAGCCTCAAGGAGGAAAGGGGGTATGCACCAAGAGTGGTATCAAAGAAGATACAAAATTGATTTCTATAGAAAGAGAGGTAGGTTGATATCAATGAGAGACATCAGATACATTAGCACAATTCCACCCAGAAGATGTGTTGAACTGCCCGTAGCAAACAAAGGTATGGAAAGGGAGATGAGAGAAATTCATGCAAGGCTAGATGACATGGAAACAACAAAAAGGAGAGCACTTGATGTTGGAGACAACAGCGATGTAGAGAATGAAGAAGTAGAAGTCGAAGAAGCCGTAGTTGTGGATGTTGTGGAACAACGCTTGCTAAAAGTGGTTGTTAAGTTGGGAGCTAGAGCGAAGATTGACATCCCAATGTATGAAGGAAATTTAGACACAGAATAATTGTTTGGTTGGATACATGGACAAGTATTTCGACTATGAATATGTCGAGAAGGAGAAAAAGGTGAGACATGTTGTCACTAGGTTGAAAGGACATGCAACATTGTGGTGGGATGAATTGCAGCCCGAAAGGAGGAGAAAGGGAAAGAAATGATCAAGAGTTGGGATAGAATAGTAGCCAAGATAAAGGTGAAATTCATACCCAAGGATTACCAAATGAATTTGTTCAGGAGGATGTAGAATCTGAGACAGAAAGGGATTACTGTGAAGGAGTACACAGAGGAGTTCTACAGATTGAACATCAGGGATGGACAGAGAGAGAGAGAGAGAGACAAAGAAAAAGTTTCCACGTACATAAATGGCCTGAGCTATGATATCCAGGATGAAATCAGCATGGCGACAGTCAGAACAGTAGAGGATGTGTATCAGTTGCGCTGAAAGAAGAAGAAAATTTGACCAGGAAGCATAGTTAACAAAACAGAGGTAGAAGCTTGAACATAGGTAAAGGAGTTTCCCAGGACAAGACACAGATGCCCAAAGGTGAGGCAGAGAAACCACATAGTCACTCTGAGAGAGGAGGAAGTTCCCAACGAAGGCAAAGTGGTGGTAGAAATTATTTTCCCAGAGGAAGAGGAAGAGGCAGAGGAGGAGAAGTAAGATGTTATGCGTGTGGAAAAACATGGCACATGTCCTGGGATTTTCCCGAGAGGAAGAAATAAGGAGGTGAAGCTCACATTTCATAAGTGCAGAAGTGATATTTTGAGGAAGAAGGTGCATAGGATGGGATATCCTTAATGATGAAGAAGTTTCTCTTAAAATCAGAGCCAGAAATTGGAAGGCCAACGTAGAGGAGCAATTTGTTCAGGACAACCTATAAAACAAAGGACAGAGTTTGCAAGGTGATAATTGACAGTGGCAACAATGACAACTTTGTATCCACAAAGATGGTGGAGAAGTTATATATGGAGATGAATTTACACCTGACGTCGTATAAAGTCTCATGGTTGCATAAAGGTCATCATGTGACAATCACTAAGAAATTCCTAATTGAATTTAAAATAGGAGGCTATAGAGATGAAATTTTGTGTGATGTGATTACCATGGATGTATGTCATGTTTTTTTGGGAAGACCATGGTAGTATGACAGGAATGTCATTCATGATGGGAGGAGAAATACCTATACTTTGGGGAAGAATGGTAGGACACACATGTTACTTCCAATTGAAGAGAAGAAGGTGAAGGATGAAGCTAGCACAAGCATACTTCTCATGAGTGGGAATGAACTCCTAAATGAAGTGAAGAAGGAACATGAGATGCGGTTTGTTTTAGTGAGGAAGCTGAGGGTTATCCTTACCAATACTTCAATGGAAGGTTTACCTAAGGATATTCAAGAACCGTTGGATAATTTTGTGGACATAGTAGTGGATGTGTTTCCAAGCTCATTCCTACCTATTAGAAGTATCATCCTTCACATTGACTTGATACTAGGAGAAAAACTACCGAACAAAGCCGCGTATAGGTTGACACCTTAAGAGCATGAGGAGGTGAAGAGACAGGTTTAGGATCTGTTAGACAAAGAGTTGGTTAGAGAAATATTGAGTCCATGTGCAGTACTAACTGTATTGAGTCCAAAGAAGGATGGAGGATGGAGAATGTGTACAAATTCATGAGCCATAAATAATATCACCATCGGATACAGATTCTAATTTCTAAGGATAGATGAATTGATGGATTGTTTGAGTGCAACGAACTATTTTTCAAAGATATATTTGAAAAGTGGATATCACCAGATAAGGATGAGAGAAGGTGATGAGTAGAAAAAAACATTCAAGACAAATGAGGGATTGTATGAATGGCTTGTTATGACTTTTTTCCTAACGAATGCCCCGACTACTTTTATGAGGATAATGAATGAAGTGTTGAAAGATTTCATTGGCAAGTTTGTGATTATATATATGTATGATATATTGGTCTTTAGCAAGACTAAAGGGGAGCACTTGAGGCACTTGACGTTGGTAATGAGGAGGCTGCAGCAAGAGAAGTTGTTGATTAATCTGAAAAAGTCCTTTTTTATGAAGACATAACTCATTTATTTGGGTTTTGTGATTTATTCAAATGAGTTGAAGATGGATCCCAAAAAGGTGAAAGCAATTAGAGAATGGTCGTCACCAAGGAATATCTTTGAGGTGAGAAGAATCCATGGATTGGCAATTTTTTATGGGAAGTTCATCAAAAAATTTAGCGAGATTAATGCTCAAATGATGGATACAATGAAGAAAAGACATAAGTATTTCAAATGGACAGAAGGGGCTGAGAAGAGATTCAACATATTGAAGGATAAAATAATGGAACAACCAATTCTGGTATTACCGGATTTTAGAAAGACATTTCAGGTGAGATGTGATGTGAGTGGAGTTGCAATTGGAGCGGTCTTAAGTCAAGATAATAGGCCTATTGCATATTTCAGTGAGAAGATGAATGAAGCTAAAAAGAAGTACTCCACATATGACAAAGAGTTCTATGCCATAATTCCATCCTTGAAGAAGTGGAGGCATTATCTCGTACCGAAGGAGTTTGTTTTGTATAGCGATAACCAATATTTTCAATTCATAACTAGATAGGAGAATTTAAGCCGGAGATATGCCAAGTGGATAGCATTTATGAAAAATTTCACTTCCGTTATTAAACATATTTCTGGTAATGCTAAAAGGGTTGTTGATGCATTGAGCTGGAGATGTCTAACTCTATAGGAATTTCAAGTGAAGACCTTGGGGTTTGATCACCTTAAGGAAATGTACCACACTAATCCAGATTTCGGGGAGGCATATGAAACATGTATGAATCCTGTACTCAGAGACAAAATACAATGGGCCGAATATTTGATTCAGAATGGGTTGTTGTTCAATGGATTCCAGTTGTCCATACCAAGATGTTTGATGCGGGAGAATTTGTTGAAGGAAAATCATAGTGGAGGTTTAGTCAGACATTTCAGCCATGAAAAGACATTTTCTAAGTTGAAAGGTTCATATTATTGGCCAAGTATGAGAGCAGAGGTGAAGAGGTTTGTAAACAAGTGTAAGATTTGTCAATATGACAAGGGGAAGAAATAGAACACTGGGTTGTATCAGTCATTTCCTATTCTAGAGAGGCCTTGGGATGTGAAAAGCATGGATTTCATGTTGGGATTGCCAAGGAAAGAAAGAGGAAGTGATTCCATGTTTGTGGTAGTTGAAATATTTTCGAAGATGATACACTTTATCTCATGCCAGAAGACTAGTGATGCAACAGATGTTGCAAAAAAAATATTCAGAGAGGTTGTGAGACTCCATGGATTGCCCAGGAGTATAGTTTCATATAGGGACACCAAGTTTGTTGGTCATTTCTGGAGTACATTGTGGAAGAAGTTGTGGACAGAGCTATATTTTAGTTCTTCATATCACCCACAAATGGATGGATAGATCGAAGTGGTGAATGTAAGCTTAGGATATTTGTTGAGGAGTTTGGTCACTGAACACCATAGTCAGTGGGATCAGATTCTAGCACAAGAAGAGTTTGCATACAATTACTCAGTGAACATAAGCACTGGGAAAATTTCATTTTAAATAGTGTATGGAATGAATCTGAAAGGAGTGTTGGAGTTGAGGGATATGAAGCAGAGATAATTTAGGAGCACTGGAGATGAAGACTTCGTTGCATAAATTCAAGAACTTCATAGTCAAATCAAGGAGTAGTGTAGGCCCTTGACCAAGTTTTGAGGATCCTTGGTCATGTTTGACCTATTTTTGGGACTTCGATAGGCAGTCAAAGGCAGAGTGCAAGACGAAGAAAAGATCACGAGATATCGACCCCCTTTTAGGGATTTTTGGGATTTGGGATTATGTAATGGGTACGGGGATGTCGGCCCATGGGTTTACCCATGTTTAGACCTGATTTTGTAAAGTATAAATAGATGTTAGGCGATGTAGTGAGAATATAGAGATACAATTATGAATGGATAAGTGCGAATGACGAGTTATTTGTAAGTGGTGTTGAGTGCAAGTAACAATTATGAGCGCTTTGTGTATGTTTGCAAGGCTGAGTGCAAGTTACTGTAAGGACTGTATGTAGGCTTTGTGTTGTAACCTAGCTTGGGGATGAGGATCTAGCGAAGAGTGTGAAGATATCCTGTCCTCTGCGAAGTTGATCTGAAGGCTCTGTGCATGTAAGAAGATTGAAGAAAGCTAATAAAGAAGATGAAGAGTTGATGGACATAGCCCCAAGGTGGGGGTGAACCACATACATCATGTATTGTGAATTCTTTGTGCAATGTGTTGATGTGTTTATGTATTTACTTGCTTAGTGCCTTGATATAGATGAATGATAGGTAGATATGTTGTTGCATTGTGCTTAATAGTGAGAGTAAATGTTGGATCTGACCTGTGTGAATGTGCTTAGTGCTTGAATCTACTAGATCTGATCTATTTCACAATGCTAAGTGTTGTTATATGCTAGATCGGGTTGAATACTGCGATGCTCTATATTTAGGGTATTTACCTGCGAAGTAGATATTGATTAAACATTGATGAACTATATTTTTAATTGTTTTGTCAAGGTTTTAAAATCATAGATCTGTGTCCTAGCTAAGGTTGTAGACACTAGAGTCCTACAACCACCCCTGCCTCTACCTCGAGTGAGACTTCATATCCTTCACAGGTGTTACTGAGAGGGCCGGTAGTTAGGGTTTTGTTGGTGCGTTGTTGTAGCGTTGAACCCTGGGTCTGCCCCTGTGCCAACAAATGGCTCTGTTGTCGGGACCTGAAATTGTGATTGATGGGAACCGAGGAAAAAGAAGATTTGTGTGAAGATGTGACCTGAAACTATGAAATATCCATACATAGATTTGTTTCCCTAGTACACAACATCCTACTTAATCTGTGAAATCTCTGTGCTAAGAAAAGAAGTCTGATCTGAAGAAAAGAGGTAAGATTTATAAGCTTTGTGCTTTGTTAAAGGTAAAGTTAGTGGAAATATGTGTTTCAAAAGTATGGATCTGGGTATGTTTGATAAAAAAAATCCTAGCTTGAAAATTAGGGCACAACTAGAAGAAAAGAGGTTTGATATGAGTAGATCTGATAGAAATAATGAAAGATATGTTATACCTATGCATAGAAAGAATGTTTGGAATAACAAATGGATGCAAGATCCTAGAAAGAATTTTTTGGAGGTTAACTACTATGATCCTAGTGCACAGTACATGAAAGGTTGGGGATCATTTAAGAGAAAGAGAGGATTAACCCTTTGTTACAGTTGTAGAAGACCAGGTCATCTAGCTAAGGAATTCCCTGGTAGAAGATCTAGTTTTCTTTGTTGTAAAGCTATGGACCATGAAGTTTTGGATTGCCATAGAATGATTTCTAATCTTGAAAAAATGAATATGGAACAAGTAGACCCAGAGAAAGGTCAAGAAACTGAGACCTTGGTAGAACCCCAGAAGGAATTAGAGACTGTACTATTACAGATGAAAGAAACCCTAAATGACCACCGAGATACTAATCTATCAAAGATGTTAAAAGAGAAAGAACAAATAGAAGTAAGAATAGGAGACTTCAACATTGACTGTGTTCTGGATGAAGAAACACAGGTGAATATAATGACAAAAAGAACTTGGGAATCTATAGGAAAGCCTGCTATGATTTTTTCATTGGGAGGAATAAGATTTTTTAGAGGAAAATTGATAACCCTGTGTGGAAGACTTACCTAGATATCTATGAGTGCTCATGGAACTTCGATAGAGCAAGATTTTGAGGTTGTTAAATTTATTGAGAACAATTCTCCATTTACTATGTTACTAGGAAAACCCTGGATTGAGAAGGATCAGACTAGAAGGAAAGAAGAAGAAGTATTAGAGCAGAAAAATAAAGAATTAAAAGATTTCATGACTAGGAGGATCACGCACTTGATTGAAGAACTAGAGAAAAGATCAAAGCTATTTAACTTGGATGCCAAATTTGAAAGAACCCAAGAAGACTCACAGAATACTGAAGCACCTACCCTAGATAAAGAAGAAGTATTACCCGTGCACCCTACAAACGAATCTCAATAGCGCGAAGTCACTATGCCAAAAGAAAACAAGAAACAGAATGGAAAGAGGAAAAACGATACGAAGATCATAAGGAAAAAGCCTAGAAAGAGAAATAAGAAGAGATCAAATATTGAAAAGTTACAAAAGGTTCCAGAGGGAACTTCGCAGAAGGAAAAATCACAAAACTGGAACTTCACCGGGAGATCAGAACAGTGTCACATGGCACTTTTCCATGGCTAAGAAATATAGCCATTGGAAATAGTATAACCATGAGACCGACGCCACGAAAAGTTAGAATGACATCTGTGGTCATAAATCCCACCATTAGACCATTGGGACTGTGCCAGAATGAGAAGAACTGAATTAATGAAGGCTTCTCGCCCATTGGAGAGATCCATTACCTAGTTGTCTAATTATTTCGTTGACTATTGCACCGAGAACACTTTTGTGAATTGTATCAAAGAGAACCCATTGCTACTATGTTGTGATTAGTAAGATCGACACTAGTTCTATTTTTTTGCACATTCATTCATCCATCTGATCCAAGTGTGTATGTCGGAGGAGCTCAGCGACGCGGAGAAAATCGTCGAAGAAGTTCTCATCAATCTCATGGCTGAGAGAGTAATGTCTACAAGTATTCAAGCGTCATTGATGAGGGGAGTGCAAGCCTCTCTGTTGATCGCTCACTAATCCAGGCCATCCCAAGTCATCACAGAAAAGAAAACCAAGCACAGAGACGACCTAGGGAATGCGAAGTTGATCCTGACTATATTTCCCAACTACATCCTGCCTCTAGCCGATGTGGTGAGTCATGATAGTGTACCGAGATATTTTGAGTACACCATGATTACTGCGTACCTCCTGAAGGGGATACGTGTAGTTCGAGTGCAGCAGGACAAGATCGCAGCAAGACAAGATCGCATCATTGAAGTTTAGTGACTTCAGCCTAGGAGACCGCAAGAACCATAGTATGCTCACCCCATATAAATACTTGACCAGGATGAAGGGGAATAACTCAAAAATAATCCTCCAGCCGTGGACGATGAACCTCGTGCATTCCACCCTGTTGAACATAATTAAAATCCAACACTTTGGAAGGCACCGGGAATTTAAGGCCTGCGTCAAACTCCTACTTTCACATTACCATGGCGGCTACTTATGGCTATACCACTATATCACAATCAATCCATCATTGATCCATAGGATCATCGGATTGAGTATGCAAGGAACTGACATGTAGGACTTCTATCCAGGGAAAGCCATAGATCATGCATTAGCACAGAATATCAAGGATACCTATGGTGATGTTGAGAAGGGGATGCAAGGCTACAAGGTAGATTCCATATAGAATGGCACAGTGCACCTAGCATGTCATTTAATCCTAGGAAAGATAGTAAGAAATAACAGAACCACACAGGTCATAGGATTTGTCATTGACCTCTCGGGGAAATGTGTAGAAGTCCTACAGATGAATTAGGTGAAGTACCTAGTTAATCATCTAGAATTAGACTGTCATGAAGAATAGGATTAGGGCTATGAGTTCCACTTTAGCTAGCTCCTGATCCTCATCGCATTTATTTCTTGGGATATGATGGAAGGTGTGACCTTCCCAAGCATTAAACAGTTTGAACTACTCGCCAAGAAGTTCACCACGCTCTAGTACTCGAGTGACATGGAAAAATAGTGGCAGTCGAATGCAATTTTTCACACATATTATCTCTAGCTAAAGAGAGCCATTGAATATGAACCTTGCATGATGTCAAACACCCTATAGAGGTTCCAACCCCTTATGAAGTTCTGTGCAAATTGACACCTCATCTATATTACTTTGCGATCCAATGAACATAAGGAGGAGATTCAGTCATACTACAAGCTCACAGAAGAGGACCTCGAGGAGATAACTAAGGAATGGTCAGCCAACCTCCTTATCCCCGTTGAACCTACATAGATGTATGACCCTGAACTTGACATCTCAGAGGCCAATCACATAGAAGATGACACACCCAGAAATAGCAGAAGGAAGAAAACCGAAGAATTCCAAGACTTAAGTAGTGCCTCACAAAAGACTGCTTTAGCATCACCTGGATAACGGGGTGATAACGAGGTAGAATATATCAATGGAAAATAAGATGAGAAAAAGAAAGGATAAGTAACATCGCCCAGATATGAGGTCGATCCTTTGAAGAAGAGGAAGGTTTCTCCCCTGAAACCCTCTTCCCGAAAGAAATCAAGAGCCATTTTGACCAATATGCAGACTGTGCTCATTGTCGATGACTTTGACTTCATCATTGCAGCTGTAAACGATGCCTCACATGAAATCTTGCAGAAATAGGAAGAAAAGCAGGAGGAGATGTATGAAATAATTGAACTTGAGCTCCAAGGAGTATAGCAAGCCCTTGAGTCCAGTCGTGCAGTGTCCACTGCGCCCCTGCCATCAGGAGAACCAGAGTTGAGAGATGAGCCATCCCAACTCCGACAACTAGATGATGTGACTGAAGATCGCCTTCATCACACACAAGAAGAAACATAACAAGCCACCCAGGCCTTGAAGCAAGTGAAATAAGTAATAGTAGAACAACCTTGAGTTGCAGAGAAGGAGAAGTTTTCCCTCTAGACAAAGTCTGAAGAGGAGAAAGCACAAATTCAGCAAGAAAAAGAACCAAAGGTAGAAGACTGATTCATGCATCAAGTAGACTAGCTTGCAAAATATATCTAGCATCTACAACAAAGAATATGAGACTTAGAGCTCTGCACAGTGCCCGACACTCCACAGGATGTGAGGGATCAAAGGGAAGCAACTACTCGAGGAACAGTTGAAAGAATCAAGGGCCTTGCCTTAGAATGTAAACAACTAAGCAATTGCAGTGACCATATGTATGAGGGACTCACTGAGAACCCAGAACTAAAGACACTAGAGTCACAGCTCCAAGAGGTGAAGTATCAAGAAGAAACAATACAAGTGCAGTTGAATCCCCTGTCAGCTGTTCAAAGAATGAATCGATCCCAAGAGCAGTGCACTGCCTAACAACAGGTCCACACCATTCAGAGAAAATTCATGGAAGTGACTCAGAGGCTCCAACCTATATAGGATGAGGCTTTCCAACTGTTCATTGAGATCGAAAGTCGAGGAGAAGAACTAGAGCAAGTCATCACTACAATAGAACAGTGCCTAGAGGGACCTGTCAACGAAGATGTTATCCAAGAGTTCACTGAACAAGAGGTTGTGGCAGAGAAAAAGGTCAAAGCAGCTTGAGCCAAGCTCGAGGGTTTTGAGGAAGAATTATCCAGATCAGATTGACTTGGGATGAGTCACAAGTGAGTGTTGGGGGCCTGTTGGCCCTTGACCAAGTTTTGAGGATCCTTGGTAATGTTTGACCTATTTTTGGGACTTTGACAGGTTGTTGAAGGTGGAGCGTAAGATGAAGCGGAGATCATAGGATCTTGGCCCCCTTTTAGGGATTTTTGGGATTTGGGATTATGTAACGGTTATGGGGATGTCGACCCATGGGTTTACCTATGATTAGGCCCAATTTTGTACAGTATAAATAGATGCTAGGTGATGTAGTGAGCATATAGAGATACATATATGAATGGAGAGATACAGATATGAATGGCTAAGTGTGAATGACAAGTCAATTGTAAGTGGTGCTAAGTGCAAGTAACAATTGTAAGTTCTTTGTGTATGTTTTCAAGGTTGAGTGCAAGTGACTTTAAGGACTATATGTAGGCTTTGTGTTGTAACCTAGCTTGGGGGAGGAGGGTCTAGCGAAGAGTGCATAGATCTCTTGTCCTCTGCAAAGTTGATCTGAAGGCTTTGTGCATGTAAGAATATTGAAGAAAGCTAGTAAAGAAGATGAAGAGTTGGTGGACGTAGCCCTAGGGTGGGGGTGAACCACGTACATCTTGTGTTGTGAATTCTTTGTGTGATGTGTTGATGTGTTGATGTATTTAGTTTCTTAGTGCTTTGATATAGATGAATGATAGGTAGATATGTTGTTTCTTTGTGCTTAATAGTGAGAGTAAATGTTGGATCTGACCTGTGTGAATGTTCTTAGTGATTGAGTCTGCTAGATCTGGTCTATTTCTTCATGATAAGTGATGTTAGATCCTAGATCGAGTTGAATACTGTGATGCTTTATAATTAGGGTATTTACCTGCGAAGTAGATACCAGTTAAACATTGATGAATTGTATTGCTAAGTGCTTTGTCAAGGTGTTACAATAACATATATGTGTCCCAGCTAAGGTTGCAAACACTGGAGTCCTGCAACCACCCCTTCCTCTACCTCGGGTGAAACTTCATCTTCTTCATAGGTGTTGCCAAAAGGGTTCGTATTTGGGGTTCTTTTGGTGCATTGTTGTAGCCTTGAACCCCAGGTCTTCCTTTGTGCCAACAAGTAGTTGAAGAAGAGTAGTAGTGAATACAAGCGTAGAGTTGATCAACATAGGAGGAAGCTTGAATTTGAAGTTGGAGATCAAGTTATAGCACATCTTAGGAAAGAGAGGTTTTTGAGGGGAATATATAATAAGTTGAAGTTGAAAAAGATAGGACCGTGTAAAATCCTAAGAAGATTTGGTGAGAATGCTTATGAGATAGAGTTGCTAGGAGATGTGGGAATATCACCCATATTCAACATCGTAGACATGTTTCTATACATGAATGATGGAGCTGAAGGATTCAAGGATCAAAAGAAGATCCAGTGGGAGAAACAGATACTTGTAGCACAGAAGCCACAGATGGAGAAGATCATAGATCGGTGAGTTGGCAAGAAGACCAAAAGGAAAACGTATTTTGAATATTTGGTAAAGTGGAAAGGATGACCAGTAGAAGACACTAGTTGGGTTGGTGAAGTAAACATCCAGAAGCATGGAAATTCCATGTAGGAGCTCATGGATAGGAGTCCATGTATTTTTCACCTAAAGGAGTGTGATGCAGAAGCATCACCAGCAAAGCACAAGCAAAAGACAGCTCGACGCACTAGCATGTATTTTGAAATATTTTAATTCCAAAGTTGGTGTATTAATGTAATATCTAAAAAACAAATTGAGTTATGAACATCTTTAATGATTGGAGGCTGATCCATTGCATAAGATCGATGAGGGAATGCATTTTTCTTTAATGTGAAGGATTGTAGTACAGATCTTCAGCGTTCGGTCTTATCTGTCTGACTTAAATATTTGTTATAATAAATGTTAAGTAGTTGAAAGATTTTATTTCGATAGGATAGCATAGAGTATTTGGAGGGAAAGGATCGAAGAGCACCCCTTGTATATAGATTTTTATTGTTTCTAAGAAGAGGTTGTTGAATCTAGTGGGTAGATTTCCATTATAGTTGTTGTTGGCACTCCTGTAATCAAGAGCCATTGCCATTGTAGCCAGAAGCTGAGAGCTATGTAGAATTAGTGTATGAATATATGAAATTTTTAGTTTAATGAATATAACAGAGGAACATTGTCCTAAATGTATGTTGTCATTGCGTCTATTTGAATGAGTGAATGGTAGACTTTTCTATTTTATTCTCTGTTATTTCTTGTTCTTATATCTGTGCATGCATTTACATGGTTGAATGTATGAGTCACTGTGAAAAGTTAATTAGTTTCAGTTGTTTCTTTTCTATGAGGGAGTGCAAGGAGTTCATAGAGTCCACAAGGAGTGTGTTGATAGGTTTTGTTTCGACTCGTAAGCTCAGAAGAGATAGCATGAACTTGTGTATGAAAGGAGTGCATAGACATTCGCAAGGAGTGCGTGGCAGATTTTTCATACTCAAAATCTCAGGAGGAGTAGTGGGACTTTAGTCATAGAAGAGAGAAGTTGTTGAAGAACAGTCGCAAAGAGTGTGAAATCATCCACATATAAGTTGAGTGTGGAAGATAACATGTTGCAAGTTGTGCACATGTCAAGATTTCGACTAAGTGTCGAAGAGGGTGTTCTGAGGAACAAGAGAAGGTCAAGGAAGATAATCTCAGGAGGGAGAGAAGAAAAAAATATTCAAGGAGGATAACCCCTGATATATTCATCGAAAGCTGTGAACAAGATTTGTTCTGGAGAGAGGAAAATAACTCTAGACTGTCAGATCCAGGAGAACTGCATAGAAGTTGACTGTAAGGAGTTTTGAGACTTCGTATTTTGGGATTTTGGAGGTGTTGTAAGAGAAGAGTCGTGAAATCACAGAATCACAAAGTAATCATAACCATTGGTCATGAAGGAGACATGCGGCATAAATATGGAAGTTTAGAGAAGGGCACTTTGGGAAGAGTTGAAGGTAGAGCTTGGGGTATTTCTGAAGCCGAAATTCATGAAGGGTTGAACCACAGTGATAAATCGTGGTATTCTACGTAGAAGGTTTATCATGGAGCTAGTACATGTGAAGTTGAGTGTTGTCGGGAGCATCGAAGAGTGAAGGCACAGGTATTTCAACCCTGCGGGTAATAGAAAAGGGACCTATGTGTTGAGTGTTTAGGGACTATTGAAGGCCCGAAGAGTCAATTTGACACGAGAGTTTGAAGATCCAAGACCAGGATATTGGGTAGCCCCAAGGAGGGAAGGGGGTCCCCGCCATCAGAGATGGTCGGTGATGAAATCATTTGCAGTGTGCTTAGATAGCAAAGACAAAGAGTTTAATAAAAACATATATACGAAGAAATTTGGATTGCAATAAATAAAGAGACAAACCATAATATAGTTCTTATAGAAAGAGAACATTTTATTGATATTCCAAAATGAGAATAATGGTCACTAACCTCATTGAGTGGGAAACTTCAAATTGAAAAATGATATAATAATAATCATTGAAAAAACATCACAAATCTTCATATCTCTATAAAACATTTCTCACTACCCAAACTATAACCACTATTGATCCCAACAATAGTGGGTAGCAACTACCTAGCAAGCCTTACTCCACAAACATGACCCTTTAAATTAACCACACACCAACTACCTAGTGGGCCTTATTAAAAGTGGATGGACCCATAGATTAATTAACTGACTCCTAAGTACTCGTATGCAGGGGGGTTATGGTAAAACTATAACATTATCTTCCCCTTCAAAAGTGGTTTTTTCCTCAAGGTTGTAGATCCGGAAACTTTTACAAAATTTTTGTTCGTTCATGGGTGACATTTTCTAGATGCATATCCTTTAAGTGAATAAAGATTTTATGGATATTGCAAAGTTTATATAATGCATCATCTCTTTTGTCCAATGTTGCCTCTAACTATAACCAAGTGGATCCTTCTTCATCAAGTTTGGGTTGGATTGTTTGATAGAAATAATTTGACCCTACCACTCTCTTCAAATAGGACACACAATATACTAGGTGGATATTAGACTGAACCAAGAGAGACAACCTATAGGAAATCTATCCAATGTGCTAGAGGATTTGGTAGGGTCCATATAACATTGATTCTATCTTCCCGTTAGATGTAAAATATCCCAAATAAGTTTATAGACACTTATTGATCACCTCAATCTAACCATGTTTTTTACAGTGATAAGATATGCTAATTTTTATTAGGATCCCTGTAGTTTAAACAACTCCTACAAAAAATTGTTGGTGAAGGTAGGATTGTAGCCCATCACAATTCAATTAGGATTACCATATAATTTAAAAATATGAACCATGAATACTTGATCAACTATGGGAAACATAAACATGTGTTGTAATACAAAAAGTGGGAATATTTGGAAAAGTGATAAACAACCACCATGATGACATACTTGTTTCCTTCTTTAGGAAGTCCAATAATAAAATACATGGAAATATAAACCCAAATTGTTGTAGTGTTTTAGGTTGCAATGCCCCAAGGGTATTTCATTATTTCTCCCATGTTTATTTGACACATGTCACATTCAACTATGAATATATGTATTCCCTTCTTCATGTCATCCTAAAAGAAAGGATTCTTAAGTCATTCATATTTGTTCTGAAATCTATAGTGACCTATAGTGGGAGAGGAATCCAATTAAATTAACACTTGTGATTTTAAATTATATTTATACACATAAAGGATATACCCATTATACCTTAAGGTGTGTTTCTACCATGTATGGTTTGTGAGGGGTGTTATCACTGAAATTTCATCTACAAATGGTTATAGGAATCCAACATCTTCAAATAGATATTAGTTCACCCATGGACCAAAATTACCAAAAAAGAATTTCCAAAAGGTCCAAAACTATACAACCAGTTATAAAATCAGGATGCACTATGACTATACAGGATGCGTGCGCACATGCGCCATCAAGAAACGTAGGAAAAGCACACATGCACACAATGCATGACTGTGGATGCTAAAAGCCGCACACACCTGAGAACGATGCATTTATGATGTTGGTTGGCCTCCCACCCACTTCTAGTTCATCTTCCAAGTCGATTTGACATCCAAAACTTGGTTGGATCCAGTTGGGTGGCTGATCAAAGACCTAAAGGTGCCCTAAAAAACCCCTTTTCACACTAAAAGATGGTTGCACAATACCTCAAAGTGGTGTTATAAAACAAGGCCATGGGTGCACTACATATTCAAGGAATTCATTTGCAAGGTTATGCTGCTAGTATTCTCTCGGGGAAACCTCTTTTCTCATCAAGAGCATACTAGCACCATTCCATTTGGGCAATCCACATCACCTTTTGAGTGGGTTAGCTTAGGATTCTTTCACCATTTCTTTCAAGTTTTCAAGTTGTAAGAAGAGATCAATCTTGGGGGTCTAAGAGCCCTCCCTTGGAGGAAGAAGGGACCCAAAGTCCCCTTTCTTTTTGGTGTTTTCTTTTCACTAATAGAATCCTTTCCATTGGTTACATGAGTCTTATTTGTTTCTTGTTATTATGTCCTTATGCACAACAATTTAACTATTTTTTCCTTTCCTAGTTTAATTCTTAGCTTATTCTTTTATGTTTATTCTTCTAACCCTTTCCTTTACTATTGTCTTGCTTAGCTAACCCAACTAAGCTTGTAAGCACCTCTGTTTTGCTCATTTAGGTGAAAAAAGAGGCGCACTAGATTGGCGACTCCACTAGGGAAAGGTATCAATTTAGTACCCCATTTGGGTTATTTTAGCTCTTCTTTTTACTTATTTAACCTGCAGGTACCATAACCAGCCCAAGTCGACCTGCAAAACATCAAATTCAAAGCTGAATTGAGAGAATTCCATCCGAAACTTTCTTCATAGTCGTGTGACAGTTGTGCATGGGTTTATTGGCCCACATTCACGCATCATGCACACGTGCGCCAAAATCACTGCATTACTCAGTGCCTTCTACGCACCTACACTCAAAATTCTTTTTCAGTTCGTGCATTGGCGCTCAGAGTGCCTCTGTCTAGTTTGAAACCCATCCACCTGTACAAAAAAGAACACATTGTAAGCTTTTTTATGATCTGTTGAAGGCCCATATCCTTCTTAAAGATGATTCCATGCATGTTGTAATCTGCACCACACTTACATTCCCTCTCATATAAAGGGATTAGTCAAAACACATAGGCACTTAGGGGTTAAAAATCATTATTTTTCCTCATTTTTCTTTTTATTTCGCCACATGGATGGCTTGCTTTGACTAAAAGTTGGAATCATTCTACATCACTTATAAAACTTGCATTGGGACTAGAAATTGGATATCAAATGTTGAGTATGTTCTTCTCTCGCACTCCAAAGAGATATTGAGAATCAGAAAGAGGTTGAAAGATAATTTGATCTCCCTTAAAAAGATAAAATATTTAGGAGAGGACAATAGCCCCCTCAAGACTCCTCTTAGTTTATTTTTTAAACACATCTCAATATTTTAACAGGCCCATACATGCCCACATGCTACAAAGATAGGATAATGTTGAAATTTACTTTCTTAGATTAAATCACTAGGGAAGTTTAAAGGTTTTGTAACGGGCCCATACATGCCCACATGATCACAATCTAGGATAGTTTCAAAGATTTCTTAGATTAAATCACATTAGGGATTTAAAGGAATAGTAAAGGACCCACATGTCCACATGCTAGATTCCTAGGGACTTTTAAATTTCGCAAGGTTGTACCAATGAAATTTAGTTAAATAGGTAATCAAAGACTTGTAAGGACCAAGCGAAGTCCACATGCAGCAAGATGACACCTAATTCATTAAAAAATTGGCACACTT
The DNA here is from genome assembly GCA_009831015.1 of Picea engelmannii. NCBI lineage: Eukaryota > Viridiplantae > Streptophyta > Pinopsida > Pinales > Pinaceae > Picea > Picea engelmannii. The sequence goes on along the minus strand of ML781980.1, from coordinate 208,932 downwards.
TCACTCATTCACACACAAAAGTCACTTCTCACTCACATAGTTTTCATCTTGAAACATGGAGGTTGAAGTAAGTTTCCTCCAAAGGGATTCTGAAACACCCCACCCTTTTCTTGATGAAACTATCCACTCCCACTTAATTTCAATGAGGTTGGCTCACACCCCCAATCTCTCAAACAACCACATCTAAATTTTTTCTAAAAACTCACTAAGTTTTCCTTCACAGGAGGTGCGAAAAGAAATCTTTTAGTCTAGGTAGGATTTCAGGGATAGGCATCCAAATAACTCCATGTTATCTGGTTATTACATTTTCAAAACAATAGAAGTTGTCAAATAGGGAATTTTAAATCCTCCAAGTCAAGTGTTCCTAACACCATAAGACAAGGAGATACCCGTGAAGGGTTGAAGGCCGAGTTCTGGTTGTTCTATGTGTCCCCCCTTGAGGCACCCACCTCTTGGAAATGATCCAGCATGTGACCCATTTCTTAGGCTGAAAATCTAAATGCCACACTTTGACCAAGGTACCTAGTGACCGAATTTTAGGACATCTACCCAAGTGGAAATTGTGGGCTGCAATTGCACCTTGATCAGATTTTGTGTGGCTATTGGGAAATATCATTAGTTCTTTCAGGATATGCTACCTCTACCTCTCATTATAACTTATTGCTTCATCCTTCACTAGTTTCTCTTCTAGTGGATTCAGACCCCACTCTCAATTGTTATTGCAAGGTCCAGTGCTATTTTGAGAGGAAGGACATTATGTCTTTTAGGACACAAGCATTTGTTTTCTTTGTTCCCCCACGTGGAAAAAATCCACCTATCCACATAAATGATTCTTTATCAAAACAATTTATGTATGATTCCCTTCTGATTACATTTGATTTGGATATATATTGTGTAAAGTTCAAAAAATTGCAGCAAAGGATCTTGTTTATTTATTTCCCTCACCACCATTCTCACACATTCACTCAGCTAGTCGGACATCATAGGGGACCTACAGAACCCCCGTCATTCCAGACACTTGCTAAATATCCCTCCTATTCTAGGGGGAGTTCCTCGTATTGCCAACTCATCGGCTCCACCTTCTCACACTCCTATGAGTGCCACTGTCTTGGGATCATCTTTGCTTGGTTCCACCTTACTTGGGTCTAATTCCCAAAGTCCAACTTCCACTTTCTCTCCTTTACATGGAAGTAGGGGGGAAACTTCCTCTAAAGGGGGAAGTACAAACCCACCTAGTCCCCTCCAAGGGTCAGGTACTCAGAACACTCACACTATGGAAAGAACTAATCCTACGCCACTACCCCATATTCCATATTTAGCTTCCCTCAACACACCGGATCTGACTAAACTCACCAAAGATCCCATATTGCATAACCCCACATGGCTTGCAATGCCTACCAAACTCCCTTCAAACATCCCAAGGTTTGAAGGAAAAGCAGGAGATGATCCTGCCAACCATATCATGACATTTCACCTATGGTGTTCTTCGAACAACATCATGGATTACTCCATCCGATTGAGGTTATTTCAATGAACACTCATTGGCCCATCCACCAAATGGTATGTCAAAGAAAAATCTGGGTCCCACGTGACTTTTTAATCCTTGGCCAAAGAATTTTTGACCTTCTTTTAATTACCCGTTTATCATGACAATGGCCTTGAACTACTCTCAGATTTCAAACAAAGCGCCTCTACACATATTTCTGACCACATCCACGAATGGCATTGGTGATGTAGCATCTGCAAAGTTGATGCTACCCCACAATAGTGTCTCAATTGGTTCCTCAAATCACTTGTTTCCCTCCTTACCAAATATGTGGTCGCCACCTTCCCCCAGACTGAAGAAGAAGCCATTAGAAAAATCCAACAGTTCGAACTCATCTACGCCCAGTTTGGATACCTATACATGGTACTTCTGGATGCCCCAAGACCTATGCCATTTGGCCAAGACAAACCTGGGATGTCTCACTCGGCAGACGGATTGATTGGTAACAATACACACCACAACCCACCGCCTCCACAACCACCCATGTATGTCACACCTCAATATCCATCGACATATGGAGGAATCCCTTATTATCCTCCTCCCCCTTATCAACAACTATATCCTGTTTCCCTACCTCCACCCATAAGTGGACCCCCACCGACACCCCTAAACCACCCACCTCTCCAACCAAGTGTTGGTACTCCCTCTACCTCGACCTATACCCTAAGCATTAGTGAAAGAACCATGCCCTCCTATGTACCTTATGGAGCATCACCTCAACATAATCCGTACTTTCCATTTTCTGCCCCCCCACAGCCTATGGCTCCACCACAAGGACCACCACATGATGGGGTTAATTTTTTTCAACCCTCTCCCATTTAGAAATATCAAAATTTTGAATAGTTGAACACGGAAAATCCACCCCATCAATCGAATAATACCGGAAAGAAAGGAAAAAATCAGAACAATAATAATTCGGGACCAAGAGGAAACTAGAACCAACACCAGTAGAACCAGTCTGTCAGGGGCAACCAAAACCAGGGGAATCAAAACCCCCAAGGGGGAAACAACAACAATGTTAGGACCACCTTCCCTTATGCCCTTTGCAGTGATTTTGGTCACTATACTCATCATTTCCCCTAAATCATTGACTTTAAATGGATGAAAGTTTATGTGAATGGACCATGTCCCTCAGCACCGCCTACACCTCAGCAGGCCCCACAACCATATGTGTAGCAACCCCCCCCATTTGTACTAAAAAACCCCATTCCACACCAAGGGGTCATAAATACCCAACCAGACATGCAACCTACCCCACCATAGTTGGGACAGTATCCCAATATGGGCACCTCTGTTGATTGCACTATCCTCGTTACCAGTGAGGAAGAAGTCCTTCTATAAATGTGCATTCATCAGTATAGTAAACCCTTTGAATCTACTCCCACCACCTTAGAAGCAATTCTAGTCACAACTGGACCCCCTCTCATAATTCCTCGCCCTAATACTGAAACCCCCCTTCATATTCCTCGCATCCCATTGTGCAGGAATGTCCACAATACTCAAGGTAGGGTAGCTCATAATTACAGTTTGGTTGATGACTTGGTACAATATCCAACTGCCATGTCAGTCTTAGAAGTCCTTCAAACTTGTCCCACCCAGAGGAAGTCCTTACTTTCCACCCTGGGAGCAGTCGACCCTAACGATACCCGACTCATCACATTTGACCTCAACAGTGGAGAACCTCACCTCCCCGCTCTTATTTCTTTTCAAATCCCTGTAAAAATTCATAACATTACAGTTCACCGATGCATCATTGACGAAGGCGCATCCACCTGTATCATGTCCAAATCCGTATGGAAGAAACTTGGTTTCCCCGAACTCATACCATCTGCCATTACCATAAGAGCCTACGATGGCAAACCCTCATCCCCCAAAAGACTCTTTTAAAATGTCCTCGTCAAGCTCGGGGGTAAAACCATTCTGATTGACTTTGAGGTTATCGATGCCCCACTCAACTACAATATCTTGTCTGGTCGTAGATACATGTATGCTATGAAGGTCGTTGCCTCTTCTATGTTTCGAACCATGATGTTTCCCCATAATGGAAAGATCATTACCATCGATCAAGTATCACATTATGAGCCTAACCCTTCATCCAACATCGATAACATCCTCCCTTTTATCCACACTAATCCCGATTCCTAACCAATCATTGAGATGGGCCTCAGAATCTTCAAAGACCCATCCTTGCTAGGGACATACCATGGAACGACAACTAAAACTAACCTCCCTCCCACTGAGGCCTCTTTCATCCCTGATGTGCCACTAGTCCCAGAACTTCTCCCTCAGGAATCTCCTGGAACTAATTTAGCTCGACCTATTCTTGATCTTCCCTAGGGCCATATCCTGGTTTGGGAAACAATCCCCCAAGACATTACCCAAATCCCTTTATTTTATCCCCCACCAGGTGTACAATCTTCCAGGTCACTGCAATGCTTACCCTTCCTAATATGGTGCTGGCAATCCCAGTTTGGTATTTACATCCACCTGAGATGGTTCCTCAACCATCCCTCCCTCCCCAAACAGAAGGAATCTCGATACAGATTCCCATACTCACTCCCACCATACCCCCTAAACCCCTGCTACAAATGGGGGAAGGAGAAAGAAGAAGGAGCCCACAGCTCCACTTCCCCCACCCATCCAACCTCCTTGCACGCTATGCGAGAAAGACAGACAACCCACCAACAAATTCCCATCTCTCCCTGAGTTACGTAATCTCATCCAACTCCCTCGAGCACCACCACCGCTCGTCGCTTCCTCCAGTATTGTCGCTATCTCACAGAACACAAGTAACAAAGGATTGCAAACCAAATTTGCATGCACCATCTATTCAGAATATGGCCATTACACACACCATTTTCAAGTGTTACCTCAATTCTGACAGACACTAATAGTTGTACGCCATAGCTTTCAGCAAACACCCGCCCCAACTCCTATCACTAACATCCATTATGTCACAACCTCAGTCAACAAACACATGATATGTCCTTTCTCTATATGTGAATCACTTGATCATTTCACATATCAATGTCCTATGATCATTGAATACAAGCATCGTCAACTAGCCCCTATTCAAAATCATAGCTCCCCTCCTCCAACAGACCTGATAAATACCCTTACCCCATCAATTGATATGGTTCATATCTTCCCACCAGAACCTGAGGCACTCCCTTCTCCCCCATGGTTCCTGGATGATTTTTATGAGGAGTTACCCCCAAATCCTCAAAATTCTCCAACTCATTTCCCCACGAACATTCTACGCCCGACTACCAATTTTAACCCACAATATCTGGATATTTGGTTTATGTCGAGCGAACCATCGCAATCCCCCTCCATCAATCCCCCTCCATCTTTATCAGAAGGAGACAACGCCACAGTGATAGTCACCGAGGTCACTCCTCTTGATCCCCTATATTCACGCTAGTTTCATTGTGATGAGGATATCCTCGAGGATTTAACTACCCCCGATTGTCCATGGGATGTGCTCCACCATAGAGCACTCTTTCTTTCACATGAAGCCTTCATGCCTCCTAACCAACACCCCATATACGCAATCGAAACCAAATATTTTCTCCCATCAGGGCATATAGATGGGTTCAATAACCCTATCCTTGTCCCCGACGCTTTCGAGGAAGGCAATATGGCCAATATATCCCCAACCATCAAAATAGATATTTCCATCAAATATGGAATTATCGAGGAAATCACCATTGGCGCTGTATGTTCTCCTGAAGAACTCACCGCCTACAAAGCCCTCTTATAGGAATACCAGGACATTTTCTCCTGGTCATACATATATATGCCTAGCCTTGATCCCTCTATTTTCAAACATCGCATAGACACCTAGCCTGATATCACACCCGTCCGCGAAAAACAGTGACTGCTACACCCATCCAAAGAAACGGCCATCAAAGCCAAGATTGACAAACTACATGTTGTAGGGTTCATTTACCCCATAGCCTATATGTCATGGGTCTCCAACCCTGTCCCTGTTAAAAAAAAATAGGGCACTATCCGTGTCTCTACGGACTTTCATGACCTCAATCACACCTATCCCAAAGAAAAATTTCCAACACCCTTCATTGATCAAATAATTGATGATTGTGTAGGTCACAAGGCTTTGTCCTTCATGGATGGTTTATTTGGTTACAACCAAATCCAAATTCACCCCGCCGATCAGTAAAAAATCACATTCACAACCCCTTGGGGCACCTTTGTGTATCGTTTCATGCCATTCGGCCTCAAGAACATCAACACCACTTTCCAATGAGCCATGACATATGTTTTTCATGATCTATCTCATATCATCCTCGCATACTTAGATGACCTCACTGCTCGATCAAAGAAATGCACTCAGCATCTCAATGATCTATGAATCATCCTCCACAGGTGTCGTCAGTACAATATCCGCTTGAACCCCCTTAAGTGCATATTTTTCATCACTGCTGAGCACCTTCTTGGGTTCATAGTTTCCCAATGGGGTATTACTATGGACCCCCTCAAAGTCCAAGCCATCATAGAAATTCCACCCCCATGGAATTTACACCAACTATAGAGCCTTTTGGCAAAGCCAACTTTTACGATGCTTTGTCCCAGATTACGCTACTCGAGCACATGGCTTCCTTCGCTTACTTCATCACAACATCCCATTTCAATGGGATAAACATGCCCAAACCTCTTTTGATGATATCAAAGCAGCTTTCTCCAATTCCCCGTTGATTATTCCACCTGACTATAACCACGATTATCTCCTCTACATATCAGCCTCAGCTGTTTCAGTAGCAAGAGTGCTCATCCAAATAGGGTATGATGCTTGTGAGCATGTGATTTAATACATTAGTAAAAAACATTCAATAACACCCTTGAAGTACAATCACGAAGAAAATCTAGCCCTCGCAGTTGTCATCGTAGTCCAAAAACTGCACCATTACATTCTGCTTCAAACTACCAAAGTCATCACAGATTCCAACCCCATGCAATACTTTCTCAGTCATCAACAAATTAACAATAAATTTGCTCGATGGATCGTCATCCTTCAGGAATATGATCTCGAATTTTCAACATCCAAGAGCAATAAAGATCTCATCCTCACCGAACTTATCATGACTTTTCCCTCCAAAACTACCAGTCCACCAGTCAATCCCAACCTCCCTAATGAACATCTTTTTTTTATCCCCTCAGATGACCCTTGGTATGGTGATATTCTTGTCTATCTCCGAACAAAATAATTCGGAAACCACCTATCCAAAGATGATCGTTGACGTATTCGTCACGAGGCACCTCTCTACCTCCTCATCAATGACATCTTATATCGATGAGGATTCGACACCATACTCCGTCAATGCTTAACTATTGACGAGGCCGATAGAGTCTTGAACAACTGCCACATCGACGCTTACAGAGGACATCTCTCAGGGTTGTCCACCACTCAGAAAATTATCCACGCAAGTTACTTTTGGCCTACATTATTTCACGACTGCATCCATGTTGTGAAATGATGTGATAAATTTCAGCTTTACGCCAACAAAGCACACACACCACCTACTCTTCTACACCCATTCATCACCGCTGGTCCCTTTTGTAAATGGGGTATCAACTTCATGACTTGCAACCCTACATCTAACAACAAACACAAATACATAGTCATTGCATTTTATTAGTTTACCAAGTGGGATGAAGCCATGCCTATCTTCAACAACACTGCTAACATAGAAACACATTTTTTCTTTAACCATGTCATATACTGCTTTGGAGTACCACTCCAACTAGTCTCTGATCATGGGAAACATTTCGAGAATGACATTTTCATGGAACTCTCATTCTTGTTAGGCTTCTCCCATGAGTTTGCCTCACCATACTACCCTCAGTCCAACGGACAGGTAGAAGCAGTTAACAAGGTCTTAAAAACGATGTTGCAATGCATGGTTAACAAACATAAAACCAATTGGCATCATATGTTATTTTCCATCCTCTGGGCTTATCGCACAACAGTCAAAACTGCCACTGGTTTCACACCTTTTCATCTAGTCAACGGGGTTGAGGCCACTCTTCCCATTGAGTGCGAAATTCCCACCTTACACACCACTATTGAGCTATTACCTGACACTTCCCCAATAGAGAAGCATTTGTTGAACTTAGAATCCCTAGATGAAGATCGTTGATCTTCATTACAGAACAATGAAGCAGCTAAAAAACGATCAAAGGCCACCTTTGATAGCCATGCCAACCTTCGCTCATTTAATGAAGGAGACCTCGTCCTCGCTTACGATATTGCTCACGATACCCTTGGCCATGAAAAATTTGAGTCCCTGTGGCATGGACCGTACATCATCCAACATTGCCTCACTGAAGGCGCATACATATTGGCCTCCCCCAAAGGCCATCCTCTCAAGGAACTCGTCAATGGGTTGTACTTAAAGAAATTTTATGCCTGAGCATAGCTATACTACACTAGGATTTTTCTTTTTTGTATGTCTTTTGTAGAGTTTTTAGTCTTCTTTTATCCATACCTCCCATCTAATCTATCACTCCTGTTATTAACATATGCCACCTCCATCGACCTACCACATCAGTTACACCGATAGAGCTAGTCACTGGACACAAAATATTGCTTCGGCTGCTTGGGCCCTCTATTCATCTTCACATGACCTACTCCACACCAGTGGCATATGTTTAGGCACAACCACCAACAATCAAGCAGAGTACATCGTCATCATTGGTCTCCTCATTAAGGCTAATCATCGCCATATTTGTCACCTTAGAATCTTATTATATTTCCAACTTTTCATCCTCTAGCTCAACAATGTATACCATGTCCGTGATCCTTGCCTCTTTCACAAATACCTACAAGTTAGACTTTTATCTCGACATTTTTATTCCATTACATTTAAACATATGCCAAGACAATTCAATAAAATAATTGATAACATGGATAACATTATATCACATCAAGACATCTTCACATACACATAAACCATCAGAAGTTTGTCACAACATATATATTAGACATCATCCACTACATCAAAAAAAAAAATCATCAACAACAAACACATCACACATGTACACAAAGATCCAAAAATGTATATATATATATATATATGTGTGTGTGTGTGTGTGTGTGTGTCCACATGTCATAAAGTGTTTACAAACATAGTACATTGCCCGTAGGCAGGTGAATCACCTCATCCCTACCAATACAAAACTAGATGTCACAACTATGCAAAATGGGCTCACCAGCCTATATCAGATACACAACTACATATCTAGCAACCCTCAGGGTGCCTCTAGTTCTCTAGCACCAGGTCCTCCCTCTGGAGGAGGTACCCCACCAGCTCCAGGTCCCTCAGGTCCCAGAGGAAATTGTCCAATCATTGTAGCTCTAGCTACAGCTGCTCTGCGGATCAAAGTCCATGACTCCACCGGAAACCCAATACACTTCTCATGGATCCCCTCATCCTGGATCCGAACCCACATCCTCTTGAGCACTCCCTATAGAACCGCCTCTATTTGGCAGCGGAAATCATCAAACTCTCCCCTGACCTCAACCGGAGGAGCATGAGATGGCCTTGCCCCAGGGTCATCATAACAGTGTCTTCAAGCCACTCTATCATCATCACCGGGCCTCACCCCAACATCCTCTCGACGTCACCTCTCCCATCCTTGCAACTCTCCCCATGGTAGTCTCATAGGCCCCTGGTGGGATGGCGCTCTGATCAACTCGACCTCTCATCCACATGGTCCCACATCTACACAAACAAACATATGATAGCATCAACATCCATACAAATTTCAACCATATGCTATACTATCTAAAAAAAAATCAACAAAACCAACAACCAACACCTCATACCTCGATGATTGAATACCTCTCCCAGAGGTAATATCATCTTAGGGTCATGATGAAAATATATCCCACTGTATGGAAACTGCAATATGATTTATGGCATCTGAAGCCACACCAATGCAGCCTCAGTCGTGAAGTAGTGGCCACCCTCCCCACCCCCATGACGAACCAAAATTGTCGACCACCACCATAGTCACGGCTCTCGCCCTCCTGATGGGTCTAACAAAACTTTTGGGCGCAAGATCGAAACCCTCTCTAGAAACCAAGCTACCAGGATATATCTAAAGGAAAAATTCCCTGAGTCAGCCGCTCGACACCTAGTGAGTTGTCCCACCATCTTGGCATGTAGCATCAAGCCCCAGGAAAAATGCTCACCCTCTAGTGCCCATTGCATGATCCTCAGTTGGACACCACTGATACGCTAAGTCATGAGAGACTCATACACTCTCACAACCATCACTACCATGCAACGATGTACCATGGAATCCATTGCCCCAATCCTCACCACTGACCCAAACATAAAATCCTCCCCCGAACAATATGTCTGGGCAAGGGTAGCCAACTGCCCCTCTCCAACTACCATCGGCTCGACCGGCAGTAGGGTTCCCCAAAAAGGGATCCCAGTCAAAAAATAGACATCCTCCTTAACCGAGAATTCCAAGTTCCCCCCATGCACAATAAAACACTGCAACTCCAGACTCCACATCGAGATTAGGAATTGCATCAGATACTCCTGTACTCTCAATAGTGGGCACTCAAAAAACTTCAGTAGCCCACAGGCTGCCAAAGCACCATGAACCGTCGACTCCTCATCCCTCATGGACTCCCTTAGTCAGGCCTAGTCCCTCTCTCTCCAATGGATCGTCATCATCCCAAATGATCACCTGCATCTACATATACAATACTCGATCAACCATCACAAAAACACCAAAATCTCCCTAAAAAAAAAGGAGATAAGTTTTCTCACCCTCAGCTTTGCCTCAAAGGCACGACTATTTTCCCCATAGGTGCACACACATGTGCACTTGTTTACCCCACAGGAGTGAATGTATGCATGCCTGTTAAGCCCATAGGCATGCATTTGGTGCACGCCTTTTCACTACACAGTTGCGCACTCATGCACAACTGTCAGCAACACAGTCACGCACATATGCACAACTGTGTTTTGGACAGGCACGCACCCCATGCGCACCTGTTTTCCCAAATAGCGCACCCCCCTACGTAGTTGTTCCCATTATAGTCGTGCATTCATCCATGGGTCACCATCGATCTCCTGCGTATTTCAGGGGCCACAACCCTAAAAACCCACCGTACGGCCATTCATATGGTCCTACCCAAAAATTGACACCTAAATACTGTACAGGAGGATGAGACAACTAACTTGACTCTCGCACCTCCCAGATCGGCTTCCTCGCACTCCTAGAATCTCCCAATCTTCTCTGCAATCTCCTCTCTAACCACTATAGCAACAAGTACAAATGAGGTGGCAATGTGGGCCCTATAGCTATATATAGGCCCTTTTTTCCAAACTTCTAGACTCAATTCTGGGAGCTCCAAGTGTCCATTTTTTGATCTGTCTTCAGCCACGGGATCAGTACCCCATCATCTACATCAAGAAAGTCTCCAGGCATTTTTCATCCTGAGCCCCCGGGGAGCCATTTTTCCGTACCTTGTTCAGGTAGGCATGCTCATGTTCAAAATTATCAAATAGATAGTTATATGTTTGATTATCTTCAGATATTGTTCACATCGGGTATTTGGTTGTCATGTGTATAGGTCCTTGGTCATCACACACCAACGCGGCCCCTTAAGGTATATAATCGACACTGACATGTAATCATTCCCTCTTAATCTCAATTGCATCTTTAGTCACACCCTCTGAAATTTTCCTTTAGGGTCCCTGTATCCAGCTTTGCAGTACTATCACCTCCACTGCATTTCAGGTACTGTCACCTGGTAGCACTCTCCCCCACATCAGTTGTCCCATTCATAGCCCCCCTTGGCACTTTGACACTCAAGTTGTTTTCAACCTTTAGGGATGGGAGTCTCGATAGTCTTACATCATGTCGCGAATCAGCCACATACTCCTTCTCCTCATTTTTCTAGCCTACCCAATGGACTCCTAGGACACTTCCTCAGAGTTTTATTTTGACTACACTCCCACAGCATCATTTACCATCAATTTCATCCACCGCCAGTTTGCCCCTCTTTATATTTCCCTCCATACATTTCCCTACTACAGAAACCGGCCTATGCGGCCCCAACCCTCCACTTGTTTTTTAGCCAACTTGCACCATCCTTAGGCCAAGCCATCTCCCACTGAGGCACCCATTTATGTATCTGCATTATTATCCCCATTGTTTTTTTAATTCTTTTTGTAATTAAGCCATTATTTCCAACATTTTACATAGCTTTTTGTCATCACCTTTGGCGACCTTCTTCCTTTTTGGAAAACGCAACCCATGTTGCCCTTGGTTGGGGCATTCCTTATCACCTGCTCTTGTTGACATCATCCATAAACTCTGAGTATCCCACAAGCTACCTACCTCTTCTCTCTGAGTTTGTTCACTTTGTCCCACCGCTGGCACAACTTATCCCACGTCTCATTGTCCCCCTGACACTCGACCTAGTTGAACGGTTGCGACCACTTATACTGCACATATATCCCCAACCAAGGGAATTCTTGAGTCTCCACACATCTTGACTTTGTCCTTGTACCTCCTTAGTTCCTGACCTCACCTAGTGGATTTCTCGAAGCCCTTTTATTCTTGGAGTCGTGTCTCCCTTTTTGTCGACATCAACACAGCTTCGAGAAGGGCGACAGTATCTTGACTCTCATTACCTTTACAATGAGGAGTCTTGGATGACACAGGGATAACCATCATTTCTCTCTGCTATTGTCGACCCCCATAACATTCGACTTCAACACTTTCTCATATTACGATGGGTCTTACTTTGTGACTATTTCAGTTTTTTTTTTTATATTTGTCGAAGACCTCTGAACTTTATTGGGCTATCAATGCCCATAGAATCTGTGATACTTCTTACAGGTGTCATTGCCTACTATTAAGAGTATTGTTCCTCATCATAATTTTCCTCTTCCTTTATCAAAACCACCCCCAAGGGCACTGTAGTTGTCTACATCAACACACAATTTCAATTACTGTACACAATTTCAATTACACGAGCATGGGGCATGCCTGCCTTGTTTGTACATAATTTATTTTCCACACTTGCGAAATATTGGGTCCTATAGCTTCCCTTCTCCCTCCAATGGGTCACTCGTGATACTCTCACTATCGCTCTTTCTTACAATGGTACTCTCAGTAGAAGAAACATTGATGAATTTCGGTTATCCGTATGCTTCTAACCTCATCCATTAGGGGGCATCTGTTATCACTGAAATTTCATCCACAAATGGTTACAGGAATCCAACATCTTCAAATAGCTATTAGTTCACCCATGGACTAAAATTACCAAAAAATCATTTCCAAAAGGTCCAAAACTATACAACCAGTTATAAAATCAAGATGTGCTATTACTATATAGGGCGCGCGCGCACATGCGCCATCAAGAAATGCAAGAGAAGCACACATGTACACGATGCGCGACTGTGGATGCTAAAATCCGTGCACACATGAGAACCACACAATTATGATGTTGGTCGGCCTCCCACCCACTTTTGGTTAAGCTTCCAAGTCGATTTGACATCCAAATCTCAGTTGGATCGAGTTGGGTGGCTGGTCAAAGACCTAAAGGTGCCCTAAACATCCCCTTTTCACACTAAAAGCTAGTTTCACAATACCTCAAAATGGTGTTATAAAACAAGGCCATGGGTGCACTACATATTCAAGGAATTCATTTGCAAGGTTATGTTGCTGCTATTCTCTTGGGGAAACCTCTTTTCTCATCAAGAGCATACTAGCACCATTCCATTTGGGCAATCCACGTCACCTTTTGAGTGGGTTAGCTTGGGATTCTTTCACCATTTCTTTCAAGTTTTCAATTTGTAAGAAGAGATCAATCTTGGGGGTCCAAGAGCCCTCCCTTGGAGGAAAAAGGGACCCAAAGTCCCCATTCTCTTTGGTGTTTTCTTTTCACTAATACAATCCTTTCCATTGGTGACATGAGTCTTGTTTGTTTCTTGTTTTTATGTCCTTATGCACAATAGTTTAATTGTTTTTTCCTTTCCTAGTTTAATTCTTAGCTTAGTCTTTAATGTTTATTCTTCTAACCGTTTCCTTTACTGTTGTCTTGCTTAGATAACCCAACTAATCTTGTAAGCACCTCTATTTTTCTCATTTAGGTGACAAAAGAGGCACAAAAAGGGGGTTTAGATCCTCTTGTCAATATTGGATGAGTTAAATATCCTTGGAATCCATTCAAGGCATACCTCTATAATCCAATATAGAATAGGTAAGGATAGGGTAAATAGGGACCCTTCCTTCTCATAGTTTTGTGAGAGGGAATCAACCACCATGCTTTCTTTCCCCTTGTTACAGCCAATCTCATAATCATATCCTGGCATATTGGTGACCCTCTTTTGTTATTCTGGTTAAGAAAAATGATGTTCCAAAAAGTATTTCAAGTTATGATGGTCTCTCGTGATCTGAAAATACCCCCTCATCAAGTAAGGGAACCATGTACGCAATACTTGAAGGATGGCCATCATTTATTTCTCATGTCTATAATTTCCTGAGTTTCTATCACACAATTGTTTTATTGGTGAAATCCAACAGGTATCCTTGTTACATCACCACCACTTAATACGGTTTTTGGAGGAATCGCATTCCAATATGAAAGTCTTAGTAATGTTAGGCAAGACTAAGACTAGATTTGTACACATATCTTCCATTAATACATCAAAGGCCTATTTATCTACATCATTCCATATAAAGAAATTATTATTTAATAAAAGTGTTAATGGATTTGAAATCATACCATAACTATGCACAATGTTTTTGTAGTAGCCAAAAATAACAAGGAAACCACACAATATTTTCATATCTTTGGATGTGGATAGTCTTTCATTACCTCAATTTTCTTAGGGTCAACTTGCATAATGCGACCCAAATATTCCACTTCAAATATATCAAACATGCTTTGCAAATTTTGAAGAAAAAGTGTTTATATTAGAGTAATCATAATTATTTATCAATGGTTAATTATATAAAAATACAGGAGAGAAAACGTGCTATGTTAGGGTTTTGATTTCTTGCATGCTCCCCCCCTACGGTTTCAGGCCTTCTTCCACTCATAACTAGGTTCCATTGCAACTGCAAATACGACTAGACCTGTCTTCGCAGAATGATCTCATACCGGGGGAGGTGAAAACCCCCTCTTGCATAAACTCCATGACCAATGAAATGAACATAATCAGAGCCTAATGACCATCCTTTGAAACACCACTGTACCTTAGAGATCACCTGCTACAAGAGGAACATAGCTCTGGGAAAAACATGGAAATGGAAGTTGAATCGTCGCATCCAAATTCATCCTAGAAATGGGAACCAGGTAAATGTATCCCTCAAGCACCAACTGCACCAAAATATGTGATAAAATCCACCAGGGTAGGATACCACACCCAGTTCTTGAAATATCATGTCTTGATTGGAAAATGTTTAAGGATATGGCAATCCGAGAGAGACCTTACAAAATGGGTTAAAAACTAGTTGAATATGAAAGGTGACTATGAGATTCAACCAATTTTGAAGGGATTCCTTACAATCATGTTCTATAGTTTAGATGACAAATATAGGGTATTTGAGAATGGTATTTACTTCTAATATTCATTTGGGTTGAATCTAAGGTTTTGGATGGACCGTTGCTTCCTAGAAAAGGAAGAATTTTTATGTGCCCAAGTTTGGATTCCTTTATACTCTCTACCCTAGGTATTATGGCTTCAAAAAATCCTAATGGGAATTGGAAACATGCTAGGAAGGTATGTCAAATCCTCAGAAGCTACAAAGCAAAGAAAATACACTTCCTATGCACCAATCTGAATTTATATGAATATCTCCAAAGCCCTACCAAGTTCAGTAACCATAGAGTATCAAGCTTAATAATGGATTCATACCATATATCATGAACACATTCCCTTTAGATGTCAGAAATGTCAGAAACATGGACATCTCTTCAAATACTGCCCCCTCAATGCACCAGCCCGGCCAATAGCAGAGGAGAAACAAAAAAATGACTTTACTCAAGTGTAGGGATGCAGGAAACAACCTTTGAAAAAACCTACACAGACTAGAAGAAGGAAGATTCCCACCATCAATTCCTACAAATATAATCACCACAAGATCTACAAATATAATCACCACAAGAGATACCAAGAACAATATGCAAAATCTTCTTTATTATAATATAAACCCTTGAGGTAGGGAAACAATATACACTGGATCCTATTATGGAAGGAATCCTCTCCTATTCAATTTCCTATTCGAGGGGGAAGCCTCCTAATGAGATTCAACATCAAATACAATACTTCTCTTTATATCCCATTACATTGATTGAACCCGTTTATATAGTGTTTCCCTCACCTAAGAACATTCTAGAGGATGAATTTTCTAGAAGAAAAACATTTTAAGAAGTCTTCTTACATTTATTATATATAACTACCATAGTGGGCCTTATTTAATATTATAGTGGACCTATTCCACCTTACAATGAATGGTCTCCACTAACTCTCTAGCTACATAACATTCCATCCCCCTTATGAAAGTGTTGTCCTCAATGCTTGTTATGAGGGTGTACAACCATATACCAAGGTCCCATGGATAAGTGTGGACCATAATGTTGAAAAAGACTAGAGAACCAAGGTCCCATGTATAAATGTGAACCACCATGCTAAAGTAGTTGAACCACCACTGTGAACCTAGGTCCCATGTCCAAGTTCTCATGTGAACTCCACGCGGAAGATATTAGAACTTGAGAACCAACTGAAAATGATACTCTAAAGATTGACACTGGTCATGTGGATAGAAATATTTAGAACTGATAAAAAATGCATCCACTACTACTGGAGAGTAAGAAATCTGAAGAATAATATGCAGAAAACTATCTTGTTTACTCTTCAGGAATTTCTCTACCTGAGGGGGAGTAGAGTCATCAAATAGAATATGGAAGTGGTTTTCATCCAAGAAATGAAAACTATCCATATAACAA
Source organism: Picea engelmannii (assembly GCA_009831015.1). Lineage (NCBI taxonomy): Eukaryota > Viridiplantae > Streptophyta > Pinopsida > Pinales > Pinaceae > Picea > Picea engelmannii. The sequence continues at coordinate 192,376 of ML781980.1, read as the reverse complement.
TCATCCCAATCTTCCTCCAAAGAATACCAAACATACACTTCATGATGATATTCATCCATTATGTTCACCAAAATACATTTCTCATGCATTCTCTCCAAGGACTCATGAATACTATGAAAAATATCCATGAAACCATCTTGAAAGTTATGCAATGTGTCATGCATTTGGGATTTGAATGCTTCAATCATGTGTAGAATTTCCCTGAGTTGAGAGTGCATATACATTGGAAACAACACATATAATGTACAAAAAGAAAAATATAAAATAGTATATCCAATGGAATTTATCTGGTAGCAATCTGAACACCTTGTGCAAAGTTATGAACTCTGCAATCTTATTGTCATCACAAAAAACCTCCAAAAATGATTGATTTTAAATGAACGATATCTTCACTTCCGGAGCTCCGATTTGGGTGATTTTTTTTTTGAAATCAACTATTATTGAAAGAGGAACTCAGATATGTAATTTTTTTATAAAATTCCTTTTATAGGTTCTACAAAAATAAATAAAAAAATCGTGTCATCATCTGTGAAAAAAAACCATGAAAAATTACTTATTTTAAAATGCAAAAAACTTTACTTCCTAGACTTCGTTTCAGAGGATTTTTTTTAACTTGGGTTTTTTTTTTTTTTTCTCAGAGGAACTCCGATATATAACCATTTTCTACATATTGTTCACCAAAACCTACATAAATCATCTGGAATGTCGTGGCCCTCTTTTTTTCTTCTCCAAAAAAAACAATTTCCCACACTATGTGCCAAGGAAAGTGCTCTGATACCAATTGTTAAGTACCCAATATCTAAAAATATAATCACCACAAGAGATACCAAGAACAATATGAAAAATATTCTCTACTATAATAGAAACCCTTGAGGTAGGGAAACACCATACAATGGATCCTATTATGGAAGGGATCCTCTCTTGTTCACTTGCCACTTCGAGGGGGAAACCTCCTAATGAGATTCAAATCCAAATAAAATAATTCTCTTCATGTCCCATTACAATGCTTCAACCCCTTTATATAGTGCTACCATCACCTAAGAAGATTCTAGAGGATGAATTTTCTAGAAGCAAAACCTTCTAAGAAGTCCTCTTACATTTATTATATCTAACTACCATAGTGGGCCTTATTTAATAATATAGTGGACCTAGTCCACCTTACATTGAATGGTCTCCACTACCTCTTTAGCTACCTAACATGCCAACCCCCTTATGAAAGCATTGTCCTCAACTCTTGTTATGAGGTTGTACAAACATATACCAGGGTCCCATGGATAAGTGTGGACCATAATGCTAAAGAATACTAGAGAACCAAGGTCCCATGTATAAATGTGAACCACCATGCTGAAGTTGTTGAAATACCACTGTGAACCTAGGTCCCATGTCCAAGTTCTCATGTGAACTCTAGGAGGAAGATATTGAAACTTGGGAACCAACTGAAAATGATACTCTAAAGATTGACACTGGTCAGGTGAATCAGAATATTTAGAACTGACAAAAAATGCATCCACTGCTACTGGAGAGTAAGAAAATTGAATAATAATATGTAGAGAATGATCTTGTTTACTCTCCAGGAATTTCTCTACATGAGGGGGAGTAGAGTCATCAAATAGAAGATGGAATTGGTTATCATCCCAGAAATGACAACTATCCATATACCAATTATCACAATCATCCTTCAAAGAATACCAAGCATACACTTCTTGATTTTAGTCATCCATGATGTTCACAAAAATACATTTCTCTTGCATGCTCGCCAAGGACTCATGAATACTATGAAAAATGTCCCCGAAACCATCTTGAAAGTTATGCATTGTGTCATGCATTTGGGGTTTTTGAATGCTTCAATCATGTGTAGAATTTCTCTGAGTTGAGAGTGCATATCCATTGGAAACACAACATATAATGTACAAAATGAAAAATATCAAAATGATATATCCAATGGAATTTATCTGGTAGCAATCTGAACACCTTGTGCAAAATCATGAACTCTGCAATCTTTCTTCCGTCACAAAATGATTGATTTTAAATCAGTGATATCTTCAGTTTCGAAGCTCTAACTTGGGTCATTGTTTTTTGAAATCAACTATATTCGAAATATGAAGTTAGATATTTAATTTTTTTTTAGCAAATTCAACCTCCAGGAGCTACATAAATAAAAAAATCGTGTCATTGTCCACGGAAAAAACATAAAAAAATTGTAGATTTTAAAATGCAAATAACTTTACTTCCCAGACTTCGTTTCACATGATTTGTTTTTTTAAATTGGGTTTTTTTCTAAGAGGAACTCAGATATAAAACATGTTTCTAAAAATTTTGCACCAAAATCTATATAAAGCATCTACAATGTCGCAGCCCTCTTTTTTTCTTCACTGAAAATAATAATAAAAAAAAAATTCCCACACTTTGTGCCAAGGAAAGTGTTTTGATACCAATTGTTAAGTACCCAATACCTACAAATATAATCACCAAAATATATACCAAGAACAATATGAAAAATATCCTTTATTATAATAGAAACCCTTGAGGTAGATCAACACCATACAATGGATCATATTACGAAAGAGATCATCTCCTGTTCACTTGCCTCTTTGAGGGGGAAACCTCCTAATGAGCTTCAGATCCAAATAAAATAATTATCTTCATATATCATTACATTGCTTGAACCCATTAATATAGTGGTACCATCACCTAAGAACATTCTAGAGGAGGAGTTTTCTAGAAGAAAAACCTTCTAAGAAGTCCTCTTACATTTATTATATCTAACTACCATAGTGTGACTTATTTAATAATATAGTGGACCTAGTCCACCTTACATTGAATGGTCTCCATTACCTCTCTATCTACCTAACAACATCAAATCCAAGAAAAGGAAAAGGTAAAGAAAAAGAAACCCTTGATCCATTCTTAGAGAAAATCTCAATCCATTATACCTAAGCTCAAATAATACCAGGCAAAGACCCAGAAGTAAAAGGTGGAGACAGCATAATGAAGATCGATGAAAGTAAAATCAAGGAAATTGATCTCAAAAAACTAGAGGAAGCTCTCAATAGGAAGGAAATGCAATCCATTCCAGTGAAGAAACTCAGAAAGGTACACATTTTTTTCATTGATTCCATAGTGGATGCCACCTCCTACTTAGGAATACACCTGGAGCCAGATCCAAATCCCAAGCAGAACCAAAAAGAGGGTAAGCGACATGGGTGTAAAATGACACATCCATTAATTAAACAGGTAGGAAACTTTATGATAAACTCAGGTAAAATGTAGTGCCTCACTGAAGTATTTCCCCTTCCCCCCTCAGAATTAATCATGATGAATATCATCACATGGAATACCAGAGGCCTCAATGGAAGATCTAAACAAAGGATTCTCCAAAACTGTGTGAAAGTAGAAGACCCAAAAATATCATTACTCCGGGAAACAAAATGTCCAGGTGATATGGTGGAAGATATATTCAAAAGATGTTGGAGGCACTGTAATTCCACTTACATAGACTCCAAAGAGGCGGCAGGGGGTTTAGCTATCCTTTGGAACCCAACCACAATTATTCTAGAACCAACTTTTTCAATGGTAGGTATGCTCGCAACAAACTATAAAGCTATAGGTTCAAGCATATCAGGGGTCATCACCAATTCTTATGGCCCTCATCTCACTCAAGAGAGATATTACTTCTTAGACAATATTTATTATATAAATACACTAAGAGGACAAGAAAAATGGATATTGGGTGGGGATTTCAACATCATCCCCACCCTAGAAGAAAAAAGTGGTGGCCTAAAAGGTTTGGACCAATACAACACCAAGTTTAGCCACCTAATAGATAACCTCAATTTAATTTACATTGAGACCAGAAATGGATCCTTCACCTGGTCCAACAAGCGGGCAGGCTTTCAACACATTGGAAGAAAATTGGATCATTTTCTAATTTTGGAAAACCTGATGCTTGAGCGACCACTAATTGAATTTAACATCCTTCTGAAATCGGGCTCAAATCATTGGCCAATCTAGATGTGGGTAGATACAATTGAAAATCCAAAGTACAAACCATTTCTCTTTGAGAAATTATGGCTAACTTTCCCAGACTTCCTGGAGCTCTCCTGCACCTGGTGGGCCAAAGAATAAATTGTGCATGGCAGCCATATGTACATATTCCAACAGCGCCTAAAACATTTCAAGCAATAGCTTCGGGACCAGAACAATAATGTATTTGGTGATATTTTCCTAACACAAAAATCCATAGAACAACGACTTGAGGGCATTCAACATGATTCCATCATCTCAGGCTATTTGGATACCTTGCTATAGGAGGAAACAACCTTGAAGAAACAACGTGTAGATCGTCACAAGCAGGAGGATATCCTTTGCAAGCAAAAATATTGAGTTTAGTGGTTAAAGGAAGGGGAAACAATACAAATTTATTCCACCGCTCCATGATCCACAGACGTGTTGAGATCAATTACTTCTTCTGAAATTTCCCTCCCCTTCTCTATTTTCCCAACTTCTTTTGTCCATTTCTCTTCTCCCTTCTATACCCAAATTATCCTTTTATTTTTTCCCTTCTATTCTCCTTTTCTAGTTCTTATACATAGTCATTTTCCAAAACGACGGGTTCAGAGGTTGGTGGACTCGCGGATCCTCATCTCCATCCAGACCCTCAAATCATGAGTCTGAACAACCGCCACATTATTATATACTTAGTCGTTTCTACAGTCATGGGTTCCCGAGTTTGTGGGTTTCAAGCTTTCATATCCCTTTTTCTGTGAACTACATTTTGTACTCGAATGATCTGTGATATACATTGGGTCCATTGGACTCCCTGAGCTCCTAAGTATCTCATCCTTCCTATATTGAATCCAATTGACCGTGTTACAACACTTATCCAATTGTCAGCCTTCTGCAATGGTGGATTCGTGGGTTCCCGGGTTGGCAAGTTCACAAAATTCCCATGCGTTATTTTCTTTTGTCCGTCCCTGCCACCTTTGCACTATTCCCAATATGCATTTAGTATGGTCTAATGCTAATAACTCATTATGCAGGTCCCGTAAATATTTCCATTAATAGGTGAAGGGTTGGAGGAGATTCCTTATTAAACCACATTAAAGCATGATTTGCGAAAGATTATATATTATCTCTCAAGCGTTCATTTAAAATATTATTTGGATCAAAAGAACGCTCTCGTCAACTTATGGCAGCAGCAGCTCGACAACAGTTTTGTGGAGATACTTTGAACATTTTTTGGTGAGAGGACCATAACTTTATCATATAACACTTGAATTTTATGGTGAAAAAGGATTCAATTGCTCTATTACTGATTCACCCCCCCTCTCAGTAATCTAACAATATCCTAACCATTGGATCAAGGAAAGTAGAAGGATAGGATAAGAAAGGAAAAAGGCCTGAGATCCCAAATTCATGAATTCCCGATAGTAGTTGAATTTGTTGAAGTATATATATTTATATATAATGGATTGAATGAAGGTTCATTCTATCAGGTTGGTGCATGTTTACAAGTTGGGTCTTGTATGAGGATTGGATTCCTCACATCTGAATGGATCTGAGATCAACAAGCTGGGACTTTTTATGAGGGTTGGATTCCTCATTTCCTAGTTGGATCTGAGAACTACAAGTTGTTCTTGTAACAGAGAGTTGGGTCTCTCATAGTTTATTGAAGTTGAATATATTCAAAGAATTTTCTTATGTGTTCATTCAAGTTAAATAAATAAATAAAATATTCATTCTTTTATATATTGGTTGAGAAAATTAAATAAATATATGTTGTTCAGTTAATTTATGAAAAGTGGAAAATTGTCTAAAGTTTTGTGACAATGATTCAACCCCCCCCCCCCTCTCAGTGTCAAGTGCCCATTTCAACAGAGGCCTTCATGCTAGAGGTTCAATCATTGACTCTAACTACTGAGGATATATATTTTTTGATTGACCTTTCCAAGAGGGGGGAACTGGTTAACTTGAGGAATTTTCTGTAGATTTTAACCTTGTACAATATTTACTACAAATAGATTTTTAGTAAAAGAACAGAAAAGATACAATGGAAAATACACACATTACACAAATATTTTTCCCCCTGGAAACCCAAAACAGGAAAACCAACATATTCTATATTCATTCATAGTGATATATTGTTTACAATACAATATACATATAGGAGCCAACAACATACAAAACCCTAACCCAATGACCTATATTAGTCAACAACCCTAATTCCTTAACCGAAAATAGAAAACCATCGGCAAAAAACCATGTGCCGAAAAACCACCCAACAATGGACATGAAAATCAAGGCAACATGAAAAATGAGTAAAAAATGAGACATGTTTCACAAGGAAAAAAACATTTCTCGGGGGCGTTGCCCCCGAACCCCCATGCGGGGGGATGTTTCCACTCGATGCACTGTAGACACTACTACTCGTGCAAATAATACAACACATACCCAACATTCTCCCACTTGTTGTTTTCTTTGCATACAGGAAGTTACAGAGTTACATAGTCAACAATCCAGGGAAACAATGCCCATGGATCTACACCAAGAGAAATTCTCAGTGCTCACATATTTTGTTAATGAATATGCAACATTCTTCAAAGTATCCACCTTCATCATCAATACTTTCTTTTCTTCAACCATGTCTCTCACAAAAGTGATATTGAATATCAATATGCTTTGTATTTGAATGATAAGTGGGGTTCTTCTCCATAAAAATTGCACTCTGACTGATACAATCTATCCTTACAGCTTTTTGTACCAACCCAATACATGAACACAATCTTTGTAACCATGTTGCTTCCTTACTTGCATTAGTGGTTGCCATGTATTCAACTTTTGTAGTTGAAAGTGCCACTACAACATGTCTTTTGCTCATCCAACTTATTTCTCCTCCAAACAGGTTAAACACATACCCACTTGTAGATCTCCTATGATCCATATCTTTAGCCCAGTGTGTATCCACAAATCCATGTATATCCACCACTCTGTCCAATACCGGTCTTCCTTGTTAGCACAATACATAGCTAGAAGTGCCACGTAAATACCTATAAACCCTTTTTACTGTTGTCCAATGCTCCTTCCCTAGTTTTGACATATACCTGCTCAAAACTCCAACTTCATGTGCAATGTTTGGTCTAGTACAGACCATTGCATACATCAAACTACCAACTACACTCGCATATGGAACACAAGACATGTCCTCCTCCTCTTCCTGTATCTTGGGACACTGATCCGTAGATAAATTTAGACCAACAAGAATAGGAACCTTGATCGGTTTACATTCCTGCATTTTAAACCTCTATTACACATTATTTTCTTCACCCCTATGACCGTTAATGATGTAAACCTATATGTTTCCTTCAGAGAGGTCAGTGGCCTAATATCCTGAAGAAGGGAGAAGAACTTTTACTAAGAGAAGAAGTTGTATTTTTCTTTCGTAAAAAACCTATTAAGGAAGATTTATGTAGGTTGCGCTATACACAGGGTGTGGAAATGCCTGATTTCTGCACCTTTGTCTATAGATAGGTTGAAGAGTTTCCACAGATTTCTCTATAGCTAAGGTGCAGAAAATCCTGTACGTGGGAAAAATAAGTGTCTTCTCAATGCTTCTAGAAGGAGAAGATTCTATGGTGAGGTGGCATACAAACGGTTTGGATCTTACTCACTTTCATGATTTAGTGGGATGATCCTAACCTCCTCACCTTATCCTCTTCAACTTATAAAAGGAGAGGAGCTCTCATGGAGAAAGTTATCCTTCCTTGGGATTAAGCTTAGATTGGATTGTTATTGAGTTTTGTAGATTGGAGTTTTTGTAGCTTGTATGTTGGCTTTGATATTTTCTTTGTCAAGATAGATTGTGAGTATCTATCAGATCTATAGTCTCAGAATCCATGGATTAGAAGTTTGTGGGAAGCAAGGAACTGTTGGAAGGAAATTGACAACATCAAGGCATCTGGTTGTATCTTTATTTCACATTATTTAATACATATATACTCTTCTTTCCTATATGAATGCTATTTCTTCATATTGTATGATTCCTTGATCACGTACATAGTTTCATATCAAATAGACTCTATTATTCTTGTCTTCGTTGGCTTGTTTTTATTTGCAGATATTTCTCCATAAGCCTCTTGACAGAACTTGGATTGCATTGGTGAAGATCAATATTCAATATTTAAAAGGTATGTTCTAGATCCATTTCTCATTTGATAATTGAATCTAAGGAAAGAGTAGTGTATTATCTTGTTTTTTTCTAGTTTCCCAGTGAAGCTAGGGGGATTGATTTGTGTCTGCACTTAACAATTAGCTCGATAAAAAAATTGGTGACCATACTGGGGAACATATTTTTTTCCTATTTTGTCCTTCTTTCTAGCTTTTATTGCCTGGGTTCCATTTTCTGAGTCACTGGGAGATCTGAATTGACTCTTTGACTGTTTAAGTTCAATGGAAAAACCTTCTTACTTTTTTTTTTTTTCATTTTTAATTTGATTTTCACACCCTACTTTGATGGACAGTGTGGAGATATTTGATTTCTGCACCCTACCTTTTTGACACAGTGCGGCGTTTCTGCACTGTATTGGTTCTCTGGCCTGCGGAAATTAGGAATCGACACACTGTGTTAGTCTATAGCCTGCAACGATTGTGAATTTTTTTTTTTATGGCTTTTCCTTACCCAGATCTTGGATTTGCATTTGGGGTGAATTTTTGGGTTTGATTATGATCTATTTACAGTCTGCTTGACAACTTTGAAACTTCTTTTAGTCATCTTTTCTTTGTGTTCTTTTGAAATATTTGGTCTCTTGCTTTGAGTGTCATTCAGTTACAAAGCATTGGTTTTTCTTTAGAATTGTTTGGTGAAAGAATTTCTTTTTCTCTTATCGAATAGTTCATGTTAAAAGAGAAAATTGTTTGGGTTTCTTTGTTTCATATCTATTTGTTATTGCTTTTAGCTATCTTTGAAACAAAATTTTTTAATTTCTTGACTTATATTATATTGGGGGCATCTTTGCATTTGAAGTAGCGAAATTGCATGATTTTTGGCATTTTTGATCTTGAATTCTAAAAAGAATTCCCCCTCATGGACAGGGGGGCCAAGAATCGTGTATTGGTGTACAGTCTCTTTTGCTCATTTCTTGAGAATCTCTATATTGATGAGTTTAGTATGTTTTGGGAAATTGTGCATTTGGGAATGATAAACGTTTTATCCTTATCGTAATATAGCTTTCATCAAAGTGAAATATTTTCATTCTCATTTCTTTGCATTGTTTAGAGTCGGTCCAAACATTATCTAGTCCATGCCATCTTTGTTTTGAGTAACAAAAGCCTTGAAAATAAAGATCTTATAAAAATTGATTAGAAATTTTTATATTTTCTTGTAGCAAACCTACATTAGATTAGTTGTAGGGATTTGGAATAGGTGTGAAAAATAACTTTCCAAAGCTACAACCAAACATAGAATCTTGAGTTAGGGAGCGGTGAAATCCACTTGCTACATTTTGTCCTGGGAAGCCCTTCTCACACAAGGGTCAAACTTGAGGTCGCATTGAGAATGGCAGAGTTACTCGCCCTGCTTTGTTGGTCTTGGTGTAGAGATTGTTCTTATTATGGGAGTTACTCACCAGTTACTGTTAATCGTGTTGGGAGTGTTGATGATGTCGAGATCACCCGAACAACCCATAAGCCCAAGTACCATTGCAGGATTTGTAAGGGTAGCCATATTCTTAAGGATTTATGTGGTCTATTTGAAGTTATAGAAGCATCGTATACACACCCTCTCTAGCCCATGTCGTCAGCCTCTAAACAACATACTGATGACCTCCCGTCAACTAGTCATGATATAGTTTGGAACAAGAAAAAAAGAGTCAAGCTCCTCTGTATGTTATGCAAAGGGAGTCATCTAACTCACCTTTTCCCTCGTATGGACGAAGCCTCAAAATTATTGGAAGACATGATCGTTTCCCAACCTCAACTTCCAGCTACTTATCGCATGCTTACTCTCAACCCCCATGTAGTTGATGTAATGATCAATCTGGTCCCTTCATCGGTCAGTTGAGTTGATCATGTAGTCAATCTGGTCACATCCTTAGCTGAACGAGTTGACCAAGTGGTTTATCTGATCCCATCTTCAGTCGATCCCACTCTCCTGTTAGAGAGTGAAACCCAAGCAGTCGATCTGTTTCCACCTATCAACACCATTCTCCCCTTGGAGAATGAAACCCAAGTGGTCGATCTGACCTCGTCATCAGTCGATCCTACTCTCCCGCTAGAGAGTAAACCTGATATTGCCCATGTTTTTCTCGTTGATACAAAATCTATCGTGTTAGAGAGAATTCCTCCTTCTCTTGTGGAACCCCCCCCAAGTAAAGAGGCCATCATTTTTTATTGGGGTGTGCTAACTGGACCTCGTCTTCCCTCTCACATTTCTTTCAAGATTACAGTACAGGTTTGTGGATAGGACATTCCTCAGACGTTGATAGATGAAGATTAATCCGTTAGCATTTTTTCCTCTCTTGCTTAGTAATATTTGGGTTATCATCAGCTTTTGTCGGTTACCCAGACTCTGTTTGAGTTTAACAAAAGAACTAGTCACCCTTTAGGGATCCTTCCTTAGTTACCCGTAACTTTGGGAGAGAAAATTGTCTTTGTTGATGTCATGGTAGTCCAAGACCCTTTGGATTTCAATTTACTCGATGGACGAGATTATGTCTATGCCATGAAATCTATTGTGTCCACTCTTTTTCGTGTGATACCTTTCCCACACGATGGAATAATGGTGACTATTGATCTACTTTCATTTTTTGGCCCTGACTTGACCATCAATTCAATGAACTTCCGAACCGGTTCTTATATGCATACGATATTGCCCCTGCCACAGGTCAATTATGTGGCATTGTCTCCCATGCCTGCAGCTGCCAATGTAGATAAGCCTCTAACTGTAAGCTCAGTCTCTTATGACTTATATCTGGTATTTGACATGGTGATCTCTTTGGTAGAGCTATTGGAGCCTAATATCCTTACCCCTATCGTGACCCTTGACATGTTTTCCTTCCAGAGTGTGCTTCTTCCATCCAGTGAATATCTCTTGGAGGCCATGACTCAGTTTTTTCCCTTGACATGGTGTCCTTCTGGAACATTTTCCTCTTGGAAGCCGTGATCTAGAAGAGATATTTAAGCATGGTTTTCTGATTTCAAGCTCATTAAAAATTGAAACCAGCTATGAGCATGGTTTTCTGATTTCAAGATCAATAAAAAATGAAACCATCTCTGAGCAATGTTTTCTGATCTCAAGCTCATTCAAAAATGAAATCAGTTGTGAGGATACTTTTTGTGTCTCTGTAGCAACCTCGTTAAAAAATGAAATAGAGATTACAAGCATAGTTCTTTTTTATGTGTCAAGCTCATTAAAAAATGAAATAGAGGTATAGGGATTGAACCTGGATTCACGATCATAGTTCTTCTCTTGTGTCAAGATTGTTAAAAAATGAAACAACTTCCCCCTCTCTGTTTGAGTCAATTCTAGTTTATGAAGCTTAATTTCATTCACCTTTGCAGTTGGACGAAACAAAGCTTAGGGGGCAATGCTTCTAGCCTCTGGACTTCATGCTGAAGTTGAGTCGCTAGTTTCTTAAGATAGGGGCTAAGTACCAACCATCCCTATATTATGCGTTGGGAAGTACAAGCATAGTTTTCTATGGTTCAAGATTCTGTAAAAATTAAACCACCTACCTCAAGCATAGTTTCCTCTGGTTCAAGATTGTGTAAAAATGAAACTAGATCCAAGCATCATTTTGTTTAGTTTTAAGCTTGTGAAAAAATAAAATCTATCCCAAGCATAGCTTTGTTTTGTTTTAAATCTTGCGTAAAAATGAAAACAATCCCAAGCTTAGTATTTGTTCTTTCTCATGCTCGTAAATACATGATAATAAGTTACCAATCTTAGTCTTTGTTATTTCTCATGCTGGTAAATACCTGAGAATGTAAGTGAGTAAAATTTTATCACTTTTTTGGACTTGTAAAGGTTATATGAAAAAGGAACCCCCTGGAGTTCCCTTTAAGCTCTTTTTAGACTCTCTAAACATGAAAAGATTGCCAAGTGATTTTGTTCTTTTCACGCTCATTAAATTATGTGAAGAAAACATCTGTTGAGTGGTTGTAACACCCTGTTTCCCCCAACTTGTAAATATATAACTGGATTGGCCAAGAACTATGGCAAACTCATAAATGTGAATATGTTATGTAAATGGACCTTGAGGAAGAGGTCAATGAATGTGAATAACATTCTGAATTTATTGCAGGACTGCTAATGAGAGGAGGTGCAGAAAAAGAGACCACGATGGCGGTGGAGGACACCTAAAAAGGTGGCGTTAACTTCCACCGAGAATTAAATACCGTATTTGGACTCCACTGGCCCAAAGAACCAAAAGCGGCTCACTGGACCTAAAATACAATGCCTCGCAGGCTGGTAGGCATATGGCTTGATGAGGGATGGGATGGTAAACCACCCATTTGTAGAGCCGTCAGGCCTGATTGGCATGAGGGTAATCGTGCCACACGTAACCTCGCGAGAGGATAAGGCGTATGGTAGAGACGATTGAAAGGGCAGACGTGAGGGGAACTCTGGATTACACAGAGTGAGTGATAGAAGAGAGGAAGGATTGCAGCCTTCACTCCTGGTCACTAGCAGACTGAGAGATGTAGTCTCAACAGCATCGTGGTCTCAGCTTGGGGGCGACTAGTGGTAAATCTGTTGGGAGTCGCTACGCCTACGGTTGGGTGGAAATGAGCACCCCTCTCAGCAGTTGCTTAAACCTGGTGTTATTTCTGATAAGTGTTTGCCTCTGGCATCTAGAAATATATGTATTCTGATAATTGTGCTCATAAGCTATGAAACTGTGAATGTTTTCATTATAAGAAGGTATGTATGGTATTTGATAAGTACTAGTACTTGTATATGCTTATAACAGAAAAACCACGCATGGCTTATGTTGATAAATGAATCTAATTATGCATAAGTTGAACCAAGTCCAACTTCCAGTTCGTTCTCAGGAAATTATTTCCCCTGATCTGTCTCGAGGAATGCCCCGGAATAGACCTCTTCACATAGATTCCCTCCTTGGAAAGGTTTACCAAGAACCTAAAAAAAGGACTTGAATGTGCAAGTCTTAACAACCCTGTATGAAGAGGAATGACTCTCTTAAAATCTCGAAGTAGCAACGTAGGGATAAGTATTTATCAATGGATGAGATCCTGTCGGGGAACCTGCGGTCATTCAAGACCGTTAAATCGAAGGAATAAACGAGGGCGTTAATTTCCTTAACCCCTTTTTTTCCTCTATCTTCATGAATAGCGAGGAAATCAGAATTGTAGACCCCCAGGCTCCATGAGGACATCTGGACCGTTGGTTTTCTACGTCCAAAGAGAAGTAGGAAAGGGTGTGGCATCAGGACCGATCTGAACCGTTAGATCTTAGCTAGGAAACCCGACAGTTGTTAGATCTATAGGAAGATAGACGAGGGTTAAGCCTCATGAATAGGGATCTCACAAACTCGAAGGTTCGCAAGGTAAGAGCCCAAAGGTTGAATGCTCCGAGTTGCAAGTGGCGAAGCCACGAGAGGATCAGGACCATCCATTCGAGGAGGACAGGTCGCAGAGATCCAGGGATCTCGCAAATTCGAAGGTTCGCAAGGTAAGAGCCCAAAGGTTGAATGCTCCGAGTCGCGAGTGGCGAAGCCACGAGAGGATCAGGACCGTCCATTCGAGGAGGAAAGGTGGCAGAGATCCAGGGATCTCGCAAATTCGTAGGTTCACGAGGTAAGATCCCAAAGATTGGGTGCTCCAAGTCGCGAATAGCGAAGTGCTGAGACCTGAGCATGAGAGAACACATGGAAAAACTTCAAGGTGGGGCCCGCGTGATTGACGGGTGGACATGCATCGCCTAGAGAAGGGAGTCAATGCTCTGTTGACTTCTTGTGTCTCAGGGATTTACGGGAAAAGGGCATGAGAGCTCAACACTTGGGCCTTCGAAGTTGCGAGTAGCGAGAGGAAAAATTAAATATCGCTTCTCGAGGGTTCACGAAGGGAAGGTGCCAAGATTCGATGCTACAACTCGTGAAGGGGCGAGTTGCAAGAAGTACGAAGGGAAGGTCAACCCTCGCTGACTTTCAAGTCTCAGAGGTTCGCATATCAGAGGAACGAGAGTTCAATCGTTGAACTCACGAAGCGGCGAATAGCGAGAGGAGCTAGAGTTCATCCTAGCTGGCGGTCATGCATAGAGGATGTTGACAGAAGGGATCTATACCCATTTTGTGATCTCGAGTATCGGTGATTAGTGAAGAAAATTCAAGGGTCATCGACTCACGACTCGCGAGGCCACGAGATTGTGAAAGGTGCTTTCATTTAGGCGTGTATGTGGTCCTATTGAACTAGGGACTAAAGAACGGGAGCTAGTGCTTTGTCGTTAAGCGGCGGGTAGATCTGGACGGCCAAAAATTTGCACGTCCAGATCTACAGCCAAGATTTCATTCTGAAGCCCCCTCGCCATTCTACCTTCAATATTGGACTCAATTGTATCGCTGAGTCACGAAACACGAAAAGGCACCTGGTTTTTTTGGCCTGTGGTCCTAACCCACGATCACAGGGAGGTGAACAGGGAAGAACTAGCCTGCACTAGATCCCCGTAGGACTTCGGGGATTCCGTCCCTTGAGGAAAAACAAAAAAAAAAACTCTACTACGGTGTAGTGGGTATGTGACAAATTGGTATCAAAGCATGGTTACAACACTCGGCCTGATTGGGCTCATGCACGAGTCACGCATAAACCACGTTCGAAGCACTTCTATGAGGAGTAACTCCCTGACTTAACTCCCTTGTCCAGGATTAAAAACTTGGAAAATGAGAACCCGACTATGTATGCAAGGAAAAGAAGTTATGAATTTATGCGTGATTTATAAAAATGAATTTAACTCTTGACTAACAACTAGCATTTGTCTTTTCACTCAAGCGAACGATCAACCGTGGGAATCTACAAACGCAGAAAATGGTGACTCACCAAGAGGTGCGAGAAGGCTCCCACAATAGAGATGAAGAGTCTGATGAAAGAAGAGAAATAGGAACCCCTCCAGGCCTAGCTGAGACTGTGAGGAGTCTCATGGTAGAATTGCAAAGCTGCAAGGCCGATAATGAAAGGATGATGAAAGAACAAAAAAAGAAAACCGAAATTAATGCAGTTCTACTGCAGAGCTTATCTGACCTACAGCGACAAATGCAGCATGAACCTGAGATGCAGAATCATGGTCGTGTCAGTGGCCACACTAAGAGAATCACATCTAGAAAGGTCCACCCCAGAGGTAAATGACCAATGCCAGACGATTCCACTGAGAAGGAAGCTAGTGATTCAGAAGGTTCTTCCAGTAGCAGGACCAGTTCCTATTCTCAAAAGAAACAAAAGAAGCAAAAGACTTCCAACACTCATGAGGAATTCAAAAAGGCTAAACCTCCCTCCTTCGACGACGAGATAAAGAAGGGAGAGGAATTTGAGGCTTGGCTACTTGGACTGAAGAAATATTTCAGAGTCCATGATTTCTCAGAGAACTTGAAGGCCCGAGTGGCCACTTTCAATCTGAATGGAAAGGCTTCCATCTGGTGGGAAGACCTTAACAATATGAAAGGGGTCCGCGAGGAGGACCTGTCATGGAAAAAGTTTGAGAAGTATTTCCAGAAGAAGTATTTGTCGAAAAGGTATTTCGACGAGAAGGATAAAGAGTTTTATGAACTCAAACTGGGACAACTTACTATGGAGGATTATGTCAACAAATTCCTCGACTTACTAAGATATGTACCCTACATCAAAGAAGAGAAGGCGAAGGCACAATGCTTCATCAGTGGGATACCCAAGGAATATCGAAACCGAATCGAATTCGACGAGCCAAAGACCTTAGAAGACACTATTCAAAAAGCAACATATTGTCATGAACAATATGGACATCGGGCAGAGTCTCGTGGAGACTGGAAACAAAAGAGTGGTTCGAGATTTCAGAAAAAAGGGGAGAAAATCCTCAGGATTTAAAAGCTACAAGAAGAACCCCAGAATGAACTTTCCAACTCGAAGTGTACTCCAACAGAACTTTCCCTCAGTGGATGAAAATAAAACTTCTGGACCTATACCAGTAAAGACTGATAACCCAAAGAAGATACCTTTGGAATGTTGGGATTGCGGAGGAGAGCATCTCCAGAGAGACTATCCACACCGACAATAGAACAATCAGAAAATTTATAACATGCAGGAAGCTACCACGGTTAATGATGTGGCAAGGAGTGTGTCGCAGATCTATGCAGCCTTGGATAATAACCAAGCTGACCACCAAGCTTCAGTGGTGGAAATAGAAGGTATGATTTTCAACCATCTAGTGTCTATTTTGATTGACCTTGGTTCAAATTTGAGTTATATAGCCCCTAAAGTTGTTGATAAGTGTAAGCTACAGCCAAGAAAACAAACTAAGCCATGGTTAGTACAGTTAGCCACTGGTACCAAAAGAAAGGTGGTAGAGGCTATACCAGCCTGCCAGTTAATGTTGGGTAAATTCCCCACCCAAGCAACCCTTAATGTATTACCCCTAGGGTCATACGACGTGTTGATTGGTATGGACTGGCTAGCCGCCCATAAAGTCAAACTGGACTATTACCATAAAACCTTAGAATTTGTGAGCAAATAAGGACAAAGGATAACCCTCCAAGGGATCCGAAAGCCGGTCTCGGTGAGACAAATATCATCCCTACAAATGAGAAAGTATTGCCGAAGGGGATGTCCCCTATATGCAATACAGGTACTGAAAATAATCGAAGGCGCTAAACCAAGCCTCGATGATCACCCTATCCTAAGAGAATACAGAGATGTATATCTGGAAGAGGTACCGGGTCTACCTCCAAGAAGAGACATTGACTTCTCGATAGAACTCGCACCAGGAGCGGTGCCGGTGTCTAGAACACCCTACCGGATGAGAACACCTGAGTTAGTTGAACTCAGCTTGCAATTGAAAGAAATGATGGACAAGGGTTATATTCGACCCAACATGTCCCCATGGGAAGCACCAGTCCTATTTGTGAAAAAGAAGGATGGCACCCTTAGACTGTGCATAGATTACCGACAACTTAATAAAGTAACTATAAAGAACAAATACCCCTTGCCCAGGATCTATGATCTATTCGATCAGTTGGGAGGTGCGTATATTTTCTCAAAGATTGACTTGAGGTCGAGATACCATCAAGTCCGAATTATGGGTGAAGACATCCATAAAACCACTTTCCGGACACGGTATGGTCACTATGAGTTTGTGGTAGTGCCATTTGGGTTAACCAATGCCCCTGCCACTTTCATGTGCTTAATGAACAATGTACTCAGTAAATTTTTAGATAAATTTGTACTAGTTTTCATCGATGACATATTAATCTACTCTAAGAATAGAGAAGAACATGAAGAACATCTTAGACTTTTGATGCAAGTGCTAAGAGAGAATCAACTCTATGCTAAATTCAGCAAGTGTGACTTCTTTCAGAAGAAAATACGCTACTTGGGACATGTTCTGTCCAAGGAAGGGGTAGCAGTAGATCTTGACAAGATCAGGTCTATCATGGAATGGCCTACCCCAAAGGATGTCTCGGACATCAGATCCCTTATGGGATTGGCAAGATACTATAGAATATTTATAAAAGATTTCTCCCAGATTGGTTGTCCAATCACTGCCCTCCAGAAGAAGGGAACCAAATTTCTGTGGACACAACAATGTAAAGAAATATTTCAAACATTGAAACATCTACTAACCCATGCACCCGTGTTGAAAATCGCTAACCCAGAAGTTGATTTCCTTGTGTGCACAGATGCCTGTAAGGAAGGGCTCGGAGGAGTCCTTATGCAAGAAGGAAAGGTCATCTGCTATGAATCCCAAAAATTGAATGAACACGAGGTCAATTATGTGACTCATGATCTAGAACTAGCTTCCATAGTGCACACCTTAAAAATGTGGAGGCAATACCTCCTAGGAAGGAAGTTTGTTCTTATGACAGACCACTGTGGATTACGGTATTTGTTTGATCAACCCAAGCTCAATGCTAAACAATCTAGATGGATGGCCCTCCTTAGCGAATTTGATTTTGAAATCAAACACATTAAAGGGAAAGAGAACAGGGTGGTCGATGCCCTTAGCAGAAGCATGAGAACAATTCACATGGCAGTGGTAAGTACCTGCGAGACAGATGTCAAGAACAAAGTCAAAGAGGCACAAGAAATAGATCTCTTCGTCCAAAATGTGACTCTGTACCTACAACAAGAACCCGCTGGAGAAAAATATGAAGGCTATCAGATGACCAAAGGAGGCCTGCTCACTTACAGAGATAGACTGTACATCCCCAATTGTGATGACTTGAAGAGGTTCATCATGGATGAATTACACAAAAGACCCTACACTGGTCACCCAAGATACTAGAAAATGATTACTGCCACCCGAAAACAATTTTATTGGCCTGGATTGAAAAGGACATTGCCAAATATTTGGCCCACTACATAGAATGCCAACAGGTTAAAGCGGAACATCAACACCCAGCCGGATTACTGCACCCTTTACCCATCTAAGAATGGAAATGGGAAACCATCTCCATGGATTTTATCACTGGATTACCATTATGGTAGTGGTGGATAAACTAAGCAAGTCTGCTCATTTCATCCCCGTCAAATCGACCTGCAAGGCGATAGATATCACACAGGTATTCATGAAAGAGGTGTTTCGACTGCACGACATGCCGAGAGAGATAATATCTGACAGAGACACAAAGTTCACTTCCAAATTCTGGAAATCACTGATGGCGGGTTTAGAGACCAAATTGTTGTTTAGCACAACCTATCACCCTCAAACCGATGGACAGATAGAAAGAGTAAATCAGATATTAGAAGATATGTTAAGGATGCATGTGATGCATCAACCTAGGAAATGGGAAGACTACCTGCCATTGGTAGAATTTGCCTACAACAACTTCTACCAAGTATCCTTAAAGATGAGTCCCTTCGAGGTCCTCTATGGTAGACAGTGTAATACCCTAGTCAGATGGAGTAATCCTGTGAATAGAATTTCTATTGGACCCAATATGTTGAAGGAAATGGAACAACACATGACTTAGATAAAACAAAATCTTAGGGCTGCTCAGAGCCGACAGAAAATTTATGCCGATCAAAAGAGAACTCCAAGAGAGTTCCAAATGGGAGACCATGTATATCTCAGAATTAAGCCCAGAAGGAGTTCTCTGAAAATGGGAGCTTGTGCCAAACTGGCACCCCAGTATTGTGGACACTTTGAGGTTCTAGACAGAGTGGGACCTGTAGCCTATCGACTAGCACTTCCTCCCACAGTAAAAGAACATAATGTTTTCCATGTTTCATTATTGAAGAAATATGTACATGATGCGAATCATATAATTGACTGGTCTGTGATCCAGGTGAAACCGGAGGGAGAGTTTCTACCAGAACCCCAATGCATATTGGACAAAAAGGAAACCCGACTCCGGAACAGAACCATTGCACAGGTCAAGGTGCAGTGGAAACATTTTGGCCCAGATGAGGCTACATGGGAGATGGAAGATGCCATGAAACTGGCATATCTGATTTTGTTTACTTCTGTACATGCAAATCATGTTAGTAGATAAGAACATCGAGGACGATGTTCCTTTTAAGGGGGAGGGAATTGTAACACCCTTTTTCCCCCAACTTGTAAATATATAACTGGACTAGCCAAGAACTATGGAAAAATCATAAATGTGAATATGTGATGTAAATGGACCTTGAGGAAGAGGTCAATGAATGTGAATAATAGTCTAAATTTATTGCAGGACTGCTGATGAGGGGAGGTGTAGAAAAAGAGACCATGATGGCGATGGAGGACACCTGAAAAGTTGGCATTAACTTCCATCGAGAATTAAATACCGTATTTGGACTCCATTGGCTCGAAGAACCAAAAGAGGCTCGGTGGCCCTGAAATTCAATGCCTCATAGGCTAGTAGGCAGATGGCTTGATGAGGGATGGGATGGAAAATTTCCCATCCGTAGAGCCGTCAAGCCTGATTGGTGCGAGGGTAATCGTGCCACACGCAACCTCGAGAGAGGATAAGGCGTATGGCAGAGACGATTGAAAGGGCAGACGTGAGGGGAACTCTAGATTATGATGAGTGAGTGATAGCAAAGAGGAAGGATTGTAGCCTTCGCTCCTGGTCATTGGCAGACTGAGAGACGTATTCTCAATAGCATCTTGGTCTCAGCTCGGGGGTGGCTAGTGGTAAATCCACTGGGAGTCGCTAAGCCTACGGTTGGGTGGAAATGAGCACCCCTCTCAGCAGTTGCTTAAACCTGGTGTTATTTCTAATAAGTGTTTTTCCTCTGGCATCTGGAAATATATGTATTCTAATAATTATTCTCATAAGCTGTGAAACTATGAATGTTTTCATTATAAGAAGGTCTGTATGGTATTTTGATCAGTACTAGTAGTTGTATATGTTTATAACAGAAAAACCACGCATGGCTTATGTTGATAAATGAATCTAATTATGCATAAGTTGAACCAAGTCCGACTTCCAGTATGTTCTCCGGAATTTTTTTCCCCTAATCTATTTCCAGGAATGCCCCAGAATAGACCTCTTCACAGAGATTCCCTCCTTATAAAGGTTTACCAAGAACCTGGAAAAAGGACTTGAATGTGCAAGTCTTAAAAACCCTGTATGAAGAGGAATGACCCTCTTAAAATCCCAAAGTAGCAGCATAGGGATAAGTATTGATAAATGGATGAGATCCTGTCGGGGAACCTGCGATCATTCACGACCATTAAATCTAAAGAATAAATGAGGGTGTTAATTGCCTTAACCCCTTTTTTTCCTCTATCTTCGTGAATAGCGATGAAATAAGAATCGTAGACCCCCAGGCTCCATGAAAACATCTGGACCGTTGGTTTTCCATGTCCAAAGAGCAGTAGGAAAGGGCGCGACATTGGGACCGATTTGAACCCTCAGATCATAGCTAGGAAACCCGACAGTCGTTAGATCTATAAGAAGATAGACGAGGGTTAAGCCTCGTGAATAGGGATCTCGCGAACTTGGAGGTTCGCAAGGTAAGAGCCCAAAGGTTGAATTCTCTGAGTTGTGAGTGGTGAAGCCATGAGAGGATCAAAACCGTCCATCTGAGGAGGACAGGCGGTAGAGATCTAGGGATCTCGTAAATTCGGAGGTTCGCAAGGTAAGATCCCAAAGGTTGAATGCTCTGAGTCGCAAGTGGAGAAGCCAGGAGAGGATCAGGACCATCCATCCGAGGAGGATAGGTGGCAGAGATCCAGGGATATCACAAATTCAGAGGTTCGTGAGGTAAGAGCCCAAATATTGGGTGTTCCAAGTCATGAATAGCGAAGTGCCGAGAGCCGAGCACGAGAGAACATATGGAAAAACTTCAAGGTGGGGCCTGCGTGATTGATGGGTGGACACACATCGCCTAGAGAAGGGAGTCAATGCTCCGTTGACTTCTTGTGTCTCGGGGATTCACGGGAGAAGGGCATGAGAGCTCAACACTTGGTCCTTCAAAGTCGCGAGTAGCGAGAGGAAAAATTAAATATCGCTTCTCGAGGGTTCGCGAAGGGAAGTTGCCAAGATTTGATGCTACAACTCGTGAAGGGGTGAGTTGCAAGAAGTACGAAGGGAAGGTCAACCCTCATTGACTTTCAAGTCTCAGAGGTTCACATATCGGAGGAACGAGAGTTCAATCATTGAAATCATGAAGTGGCGAATAGCGAGAGGAGCTAGAGTTCAGCCTAGCCGGCGGTCATGCACAGAGGACATTGACAGAAGGGGGCTATACCCATTTTGTGATCTCGGGTATTGGTGATTAGTGATGAAAATTTGAGGGTCGTCGAATCATGACTCGCGAGGCCGCGAGATTGTGAAAGGCACCTACATTTAGGTGCGTATGCAGTCCTATCGAACTAGGGACTAAAGAACGAGAGCTAGTTCTTTATTGTTAAGCGGCAGGTAGATCTGGACGACCAAAAATCTGCGCACCCAGATTTACGGCCAGGATTTCATTCCGAAGCCCCCTCACCATTCTACCTTCAAGATTGGACTCAATTGTATCACTGAGTTGCGAAACACGAAAAGGCACCTGGTTTGTTTGGCTTGTGGTCCTAACCCATGATCACAGGGAGGTGAACAGGGAAGAACTAGCCTACACTAGATCCCCGTAGGACTTTGGGGATTCCGTCCCTTGAGGAAAAAAAAAAAAAACTCTACTACATTGTAGTGGCTATGTGACAGTGGTAGTTTATCTCGTTTTTGATCTCATCAGACTACTTTACGAAAAATGAACTGAGATTTCTCTTTAAGTGTTTTTCAGACTCTCTTAACATGAAAAACCCTCGAGTTTTCTTTCTTTGGACTCGTAAAAAAAACATCGAAAGACCCATATGGGACCAAACCACTCCTTCTTATGGTTTGTTAAACATACTCTGAAGGACTCATCTGAAGGATGAGATTACATTTCAAGCATATGTTATCCTCCTCAAGCTTGTGTAAAAATAAAGAGGTACTCGCCAGAAATGGTGGGGGGGAATTTGGAAAGAAGTATATCTAAACATGTATTCTATGGAAGAGTCACTTTTGAACATGACACCCTTTCACTCACCTTGTGTCTAGGTTGGAATATTCACTTGTCTCTTGGTCATACTCCTTTATAAGATTACAAATTTGTATGTGATCCCTATTGTTGAGTCAATGTTTCCAAGATAATTGTCGTGTCATCAATATGTTCAAAGAGAAGTTCAACCTGAAAAGCCTTCTATTTTGTTGGCCATTTCTGTAGTCCTTAAGCCTTCTATTGTGTCAACCATCCCTAATTCAGTCCTCATTCATTGGTTACTTTGATCTACTTCAAATCTTGTTACTTGTTTCGTGTCATTGATGGGGGATACATTAAGGCCCTCCTATGACAAGTATTTTCCTGTCGAATTCAACTCATTATCTAGAAATTAGACTTAGAAACTAATTGGTAATTTGGAACCTACATGCTTCAATGGAAGGTTTCCTTGCTTTCGACAGTGGTTTTTCATTATTGACCCTTGATCAGGAGATTATGCTGAGTGTTTGACTTCAGCTCATTAATTCACATTCGTTGGATTGTACTAGAGTACCTTGGGAGTCATTGACATTAATGGTGATTTCCATCGCACTTGTTAATGGTATACACTAATGAATGGTAATAAATTAGTTTCTACCATGTTCGACTTCATCAAATGTATTCACATGGTTAGATTCATACTATCGAGTGGTGGAGATGAAGACCCTGGATCTTTTTTGATAGATTCAGGTTGTGTTGGAGTATATCCAGTTTATACTGTTGCAAAGATCCACATTGTATGTCTCATGGCTATGTTCAAATTTGAATCTTTAACACATAGATCCAAGTGTATTTTTGGTGGCTATGTTCATATTTGAGTCATAATGACATGGATCCACAGTGTATGTTTGGTGGCCATGACCTATCTTACTTGACATGGGTCTTTGCATGTTGGCATTTATGTTTTGAGTCACTTGTATTCTGAGTATGGGAATTCCTACCTCAGTGATGATATATTATTGTACTGCATTTCCTTGTTTCTTGGCAGGTTTCTGACCGATTATTCCTTGTTCCCTACACACACTCGACAAAATATTTCAGTTATCGCTCTATTCTAACTTCATACTTCAGAGGGCTCTATGTTACACATTATTTTCATCACCCCTATGAACATTAATGGTGTAAACCTATCTGTTTCCTTCATAGAGGTTTGTGGCCTGGATTCCTGAAGAAGGAAGGGAGAAGAAATTTTATTGAGAGAAGAAGTTGTATTTTCCTTTGTAAAATCCCTATTAAAGAATATTTCCATAGGTTGCACTATACACTGGGTGCGGAAATGCTTGATTTTTGCACCTTTCTCTATAGCTAGGTTACGGAGTTTCTGCAGGTTGCTCTATAGCTAGGGTGCATAAATTCATGTACGTGGGCAAAGCAAGCATCTTCTCGATGCTTCCAGAAGGATACGATTCTATGGTGAGGTGGCCTCCAAACAATTTGCATCTTACTCACTTTCATGATTTAGTGGGATCATCCTAACCTCCTCGCCTTATCCTCTTCAGCTTATAAAAGGAGAGTAACTCTCATGGAGAAAGTTAGCTTGGCTTGGGATTAAGATTAGATTGGCTTTTTATTGAGTTTTGTAGCTTGGAGTTTTTGGAGCTTGTATGTTGGCTTTGAGATTTGCTTTGTCAAGATAGATTGTGAGTAGCTATCAGATATATAGTCTCAGAATCTATGGATTAGAAGTGTGTGGGAAGCAAAGAACTGTTGGAAGGAACCTGACAACATCAAGGAATATGGTTGTATCTTTCTTTCACATTCTTTAATACAGATATAATTTTCTTTCCTATATGAATGTTATTTGTTCATATTGTATGATTCCTTGATCACATACATAGTTTCATATCAAATAGACTCTAGTATTATTATCTTCGTTGGCTTGTGTTTATTTGCAAATATTTATCCATACGCCTCGTGACAGATCTTGGATTGCATTGGCGAAGTTGGATCTTCAATATTTAAAAGGCATGTTCTACATCCATTTCTCATTTGATAATCGAATCTAAGGAAAGATTAGTGAATTGTCTTGTTTTGTTCTAGTTTCGTAGTGAAGCCAGGGGGATTGATTTGTGTTTTCACTTAACAATTAGCCCAATAACAACCTATGGAATATTGTCTCGACATATTTTCTCTTATTTAACCAAAGTTTCCTATTTTTTTGATCTATTTTAATTTCCATGCCCAAAATGAAATGTGAAGCACTGAGATCCTTCATGTCAAATTTAGAGGAAAATTGAGTTTTCACATCCTAGATAATCTTCTTGTTGTTTCTTATCAACAACATGTAATCCACATACAAGACCAAATAAATCAAATGATCACCAATTAATTTCAAATACACATAGTGATCCTCTTTTCTTCTTGTGAAGCCAAGTCCCAACATATAAGTATCAAATTTTTTATACCACATCCTTGGTGATTGTTTTAAACCATACAAGGCCTTTTTCAGCTGGCATACCAACTCCTTATTTCCCTTCACAACGTAACCTTTTGATCACTTCATATAGATTTATTCTTCCAAATCCCCATGTAGGAATCATGTCTTCACATCCACCTGTTCTACTTCAAAATCAAATGCAGCAACAACATATAACATAAATATTATAGAGTTTAACTTGGCAACAAGAGAAACAATATCACCAAAATCAATTCCCTCAACCTGGGAATAACCCTTTTCTACTAACCGAACTTTGTATTTCTCCACTTTTCCTTCTGCATTCAACTTATTTTTAAATACCCATTTGTTTCCAATGGGATTTCTTCTAGTCCACAACTCCACTAGATCCCAAGCCTAATTCTTATCCAATGCTTTCATTTCTTCGTCCATGTCCCTTTTCCAAATATTTCCATCCTCTGAATCCACTGCCTCCCTGACAGTTCTAGGATCATCATTAGTAATAGGAAAAGAAAAATTTGAACAAAAATAAGATGGAGTATACCTTTCCAATAGCCTTCTTTCTTGAACTGATCTCCTCAATACTGGAGTATGAGGATCTTCTTCTTTTGATTCTTATTCTTTTGTAGAGTTTGACTCATCACCTAAGAAAAAATTACCTCCATCCTACCTTTCATATTCATAGAAACACTTCCTGTGGGGATTCATATGAAAGGATGCACTTGAGTCAACCAACCATACCTCATGATCTGCATGTGTTCTTGAAGAAGCCAAGCACACATCCCCTCCTTCTTTCTTGGAGGTCTTTTCTTATGTAGAAGGAGATTCTTCAGATCCTTCATTTTTCTCAACTTTGGATCTACACTACTTCTTGTAGTGCCCTTGTTTTCCACATCTCCAACATACCTTTACAAAATTTCTAGGAGATTTAGATCTACCTTTAGACTTAGATCTCCCACTTGAGAACTTAGATCTATTTCTTTCCTAGGAGCATCCTCTTGCAAATAATGCATTTGTGCTCTGTCCTTCCATATTATTTCATCTGATATCCTTAAACAATAAGGATGAGACCACTTCATCAAAATTCAAGGAAGTTGTATTACTACCTATGGCCACAACCGAACTATACCAAAAGTCTAGTAAAGAACATAGTAAATCAATACACTTATATTCATATGAAATTTTAATCTCTACAGATACTAACTGATTTACCACACTACTAAAAGAATTCAAATGCTCTACCACCAAGTCTCCATCTCTCATCCTTGGATTATGCAACTTATTTCTCAGGAATAGTTTATTTACTAGGGACTTACACTGATACAACTTCCCCAACGTATCCCATAAATCCTTGGTTGTAGCTTCCTCTAACACATTTAGTAATACTGAATCTGATAGACACAGTCGGATTGTGCTCTTCGCCTTCCGATCCAACTTTTTCCAGTCATCTGTTGAAGTTCCTATAGGTGCATTACCTAGATATACCATGATCTAATGGTCTCTGTCCACCAACAGATCTTCCATATTGAGCTTCCATAGCTCAAATTTTTTCCCATTAAACTTCTCAATCTCCATTTTCGAATTGCTTTCCATTTCTTTTCACCTGAAAAATAAATACCACAAATCTTGCACTGTAACAAGGCTTATCACAGTCCAGAGCCAAACCCTTGACCATAAAGGCATCCCCATAAATCCAACAAAGCTCTGATACCAAATGTAGATTTTAAACTTGTACAATAATTACTACAAACACATTTTTAGTAAAAGAACAAAAAAAATACAATGGAAAATACAAACATTACACAAATCTTTTTTCCCTGGAAACCCAAACTAGGAAAACCAACATATTCTATATTCATTCATAGTGATACATTGTTTACAATACAATATACATATAGGAGCCAGCGGCATCCAAAACCCTAACCTAATGACCTAGATTAGTCAACAACCCTAATTCCTTAATCATAAATAGAAAACCATAAGAAAAAATCCATGTGCTGAAAAGATGCCCAACAATGGACATGAAAATCGAGGCAACACGAAAAATGAGGCAAAAATGTGACACATTTCCTAAGGAAAAAAAAATTCTTGGGGGTGTTGGCTCTGAACCTCTGTGTGGGGAGATTTCTCCCCCTACACCCCCCAGGTGGGGGCCTGTCGCCCCCCCCCTTGTGCAAAGAATATAACACCTACCCAACATTTTCCTCCATAACCACACAACATAGAGGACTATATTGGTATGTACTGTGAGGCTAGAACTAAGAAAGTAGGATCTTAGGTGCCAATTCAGAAGATAACAAGCCTCAACGTGCAGATAGTATTGTATATGATTGGGTAGATCATGATATCCAAAACACTTCATCAGGCTTCCCGTGCACAGATGCATTATGCATATTAGTGCCTACAAGCCACCATATTTCACTAGAGCACCACAATGCTCACATGTATGAAGAAACAACAGACTGAGTGATGCTCACGTGTATGAAGACCTTCAGGTTTGTGACCATTTAGTGTGCTTTATTTTATGAGAGAGTACTAGGTATTAGCCCACGAGAGATAGTACGAGGCCATATTACCTCTTTTCTAACATTATGCAAATGGGTGGTATTGATACCTCGACATGGAGTGGGGAGAGTGCAGTAAGCATTTGATGACAAATTTTTTGACTGGTGGGCCTATAAAATTCCTATGATCAAAGACTACCCCTACATAGGCATCAGTTTCCTAAGGGATCCTAGTGTTCTTGTGCCCCCTAGCGAGGAGCGCGAAGAGATAGGTACACATCAGTATTTATATTTTAAAGTTATTTTATTTTTAGTTTTTTAAATATTATCCTTTTTATGGTAACATCAAAGTACTAACTCAATAATGTGTTATATACAAACGCGAGACCAGTACTACTAGACGACTTCACCAGGACTGGGAGTTGTCCTCGATGGGATGTCATAATAGTAGCAGTAGCAAATATAGGGCCACCGGCCAAAGAGGCCGAGAGAGTATTGAGACGAGTGGAGAGGAACCTGATATCTCTCACTCATCTAGTTTCAATGGTAGAGATTAAGGACCTACCCCGGGCTATGTAGTCGAATGTTGTAGGGGTGCCCAAGACTCAGGTCAGTTGTTCTGGCATCTTGCAAATGTCGTAGTACATTATACTAGAGCTAACAAGAATAGACCATAGCTATCACTAGACCTTATATATGTGTTGAGGGAACTCTTTTTTTACTCTCTTATCTATTCAGGGCTTGAGCCCAACAATGTATATCGACTCTATTTGAGGCTTTATGGCCCACTTTTGTACTTATTACATTATTTTTGGACACACACACACACACACACACAGATAGATATACATACATATTTTTTCCTTATGCATAAAACATTTTGTACAAATTTATTTACATATGTGTTTATGTGTGTGTTTTTACTTTTATGTGTGTGCAATATGCCAATCTAATACATGACTTTCCAATGTATCAATTAGTTGATTAGATATCCTAGGAACATGAATATAAGTAATATAATCAAAATAGCATTCTAATAGATGTACCCTAAGGAATCATCAGTGAAGTGTCGGATCGTAAACATGATACACTCCATTTAATTGAGACACAATTAATTGAGCATCTAGATAAACCCAGAGGTGAGAAATACCATGTGACAAGGCATCACACAGTAATTATATTATGGCACTATACTCGACAACATTATTGGTTTCTTCGCCTAGAAAAATACCTCTAGAAGACACCAACTGACCAATGGGTGTGAAGATCACCCAAGCTATGGAAGCAAGCCTCCGAGTGTGTTAGCTAGCATCATTCGTGAACCCAACATAGACCTTAGATTCAATTGACATCTACCACGGTGAAAAGAAACACAATAAACTACACGTACACAGGAAAAAAAAACAATACATGCATAAATAAAACTATACACTATGTACAAGAAGTCACATCGTAATACTTCTTAAGGTAGAGCCCATTTCTAGGCTCTAACAAAGCATTACCTTCGAAATCGATCAGTTGATACTCACCCTTTTCTAAAACTTTCTTAACAATGAACGGTCCAAACCACATGGGTTTGAATTTTCCTACCCCCAAGGGATATTTATCTTGGTCATAGACCAAGACAAGATCGCCTTTGGAGAAAAATCTAGGGTGAATGGACCAATCATACAAAAACTTGACATGTTGCTTATGAGCCTCATTGGTCAAGGATGCATCTCGACACTACTCAAGATATAGGAGATGCTCTTCAAGTGGAATAGTGTCAGGTAGTAATTCCACTACCAAATTAAGTGATGGAATTTATCACTATATGGGAAATACTACCTCTAGCTCATAAATGAGTTGGAAGAGAGAAACAACGGTAGCAATCTTGACTGAGGTTCGATAAGCCCAAAGTGTTGAGTAGAACATCAAATTCCAATTCAACTTGGCTAAATTGATCATCCATTGGAGAATTTTCATGAGAGACTTATTAACAGCCTCCACTTGACCACTTTCCTATGGATAGTAGGGTGACAAATGTTTTTCAATAAGCCCCAGTTTTGATGTTATCTTGGTCATCATCTTGTTTTGGATGTGACTACCATGGTCTATAACAATCTCCTTTGGAATGCCAAACTTGGCTACAATCTGGTTAAAAACGAAAAGAACAATCATTTCTTCGTCATTACTAAATGTCATCATGGCCTTGACCCACTTATTGAAGTATTCTACTTCCATGATGATATAACAATGCCCCCTAGCTGAAGTCACATGGCATGTAGTGAAATCAATCCCCTACTTATTGAAGGGACTATTGAGGAAAAGGTATGGAAAACCAAAATCAAGCATTTTCAAATCTTGTCGAGCTAAGACAGGACAATTGGGAATATTACCTGAGGTTTATAGCCCCAAAACAATCCCTTAATCCACAAGTATTAATTATAGAGTACCAAGGCTTGTTTTTATGTGTTGTATATATAAATGCAAAATAAATAAACTTTAAACAAAGTTACATTAATGTGTACATAAATTATACAAATGCATATATGGAGATCAAAGAAAATGAATAACCAAATTGTTAAAACACATGTGTGAGACTGAAACTGTTAAGCCCTAATATTGGCTCATTACCACTTAATTGGGGAATATTAGATTAGTAATGTTATTTTATTTATGTCAGATTTAGGCCATTAGTTGTGATTTAGATTAGTAATGTTATTTTATTTATGTCGGCTTTAGGCCATTAAAACCTCCTAGTCTCCTATATATACCAAGGAGACATTTTCAT